>UESW01004029.1:43938-499555 GCA_900491605.1 Calamus simplicifolius
GAAGGTAGAAAAACAAACAGGAAAATGTATTAAGACCCTTCGATCAGATCGAGGAGGCGAATACCTTTCCAATGAATTTGTGACATATTTAAAGGAGAATGGATTCTCTCCCAATGGACTCCTCCTGGAACACCGCAACATAACGTGTCGGAAAGAAGGAATCGAACTCTGTTAGACATGGTTCGGTCCATGATGGGTTTTGCAAGCTTGCCAATATCATTTTGGGGATACGCATTAGAATCAGCTTGTCATATTCTTAATAAGGTTCCAAGTAAGTCTGTTTCTAAAACTCCACATGAGATGTGGTATGGACATAAACCGGTTATTACCTATCTGAGAGTCTGGGGGTGTCCGGCTTATGTGAAACGTGCAAAATCAGACAAACTTGAACCCAAATCTGACAAATATTTTTTCATCGGCTATCCGAAAGAAACAAAAGGATATTACTTCTACAATACTGAAGAACAAAAGTTGTTCATTAGTAATAGAGCAGTTTTTCTTGAAAAGGAGTTCCTTAGTGAAGGAACAAATAGCTCTAATGTTGAACTTGAGGAAGTTCATCAAGTAGAAGGAACAACACAAACCAGTGAACCCCTAGAATCTGAGTTGATTAGATCAAACTCAAAACCCATTTTAGATGCACCATTAAGGCGATCTGGTAGAGTACCACATCAACCGGACAGATACTTGGGTTTCTTGGTCCAGAACGATGATCCTGTTGAACTCGATGAGAACAACGAGGATCCGATCACCTATATGGATGCTATGCAAAGGACTGACTCTAATAAATGGCTTGATGCCATGAAATCCGAACTTGATTCCATGAAGGACAATAATGTATGGACATTAGTTGACCCACCGAAGGGATAAAACCCATAGGGTGTAAATGGGTTTTCAAGAGGAAAAGAGGCGCAGACGGAAAGGTAGAGACCTATAAAGCACGTCTGGTTGCCAAGGGGTATCGTCAACGTTATGGTATTGACTATGACGAAACGTTTTCTCCTGTGGCAATGCTGAAATCCATTCGGATTATGCTAGCTATAGCAGCACACTTCGATTATGAGATTTGGCAGATGGATGTTAAAACACTTTTCTAAATGGTGATTTAGAAGAACAGGTGTATATGATACAGCCTGAAGGTTTTATATCTGAAGACGAGTCTAAAGTGTGCAGGCTACAGAAGTCTATTTATGGACTTAAGCAAGCATCAAGGAGTTGGAACATACGATTTGATAAAGTGATCAAATCTTATGGCTTTATTAAGAATAAAGAAGAACCTTGCATTTATAAATGGGCTAACGATTCTGTTATTGTATTTCTTGTATTATATGTGGATGATATTCTCTTAATCGGGAATGATATCCCTGCATTACAAGGAATAAAGACATGGTTATCATCACAATTCTCCATGAAAGATCTGGGAGAAGCATCATACATCCTAGGGATGAAGATCTATAGAGATAGATCTAAGAGGATGCTAGGTTTATCCCAATCTACGTACATTGACACAGTGCTAAAGAGGTTTAGCATGGAGAATTCCAAGAAAGGCTATCTTCCGATAGGCCATGGAATTCATCTTTCTAAGAAGGATTGTCCGACAACTCCTAATGAAAGAGAACGTATGAGTCGAATTCCATAGCTTCGGCAGTAGGATCGATTATGTACACCATGACATGTACAAGACCAGATGTGGCATACTCACTAGGAGTAGTGAGTAGATACCAATCTGATCCAGGAGAAAAACACTGGCAAGTTGTTAAGACAATCCTTAAGTATTTGAGAAATACTAAGGACCAGTGGTTAGTCTATGGAGAGTCTGATTTGAAACTTGTTGGATATACTGATTCCAGTTTTCAATCAGATCATGATGATAGCAAAAGTGTATCGGGTTTTGTGTTTATCCTAAATGGTGGAGCTGTTTGCTGGAAAAGTTTCAAGCAACATACAGTGGCAGATTCGGTGTGCGAGGCAGAGTACATCGCTGCATCAGATGCTGCGAAAGAAGCTGTGTGGCTGCGAAAGTTCATCTCCGAGCTTGGAGTGACACCTTCCATAGATGAACCAGTCCTGTTATACAGTGACAGCACTGGTGCCATAGCTCAAGCAAAGGAACCACGAGCACATCAGCGCACCAAGCACATACTGCGCCGGTTTCATCTTATTCGAGAGATAGTAGACGAGGTGACATAAATCTTCAGAAGATTGATGGAAAGGAAAACCTAGGTGACCCATTTACTAAAGCACTCAGCATCAAGGAGTTTGACAACTATAAGTTGAAGATGGGTATTAGATACTGTAATGAGTGGCTTTAGGCTAAGTGGGAGTTTGTTGGGAATTGTATCCTAAAGCCAATCATTTGATGATTCTTTCAGACCTGAAGATCACAACCAGTGGCTTACAAGCAACTCATTGTACTTAGGTGCCGGACACCTGGATTTCTAATCCAGCTACGAAAGGTTACTGGGTGTAGTCAAGTACTTGTGGTAGTCAGTTGTGGATCAAGATGGAATTTGACCTATCCCATTAAAAGGAGAAATGCTTGTGTTTCAATTTAGCAAGACCTTGGTCAAGTCACTTCATGTGAAAGTCACATGATCACTAAAGTTGAAATCACTTTATGGATTTGATATTTAGAGTTGACAGGCTCTTAAGCCATCCTTAGCATTTGTGGTCAAGAGGATGAATTATATGGTAACTATTTCTTAGGGTTCTTGGAGTTTGCTCGGCAACTCTTCGACCTATCCGGATGTCGGGTTTCATTGCTAGATGGGCACATCGATTAGTATAGAAAGTTGTTTCTATGCTACCGGCTTAGGTTCGAACCTAGAGAGTCACACGCATAGAAGTTTCCTAGGATGATCTATTTGCTGATCAACGATTGAGAATCATATATGATTTAATTAATCAATTTGATTGATTGAATTATCTCAATTGGGTTAAGTACAATTGAATAAGATTCAATTTGGTTTAAGTCTATTAGAAGGACAAGTCAATTTCAAATATTGATTTGAAATTAGACTTGATTTGAATTTAAATAGATTCAGGACTAGCCAAATTTGATTTGGGCTTGGACCATGATCTATGTGGGTTAAGTCAAATAAATTTAGATCAGAACCCAAACCTCTCGAATATGGATCTCATATGATGAGATGGCTAAAATCTCATCTCATGAGATAGAATTTAATGCATGATATTTATTTACCGAACGTCGGATTTATCCCTCGTCTCTTTGGTTTTCTCCAAACGACTGAACTAAACCAAACGCCGCGACTCCTTGGTTTTCTCCGAACATCGGAATTAAACCAAGCACCGCACCTTCGGTGTCTCTTCGCTTTTGCCAAACGACGGATTCTTAAATGTCAGAATTAAATGTCAAGGCTAAATCGAGACATAAATAGAGGGCATTCCCTCACCAGAGAACACAGAACAAAAAATAGAATAACAATACACGATTTATCATGGATTATAATTCTAAATTATCGTGGATTGTAATTCTAAATGTTAGAATAGAAAATCCTTGTGATTCTGGTGTTAGCGAAAGCCTGGTGGATCTTGGAGGAAGATTCAAGTGAGAGGATTCAAGATCAGCAAAGCTATTTTTTCGCAAGCTAGCACTCCCGAAAATCTGATCATTCGGGGCTTCGCATGGACGATACTAGAGGCCGGACGATTGAACGGCTGCAGAGCAATAAGGATTTACCTACTGTTCTTAAGGTAAGTGATTTGATCCCTAGATCTTAAGGCAGGCTTCAAGATAATAGTGTGACTAGTCATCTTGAAGATCAAGATATGATCTTGATGTTTTTATATGCATATTTTAGATCAAACGACCCTGAATATATAGGCAAAGATATGATCTTGATGCATATTAGATAGATTAATATGTAATCTTTTAATTTTCGCAATGATAATAGTTATCAATTTTTAAAAATATGCATGCCTCAGAGACTATTTCTCTCTACAGTTTCAATTCTAGTCGGGGTGGTTCTTCCAAGGATGGTATTAAAGGGCTTGGTTTAGTTGGAAGTGGTTCATATTTTATAGTCCAAGGAAGGAGGGTATCAAACTTAGGTGGTTCTAATAATAGGTTTATCTCTTTGGTATACTCATCAATATCAAAGTCATCTATTCCAAAATGTGTAAGACATGTTCGTAAAGGATCCGAATCAAGCAAACTTTGAAATTTCTTATCTACAACTTCTTCGATCATGTTTACTTCATTTAAATCATACACAGGTGGTCCTTGGAAAGCATTAAAAATATTTAATCTCATCTTCTTATTTCCAAAAGATACATCCATCACACCCGTTCTATAATTTATATATGCATTAGCAGTAGCCAAAAAGGTCTTCCAAGAATAATGGGAATTTGTTTACGATTACCACTAGATTCCATATCTAACACAAGGAAGTCAACAGGAAAATAAAATTTATCTACCTTCACTAATACATCTTCCAATATTCCACGAGATACTTTGACTGATCTATCTGCCAATTGTAGTGTTATTGTCGTGAGTTTCAACTCTCCAAATCTGAATAACTCATACACTGAACTTGGGAGAAGGTTTACACTCGCACCCAAATCTAGTAATGCTTTTTTGATTGTGAAGTTCCCTATTACACATGATATAATCGGGGTACCATGATCTTTTAGTTTGGGTGGAGTTATTTGCTGAACAACTGAGCTGACTTGCTCAGTCAACTGGATCTTTTTTGGTATTTGTGTCTTGGCTTTCCGTTTTTGTGTGCATAGATCCTTTAGAAACTTGCCATAAGCTGGAACTTGCTTGATAGCATCGAGAAGAGGTACGTTTATTTGGACTTGCTTAAATAACTCAAGTATCTCATTCATTTTTATATTCTTCTTGTCCAAAGATAAAGGAGATTCTAAAGTACTAGGGAATGGGGCTTTAGGTGTGTTTGCTTGATCATTGCATTCCTTTTCTTCTTCATTTCTTCTCTTTTCCGGTTCAGCCACTTCTAATTTCTGGGTTGGTTCAGGTGGGTTCAACCTTTTTTCACTTCTTAGAGTCATGACTGATTTAGCATGTTCTGGAAATTTGTCAGGACTATTGGAACCCTCAACCATGAATTATCCTTTCGGGTTATCGATAGGCTGACTAGGTAACTTACCCTCCTCCCTTCTACTGAATGCTGTGGCTAATTGACGTATATGAGTTTCTAGTTTTGCAATAGATTGTGTGTGGGAGTGAAGGATTTGAGTATTCATTTATAGCCCTTTCAATGCTTGTAACACCTTGTCTTTGAAAGTAGGATGATTATTCGGTGGAGGTTGTGGGATGTTTGGGTATTGTAAATATGGCATGCTTCTAAAATTGGTTTCTTGATTATTAGGTATGATTGATGATGAATTCGTTATTGGTTGAGGTTTCTAAGAAAAATTTGGGTGATTTCGCCAGCTAGGATTGTAAATATTTGCATATGGATCATTCCTATTCTAGGAGCCAATCGGGATTGGATTTGGTGGGCTTGCTCTTGAGCAAGCTCAGGAAATTGGTATGCAGCTAGACATTCACCTGTAGAATGAGTCGGACTTGAGCAGATTATACAAACATCATGATTTTGAATAGATAGGGAAGAGGTATTTCCAACTTGTAGAATTCGGTCAAGTTTCTGGGACAATTCATTTACCTTAGTATAGATGTCTATAGAATGACCTATTTCATATATTCCACATCTTTTAGGTTCTACGGGAGTGTCGCTACGAGCGACTGACATGTGATGTAATGAATTCTCACTCAATGTCTCAAAGAGTTGTCAAGCTTCATGTTCATTCTTTAACATAAATGTCCCACCACATGAAGCATCAACCATTTGCCAGTACTTTTCTAATAGTTCATCATAAAAATATTGAACTAACTGCCATTTTGGTATGGCATGATGCGGATATTTTCTAATCAATTCTTTTAATCTCTCCCATGTCTCATGAAACATCTCGCCATTAGTTTGAGAAAAACTTATTATGGCTTTTCTAATTTGATTCGTTTTTCCTATAGGAAAGTATTTCTTAAGAAACTCTCTCTGAAGATGATCCCAAGTTGAAATTATTACAGTATCTAATGAATTTAACCAATATTTGGCTTTGTCCTTAAGAGAGAATGTGAACAACTTAAATCTAAGAGCATCGTCAAAAAATTTTGAATTTTTACTGTCAAACAAATTTTCAAGAATTCATCTAAGTGTTTGTATGAATCCTCATTTGTAAGTCCATAAAATGAAGGTAACATTTGAATCACACTTGACTTGATCTCATATTGAGTGACCTCCACTGGAGGCACTTAAATGCAAGGAGAGTAGGTATACTTTGAAGGAGTGAAATATTCTTTTAACTGTCGTGGTGGATCATTTTCGTTATTAGGGTCCATAATTCTAAGTTTATTTGCTCTAAAGATTCTCTCTATTTCAGGATCTAGGGGTATGAGATTAGGTTGTAACGATCGGCGACCAAGCATACCCTATCGATGTACTCTAAAGCAAAAGTAATTCATTTTTTTTTATTAATGTAATATAAGAAAAAGAAGATGATTCTAAAAAAGTATCCTAAGAGATTCCTAGAACTAAGAGGAATGAAGACAATTTAATTAGGATTTAATAATTATTAGCAATTAAGTTAACAAAGATTAAACTCTACCCTAGGCTTAACCTAAATCTAGACAGCTCCTAACTTCCAAGACCTCCTTGGAGCCCTCCAAGTCAAAAATCAGCTGATCAACTAGCCAGTTAAGGATAAGGTCAGTGGGGGTCTCCCTATCGCTTACTAGGTAAGGACGGAACTAATTAAGTAATTACTTTCCTCTCCTTTTCTAGACACCAGTTAAGCAGTCAATCTCGATCCGGTCCAACTCTTTTGGGTGCCTTGTCCTATTGAGCTCGAGTTCCTTAGGGATTGACGTCTAGTTAATTTTAAAATTAAAGGCTTGGGTTAATGCAAAATGAAGAATATGGTTTATGGGTCAAGGAAGGGTGATCAACTCCCCACCTTATCTTGATTAGGGGTTTGTGCTCTTAAAATTAATTATAAAATGCTATGTAACAAGCAGATGTCAAGCTCTTGAAAAAAATTAATCTACTTACTTTTTTTTTAAGATTTTTGTGGTTAAGTTTCTATTTCCCTAATAAATTATAAGATGTCAATGAAAATATTTTAAGTTTTATGGAAAATAAATTTATCTAAGTCAATCTAAAAATAAATAAAATAATTTTTTATTTTTTATTATTTTATTATTTTATTATTTATTTTTTAAAAAAATTAATTATGTTTTATGGAAAGTGTCTTAGGGTTTTCTTAAGTTTCTTTTTTTTAAGCTATGTTAATTTTAAAAAAAAGTTGATTAGGTTAAAAGTGGGTTTGTGATCAGAAGGAAAATAATTTTTTATGTTAAAAAGAAATAAGAAAATTTAATAATTAAGGTAAATAAGAATAAATCAATAGAAAATTCATGATAATTTTTTTAAAAATTTTTAAATTTTAATTTTTTTTAGTATTTTAAATTTTAATTTTTTTATATTTTTTTTTAAATAACTGCACTTAAGTCCGTGGCAACGGTGCCAAAATCTGTTGCATGTCGTAGCGCAATAATTAAAACACCTTAATTTCACTAATAGATAGCTAGAGTAAGGGATCAAATCCATAGGGACTTTAGTGGTTATCTTGAATTAAAATTATGTAATTATGAATTTAAATAAATAGATAATGAGAATAATTAAGATATGATCTATCTTATGAGAGCACAGCCCATACCCGTAGATCACGGCCCGTCCCTTTTAAGAATAGACAAGTCAAAATTATTTTCACTTAAAAAGAATTTACTAAGAATTAAACATAAATAAATATTTTATTAAAGCATCCGAATACATAAAAAGTAAAACTTAAAAAAAAAATAAATCTTCTTCCCTGAGGCAACAACATCAAGAAGGCATCAAGAAGGCACCGAACTCCTCAGGATCCTTGCTTATGAATCAGATTAGCGCAACCCACAAGAACTCTGAACCGAGGGAACGTCTTTCTGCCTCACGAACATCTCTCCTTCTTTCTCTGTTCAGGATTGATCTCACATCTTGCCCAGCCAGAGCTATTTATAGATGTTCATATGCGAAGAGAGGATGCGAAGAGAACGCGGAGAAATCACGGAGGGGTCATGCCTATCCGTTTCCATACCAGATGCGGCTTCCTAAATGTTTCATATCTGATTCATTAACGCGGAGGAGACGCGGAGAAATCATGAACGTCCACATCTGCTCGGTTTCTTTGCGTGTTTCACGAATATGGAGAGATTACGCTGATTTTCTTCCAAATTTGAATTCTTTCCCGATTTGGCATCTGAACGAAACATGAAGAGATTTTAGAGAGATAACGGACGATTCTCTTCACGGATGATTCTCCTTCCAATTTGAAAGTCTTCAATCCAATTTATTCCCTGATTGGTTGATGGAGTGATGGGACAGAAAGGGAAGAAAAATTGGAAGAAAAAAACGAAAATGTGAAATTTGCTATTGAAATCGGCAATTGGTTTGCCGAGTTTTCTTTGAGATGCATGCAGATAAAGATAAATCCTTGTAAATTTAATTCCGAGCTCATTTTAAGTCCGATTTGAGTGTCGTTTGTGTTGTTGGACTTCTAAAATCGAGCTCTTTAAGTTGATGAAGTTTTACCTAAAATATTATATAAAATATTTAAATATTAAATAATAATAGGTACTTTGACTTATTAATTAATAGGTTTATGATGATTATTTGTGCGTTTATCACTTGCCGACGACCAGCAATTGCGACAAAGGAATATGGTCCTCGGAGGAAGAAGAGGAGGAGAAGGACCACGAAGGTGTGGGGGATGGAAAGACCCGCAGTCTCGAGGAGGAAAAAGGGTCCTCGGCTGGAGTGGGGAGGACTAGGAAGGTGAGGAAGCCATGGAGGGAGAGCGAGGAAGGGTCGGAAGGACTGACCTGGACAAAGGAACGATAACGGTGAGGTCCTAGGGAAGAGGACTCGGGCGAAGCTCAGGCTCGGGGAGGAAGAAGAAGGTCTTGGAGATGTCAGGATTTATGTCCGAAGCGACTTTCCTTTTATGTCTCTTTTCGAATTATCCCGCCTAGTTCGGCCAGCCACATACCCACCTACCACTGGAGGAGACGTCTTGGCAATTGCTCGACACACGAGACACGGGGTCTGCAGCTAATGACGGAACATCGATAGCGTCAGCACAATGATGACAATGATAGCGAGTACCTTTCCATGGGTTTCAAAAGGACTTCTCTGATTCGAGGAGGATCCCCTCAGATCCGATGGTTGACAGAGCGGTGACATTACAACGCCCCATACCTCTAGCATTAAAGAGTCATCACCCTTGAGGATGCGTGCCTCTCTCCGTGACTGACAGCACATCGGGATCCGCCATCGAGTGATTTTACGCCCCTTTCATCGGGCAGAAAGTAGACCCGTGCCATCTCAGAGGCGAGGGGGCATTTGATGTGGCTGATCAAGCCGCGTTAGGGCTAACGAATCAAGTAACCGACGGAGCCTCGGTCTCGGACTCTAGGGTCCCCCTTGGCCTTGGACTCCAAGGTTCCCCTCGGCCTCAGACTCCAGGGTCCCTCTCGATCTCGGACTTCCAGGTTTCCCCTCGGCCTCGGACTCTAGGGTCCCCTTCGGCCTCGGGCTCTGGAGTCCCCCTCGGCCTCGCCACCTGCAATCGCCACGTGACCCACTGACGCACATGGCCACTATCAGTTATGGCGCACGCCTAACATGATCAAGCCCATCTACCATATGTGGCACTGCATCTGGCAAGAGGCTGGTAAGCAGGGCTACTCCTGACAAACTTAGAGATAGCTGCGATCTGTCTCTGTCAGCCTTGCCACTTGTCCTCTGCCAGATAATGACGTCTCGGATTCAATAACCTTTCAAAAAGGGATAAGAGGGACCTTCGAGCAGGTATAAAAGCCTTCACTCATAACAAGAGAAAGATATCTCAATTTTAAGTGATTCAACTAAGTTTTTTAGTCCATCATTCGTTACTGTTTTTCAAGTTTGCTTATTTGAGCATCGAAGAATTCTTATTGAAATAATTGGTTTATGAAGATTTTTTTGCAGAATTTTTGTTCAAGAAGAAGACTTTAGAAGAATTTTAGAACCATTTTCATAACATTCTTTTAGATATTTAAGAAAGGTGGTTTGACGGCAATAAAAATAATGACAAAAGCAAGAGAAAAGAAAGAAGGAGAGAAAAAACCTCGACAGGGCTAGGGGAACCTGGCAGCAGAACGGCAGAGCTTCTAGAGATGCATCGCCTAATGCTCGGAAGGAGACGGCAAAGAGGAGAGGCGAGAGCAGCGAGCGATCGGCACGTAGCGCCGTGTCATGGCCACCGATTTTCCAGCCGTTATAAATAGCCTGGAGCTGGGAGCGTGGAGCGCCCGCGAGCGTTAATTAACAGCAGCAATGACCGCGGACTATATTTAAAATCGGCAAAGATGGCATAATCATATGCATCAATATGCCGATTTTATATAGTTATTCCTATTTTGACACGTAAACCGTTCGGTTCGGTACTTGTTCTTGAGTGAAGGAGCGCGCTGCCCAAAAAAATTTGTGTACAAATATCGCCATGAAGGAATTCATAACATCCGAATCCGTCAAGCGACGGCGGCCTCGCTTGCGGTGGCGGTGCGGTTGGTTCTCCGTGTCAGAGATTGAAAGCTGCGTATAAGTAGCTCCTCCTCTCCTCTTGAAAGCTTTCTCCACCGATTGCGAGGCGGAAGAAGAAAACCCTAAAGATGGAATCGCAGAAGAAGCTCCGGGTTTTCGTCCGGTCCCCCGACCTTGGCCTCCCCTCCCGAGCCCTAACCCTAGCCCCCGATCTCACCCTCCACCGCCTTAAGCTCTCCTTCCTTCCCCAATCCCTCCCTTCCCAAACCCTAGCCCTCGATTGCCTTTACTTCTCTCTCAACGGCAAGCCCTCGCCGACTCCTCCTCCCTCGCCGACGCTGGCGTCCCTAGCTCTTCAATTCTCACCCTCCACCCCCGCCTCCGCGGTGGCGGCGGTGATGGCGGCGCCACCGGCGCCGAGTCTCGCGACTGCTACCTCAACATGTACGCCATCAAGAAGCCCGACAAGGTGGATCCAAACGAGACCCGGCTTTCCAAGTGGACCACCTGCGCCCTATCCTCTGAGCCCCTCGCTTCCCCATGCGTGATTGACCGGCTGGGCAACCTCTTCAACAAGGAGCCCCTCGTCGAGGCCCTTCTCCACAAGAAGCTTCCCAAGGGGTTCGGCCACATCCGGGGGTTGAAGGACATGATCCCTATCCACCTCTGCCCAATCCCCGGTGCTGACGATTCTGAGACTAAGTTTCAGTGCCCGATCACTGGCCAAGAGTTCCATGGGAAATATGGATTCTTGGCAATTCGTGGATGTGGCCATGTTTTGAGCGTTAAGGCATTGAAAGAGGTCAAGTCTTCGGCTTGCCTGGTTTGTCATAAAGAGTTCTCGGAATTGGATAAGATTGTGATTAATGGTAGCGCAGAGGAAGTTGCAGCTCTGAGGGAGCGGATGGAAGAGGAGAAGGGCCGGCTGAAGGAGAGGAAGGAAAAGAAGGTGGGTGCGTGCCTGACTGGTACAAAGCATGCCAATGATGAAAAAGGCGGTATTTTGGAGAACAGGAAGAAGGATGGGGGTGGCAAAAGGTTCAAGGCAGTGGATATGGTGCCAGCTCATGCTACTAAGGAAGTATATGCATCCATCTTCACGTCATCGAAGAAATCTGATTTCAAGGAGACTTTTTCTTGCAGGTCACTCCCGATTGGGAGGAACTAACAAGGAAGCATGTGATTGATAGAAGCCTTCTGTTTGATCACACTGTTTCATTCAGTTGTAACTAGCTGCTTAGTTATTGCGTGCCATGCTTGTATATTTCTTTTAATAAGGTGTCATGAAAAACTTTTGTAGACCAATAACTTGCTCGAGTCTGTCCTTCCTCATCTGCTGAATATTGGGTTACTACTGAATCTACTGTATGGACATTGTTTTAATGCATTCAACTGTCATACTGCTTAGAACAGAGGGTGCTTGAGCTTTTTTCTTCTGTTTGTGGATTGTGCATGCGGTGGCTTCTCTCTTGTTCTCTTTCTCTTCAAGATATATCTTTTGAAGTTTATATGGAAACTTTGATTTCTTACTTAAATGATCTGACCGTGCATGAGTCCACCTTAAGTTACATTTGTGTTAGGTGTATGAGTATGCACTTTGATGCTGACATTGAGCACCTCTCATATTTTATTAACATGTTTCCTCATTACAATGCTCAAATATCATGTCAAAGTTTGTGTGCATATCTAGTGTAGAAGTTCATGCCACATATCAATGGGTTTGGTAATTTAAAGGTTACTAAATTAGATGGTTCTATAAGGGAAAGTATATTAGGTTAATTGGTGATTTTCTGCTGGATTGAGGATGTCGGATTATTTATCCTATAGAGGACTTAAATCTCACAGCTGTCTATCTTAATCCATAACTTGATGTATGAATGTTCACATTACCTACTTTTGCTATTTAAATATGGTTGGATGTTAAACATGAGATTATTGCAGAATGAACATCAGCATCTACTGGTGGTATTGTTAATCATGGTGGGTTTACCATAGGATGCAATTTACTGATTTATATCATGAGTAATAGTATTAGGTGATTTTTTTTCCCAATTGCTCATTTGTCGGGGAAGCCATGCTCAACTCATGAATGTTAGATTATTCTAATGGGGACTTTGACTAGATTAGTGTTCTCAATTTTGAAATAAATGAAATCTATGAAAGATTTAAAATTCTGTTTTCATTCCCTTTTCCTCTCTTTTTCTTTTGTTTTTGACTAATATTCTGATTGCTGATTTCTTTCTTGTGTTTTCACTTAAAAGACACCAAAACATACTATATGCTTGCAATATGTGATGTAGGGCAGTCCTAAAGGTGCATTCTATGTGCAAACAATAAACGCTGTTATGCAAATTTTGTTAGTTATTGTAAATCAGCCCTGAGCAGCTCTATTTGCGATGAACTATTGTGAGTAAAAAATATAATATTCTATGCAACCCAAACACCTGGATTAGATATTTCCGAGACAAGGGGAAAAAAAAATCAATGAAGAGCTGATGCTAATATATGGTTAAACTGAGAAACTGGACTAGTAATCTAAAAGCAAGATGTTCAATCAAAAGCCCTGTAGAGCAAAGAACTACCTAGTAGCCGTTGCTCTATTCTTAGAGGAGTCCTACCAATCACTATGAAAGAACCTCCGAAGCCATCAGGAGAGCCATTGTAGTAGTTGCAAGAAATTTTTTGAATCCTTAGTGATTTGGATGTCTCTTGGATGTTTGGTAAGGCGAGTATCCCAGATTTAAATCAACTTGCTGGTTCTGCATCATATGGATAAAAATATGGGACAATTGGTTTCATGTTAAAACTGGTGAGTTGGTGATTAGGACTCAGGATTTTGGGTTTCCTGGTCCAACATCAGCTTTTCAGGATAAAAGTGCACTGATAGGTCCAATTGAGAGGGAGTTTAAAGGATGATTTGAAGAACATTTGGGCTTTCTAGCTGTGGGGCTACAAAAGAGGTGAAAAGGCTGTAGTAGCAGGTCACCTCTCATTTGTCTGGATGATACTCCTTTTGTATTGTATCTGCTTAGTGTTTGCTGCACTGCTGTTGGGGGGCTGTTTAAGGTTTGATCTAGATCATAGTTGAGCTGAGAAGGTGAGGGAAACAGGACAAAAGAAACTAAAGAACAAAAGCCAATTGGGAGGAGAGAGGGGAGAAAGAAGATCTGGACATATTTAGGTTGGTGTTAAAATGTAATTAAGTCTCAGTTGTGAAGGAAGTAATAAATGGACACTTGTATTTATTTTCAGCAAATATTAAAAGATGCCATAGGGGAAGGATGGGAGGTACTTCTATATAGGGCAGAACAAAATTAGGTTCCTTATCAAAACAATTTAGTCCTACTGTCAGAAAAGGCATCAGGCGTCAGGCTAGTACTTCAAAAAGGGAAAAGAAAATGAACAATATCTAGCTAATAGCTACGGTATACTACTTATTTAGCATAATCTCTACAATGATCAAAAAGTAATGAAACTATTCCTTCGCCTTTATCTTGACTAGTAAAAGGTCATGAGTCTGGTTACGATGTATCTGGTATGTCCTGAATACCTGAATGCTCTGTCAATTTTCTTTGGCTTGGAAAATTTGTCATCTGGGAAATGAAAACTAAAGCTTATGTTAGCTTTGAATTGTTTCCTATCTTTTGAGTGGTGACCTACTTATTCTCTGAAATGGTCAATTACACCACTTGACTAAAAACCTTTATTACCTTTTAGTGAGTGTTGAGACAAGTCGCTAAGCTGAGGTAGCTTTTATCTTGATCATTCTCTTTGGAAATCGTGGTGATAGCAGAATAGGTGGCATAGGTAGACAACAATGGTAGTGCAATCCTTGTTCTACCGGATGGTGAAATGCTGAAGGAATATGGGAGCATAGGTGGCCCGCTCAAGGGATCATCAAAAGCTTCGTTGCATAATGTTAAGCTCTCCACATCAAGAATGTTGCTAAATACTTCGTTTGGAGATAAATCCAGGAAATTAGTATTGGTGTTGATCTTCCCAAGGGTCTTGTAAGGAATCACATTTCCAACATTGGATTTTCTTACCAGTTTGAAATCTAAGAATGAATCTTCATAGTCACCACACTACATTTTCTGAACTCTTATAAGATGTAATTAGTAATTGTAACAGACTTTTAGTTTTCAACTTTTCATTGCCTAAGATGCCTTCTACTATTTTTGTCATGCAAACCATGAGATACCTAGCAAACGACTCAGCAAGATCACTAATGTACCTTCAAGTAGATGCATTTTCCAATCCACAAGCTTCATATGACGAACTTCAAATGGGCTATGACCCATAGAGAAAGAGGTCGACTGACATTTTACATGCAAACTAGGCTGCAGGTAGAACTTGGTCCCAACTTGTCATGCACCCTAGTCTGATAATTGGTCAGTGCTTCAGAAGCAGAGGAAATCTGGAATTTTGTATTAAACATTCTTGTAGTGTCATCCAAAAGGATCTCACATATTGGAACTTTCTATTTATAACTATGGTTTTTGACCATCCAAAGTAATATTGTAGCAATGCCTGAAACATTAACCTTTTATGCTAAGGAATTGTATGTCCCATTTTTAGGAGGGAAAGCAACGATCTACAAAGTGAAAAAATCAAATCAGGATCCCAAAACAGTTCTAGATAATTCTTACATGCAAAGATCGTAGCATGAGGTACCTGGTAGTCACAATGGCATGTGTGGTCCTTTATTTTGCCTCTTACCCAATTGACATGTATGGCATTATGTCATAACTGCACCAAATTCCTCCTTAACTGACACCAACAGGCTGTATATACACATGATTTGGGTGATTCTATCACCAGGAAGATGAGTGTGAGAGCCCTTAATTTTGATGGGAAATTGGACCTTAACCTTTGTGGTACATTATCGTATGAGCACCATAATCCCAATGGACAAAGTGTGGGACACAGCATATAGACCTGCATATGCCATTGCCAATGCCACATGATTTAGCTCGGATAAGGTATTAGGATTAATCATGATTCACTTATTATAGTGCACTGTTTCCAGTTTCTTGAAGATCACAGAATTTAATCCCTGCTGTAAGACAGCTGGTGCTTCCTATATAGTTAGAATGTTGCTTCTCAGAATTGTTAGGTTCATGTGCATGCGCGCATGTTTTTGAAAAACCACAATAACTGACAGATGTCCTAAGTTTGGTTATTTCTAGAGATCTCTTTAGAAGTTACTAAACACTATAGAGTTTTTCTCTATTCATAATCCTTTTCATATTGCAGTGTGCCATAACCTTAGGAAGCTTGTAGATCTGACTCTACTTCTATTTGAAGCCACTCCTAATGAACCCATTGAATCATTTACTGGTTATCTTTGTGATTTGCATGACATTATCGTATGAGCACCATAATCCCAATGGACAAAGATTGGGATACAGCATATAGACCTGCATATGCCATTGCCAATGCCACCTGATTTAGCTCGGATAAGGTATTAGGATTAATCATGATTCACTTATTATAGTGCACTGTTTCCATTTTCTTGAAGATCACAGAATTTAATCCCTGCTGTAAGACAGCTGGTGCTTCCTATATAGTTAGAATGTTGCTTCTCAGAATTGTTAGGTTCATGTGCACGCGCGCATGTTTTTGAAAAACCACAATAACTGAGAGATGTCCTAATTTTGGTTATTTCTAGAGATCTCTTTAGAAGTTACTAAACACTATAGAGTTTTTCTCTATTCATAATCCTTTTCATATTGCAGTGTGCCATAACCTTAGGAAGCTTGTAGATCTGACTCTACTTCTATTTGAAGCCACTCCTAATGAACCCATTGAATCATTTACTGGTTATCTTTGTGATTTGCATGCTGAGATTAGGAGATAATACTAAACAATTGAAACTACAGGTTAGCTGCAGATTTTATCATGAATTTCGATAGTTTTAGGAAGGCCACAGGGTAATGGTCCAAAGTCATCCAGATTGATTTTTAAAACCAAGAGATGAAACTCCATGCTTAAGATGTGTCTTGAGAAGATCATGAAAAAAATGAGTTATGAACCTGTTTTGAGTGCTGAATTATGCTTACTAGTCATACCAGCATACCATACCACACAAGTAGGCAACCAACCCCTAGCCAAGTGTCATTGCTAAAAACTATACTATCATGATACTGACACTACCAATTAGGTATTGATAAGGGGTAGTGCTACCGGTAATTAAAACCTTGGTTATGGTGCTTGTATCTTGGGCTTCCCCTGGGGATGGGAATAATCATCATATTCAATAAGGATGTGAGAAGCTGCAAATGATTTTGCAAGTGGGCCGGCTAGTCACCCTGCTTCTTCTGGCTTCTCTCCCGCAACACTACTTATGACCATTCTTGGAAAGCAAAGAAGATACCTTAAAGAAATACATCATGTCAACGTGCACTTGAGGGTGCTGATAGTTTTTGGTCCGGTAGCTCTGGGACTGCTCCTTCCTAATTGTACACGTGTTATGAAGATACAGGCTTAACATTAAACTTTTTGTGATATAATGCTGCTTTCATTATCTCTGAGCAAAATTTTCCAGGTTAGTGAAAGTTAATTGCATCATGCATTGTGAATGTGCTAAAGACTTCATGGGACTCTTGGTAAAATGGAGGCTGAGAATTACTTAGTGTTTTGAGCGTAAAAGATTTGTTTCAGTCATTAATTGATTTTGTGTTTTTTATCCTATCTAAAGGATCTCTTGTTACTCTTCAGGGACTTAATTATGGTGGTTTAAGGATTTACTATAATAAATTAAATATAATAGAATTTTTTTGTTGCCCTTGTATGCTGTATAAACTTTTGCACGCGAGTTCTCTCATTTTCTTTTAAGATGTGAAACATGGTAGAAAACCAGAGTGAGATTATGTCCCAATTCCAATTCTAACCATTGAGAAATCAACCTTGAACCTGCAATGATCACCTGTAAAGCAGCCCTAGGCCCTACAAAGGAGCCACAGCTGGGCCTTCTTTGGAGCCCAACCTACCAAGTTAAGTCATTCTTTAGTGTCTTGATCGCCCATGACCTGCAGTCCCTGAAACTAGCACTGATTGACCTGAAATATACGATTCATTAAATTTTGAAATCTTAACCTTTCAAACTATCTCTTTCATTAAATCCTTTTTCTCCCTGCATCTGTTTAGGTTATCTTCTTCTTCTTGAGTTGCCTAATTATCCCTTTTCTGTGCATCATATACAAATCATTGGAGATGAATTTTTTTTTCTCTCTTAGTTCCAATGAATGAGATCATTTGTGATGGCATTTAGGGCACCTATAGCAAGTAGCGTGAAATGCAGATGTCTAACTTTCTTATTGTGAATCGAATTGCCAAGGGAAGGAACACTTTTTATTTAATTACTATTGTATCGATGTTGTCTTTTCCTAACATATCATTATCCCTAAAAGAAAAGATCTATCTTCATAGAAGGTTCAAGATAGGTATGAGCTTTGCACATTGGAAGTGTTTGATGGTAGGATGGGTCATGGGAAACATGCATTATAATGAGTTGCATGTTATCCGATACTTCAAGTCATGCAAATTGCAAGACTTGATTATATTGCTTCTTGGAGTCATATTGGAACTCCATGTTTTCTTTTAAGGTTTGAGAAACTTGTAATTTTAAGGCATCTAAATGGCCTTTGGTTCCTTGTCAAGTTAGATGCAATTCAGCGTACCAAGTCTTTGGTGGTGCTTGTTTATTAAGTACCTTTATACATGCGTATGTTTGTGTTTCAGGCTTTGGAATTTGGGATTGCATTATGCGGTGGTTATATTCATATAATCATGAAGTGTAGAATTTTGTTAAAGTTTTTCTTCATATAATTATTATGGGCTCTTAGGACTTCTGTGTTACATGCTTACATGTGACCCTGGAGGACTATTATGGCTGACATCGAGCTCAAAGTTCACACAAATAGTGAACCAAAATGTTATGGGGCACGTAGTTTCTTGTATTTGTAAGGGCACCAAAGAATTGATAGGATGTTGTCAAACCTTCAAAAGATGATTGGGTTTTTAAACTGATATCTTCTAGTTTTTACCTGATGGACCAAAAAAATCAATGAAACAATCAAGTGGTGAGAAGGATATCTTGTTCTTGTTTTTTTTGTTTCTATAAACCATCTTGTTGTTTAGAATGGCCTTAAATTCATAATTTGCTGGAAGTCATGAAGAGATGACATAGATATGTTCAGAAAAATATCTGCAAATTCTTGTTAATAGCAACGCTCTATATGTTATTTCAAGGATTAAGATATATCTCAATTTTGCAAGGTAACACTTTTAATTTATTCAGGATCCTTGTGGATGTTCTCTTCGAGCAAACTTTGAAGTAAAGTGGCTGTTTTCAAATCAAATCATTATAAATATGTTGTTTAAAATGATTGAAGATATTTTTTTTCTAGTTTTCCTCTGAGGGCCCAAATTTGTTACCCATGATTCAACTTGAGTTTTTTTTTTTTTTCAAAAAATGATATGGAGTATGAGACTGTGCGTGGTTCTACCCTATTTGACTTGCTCTTGGTGAGTCATTGGGAGAATTCTGTTTGATTCAATTGAGATTTTGCTTGGTCTTTATTCATTTTATTAGTCTGTTTCTGTTAGATCATGCCATTTTTATATGTGCAGCTTTTAAGATGAGCTTTGTATGGTGATATTCTTTCCTTGCTGCAGACTTTGGCCAACATGTGCAGGATGTAGACGGGTTATTTTGTATTCGCATCATTTGCTTGGAGTAGGAATCTTTAACTTTAGGAAGGAGTAGGAATTTTCACCTTAAAAGATAGGGGATAGGGGTCCAAAAGAGCCTGTTAAGGTTTATGCTGCATCAGAAATTGAGAACTAGGTTTAAAGTTTGTTTTGATTCTGTTATTATTAAATGTAGATGAGGATTTTGGGATTGAGTTATTGGACTATCGATTAAAGGTTGATTTTACTGTAGAACTTAAAAATCATCAATCCATAATTATTTGTAACCATCAACTGAACAATATCCTTTTTGTTGCTCATTGCACCTAGATGTGATTTTTGTGATGGAACCCATATATCTAGAGTTGTAGATAAATGGCTGTTAATGCCAGGGGTTAAGGTATCGTAGTTTTTCTCCCCCTTTTTTTTTTCTTTTATTTTCTTTTTCTTTTTAGGTATTCCTGGACGCAATAACGTTAACAGAGGCATGAAGGATGAAACATATCTGTAACAAAATATAAGACTACCAATCTGATGGCAAACACGTCCAATTGAACCCAAGCCACCATAGATCAGTGAACTTAACAGAATTTTTCATTTTAAAGGTTGCGTTATGGTTTACAATGATATGTCCCTTCCTATGAGCAATTCATCTTTTGTTTCTGTTTAGTTGAACGTTGACTGAATTTTGCTCCAGTTTTATTGGTTGGAGGACTTATTTGACTCTGCCTTCGTTCCTTTTCATAACCATATCAAAGCACCATTTCACGTGTGAGATCAATGCCTTACCTATCTGTGAAAAAAGCTTTTTTTCTTTTTTCTTTGCATCCTCTCATTGTATAACTCATCGCCTCTTCAGTACTGGAATACATTCTTTTACACAGAAAACTAACATTGTTGATCAGCCGATAATCACTCATTAGCTTTCTTCTGCACTGATTGTTTTTCTTCGAACGCTGGCATTCAAGCTCGCGCGATAAGAGTATGGCTGCTATTACTACTGTGACGCTGCTACCACAAATGCTACATGACTATAGCTACTACTACGACGGCAATGACGATGATAACAGTTAGTAATAAAGATAATAACAGGATGATGAAGATCAAGAAAGTAGGACAGCAATGACAACGATAACGTTGATGGTAATAATATTAATAATAATCATCGTCATAATAATAATCATGACGATGATGATGATAAATAAATAAATAATTTAAAAAATAATATTTTTTTGTATAATTTAAAAATAAAGGTAAAAAAGTTTTGTTCTTGAAAAAAATGGCAAAATCAATCAAAGAAATATTGCTCTATTTGTGAAAATACAGAAAGTTTGAAACTAACCAGAAAATCAAAATAAAAATATTCAGAAAAAAAATGAAATGGTAGAAGGGAATTTGTCTATGTAGCTTTTAAAAAGGCCCGTGGATGATTTAAAGGCAAATTGCCACATTGCATACTCTAAACATTTCTTTGAAAATTTTGAGGGGTTCAAAATGGAAGGAAACAAATCTACATGAAAATAATATTTAAATATTTTAAATGTGGGATATTTTTTTTCTAAGCATGAGGTGAAAACAATCATTAATTTTTTCCTTTTATTTTTTCATGTGTGCTAGGCATTTCATTATTTCTATTGTCTTATAACGTGACAAAATTAGTAGTTTATATGTATATTTTATGGTATCTAGCCGAGCTAGTATGTCACACTTTGATTATTTTATTTTAAGTTAATTAATTAATTATTATTTATTTAGGCTATTATGTTATACTTTGATTGTTTTATTATGCATTTTGTTACTGCTGAAATTCGTTTTTTGGTTTGGTGGCGGTGCACGTCGAGATCCGGGTAGCGTTATTCCGTCCGGATGAACCTGCAAGGCAGTCTTTACGCAGGAAGCATGGGGGTGGTCCCTGCGAAAAACTCTTCGACGTTCAAGTCAGTGAAAATCTTCAGCAATCAGATGAGAGAATAAGGCTCCTGCAGAAGGATTTTCTTCCTTGAGATGATTTTTCAGGAACAATAGCTTTTGCTAGAGTTTCCTTTGGGTTTAGATTGCCTTCAAGAGCCTACCTAGGGTCCTGGGACTTGGTATTTGTACGCTGCCGAGGAGGTGAGCTGTTACCTAATTTTTCGGATGCGATTTAGGGAGTTGTCATCCGATAAAGCCGGAATCCCAACGGTTACGGGGATCGGTAGTTGATGAAGATAACGGGCGCTTTATCGATAATTTGAAATTTCGTTGATCATAGAAGTATTTGGCTCCCATTTCTATATTCCATGATCCTTGCAATCAGAGTGGTTCATCCTCCGAAATATCTGGCGTGGTTTGAAGCAGCAATGACGCTTACGTTGAAGGGATGAGGATCGATCTTGGCAAGGTACTAAGATAACTTGGCCCTATCGAGGTTCGGAGATAGCTCGGCGCTTCCAAGGTACTGAGATAGTTCAGCCCTGCTGAGGTTCAAAGATAGCTCAGTCCTTCCGAGGTACTAAGATAGTTCGACTCTACCGAGGTTCGAAGATAACTCGACCCTTCCGAGGTATTGAGATAGCTCGGCTCTGCTGAGGTTCGGAGACCGACTATGGTGTCGGCATCGAGACCAACAATGGCATCGATACTAACTCTAGAGTCAGTGAGGAGACCGACTCTAACGTCGATGCTAAGATCGACTCTGGCATCGGCATTGGGACCGAATCTTATTGTCTATTGGACAGTAGTCCAGTCAGTTCAAACGTGGCTTGATCAGCCAAATCAAAAATAACTCGACCTTTGTTGTCGGGCATGTTTATTGATGCGATGACATTTTTTTCCCGCATCGCATGCCCCCCACTTCCTAGTCCGAAGTGTAGGTTTGGGCATAGGGAATGGAGTCTTCATATGGCTTTGGCTGATCGATCAATGAGCTCTGTTCCCAAAATGATATTCTAAATGAACGAAGTTTTCGTTTTCAATTGTACATTCTTTTTGCTAAATGTTTATTGCTTTAGCTAATTAGGTATCGTGACAAATAGATTCTCTCGGGCCTATCGAGATACAAGATAGGTTCAGGCATACCGAAGCTAGGTTTCTCGGGCCAACCAAAGCATAGCGAATACTCGGACTCGCTAAGTTATAAAATAATCTGATCGGCTATGCCGAAGTTTGGAAGAATAAATGCTTAGCCGTGCTAAGATTTGGATAACTTCGACTTGTCTCGTCGGAGTTCGGAGAAAATTTTTTACTTGCCCAGCCGAGGTTCAAAGAATGTTGCTCGGCCCTGTCAAGGATTAGAGAATTTTTTACTTAGCCCAGTAAAGGTACGGAGAAATGTTGCTTGGTCGTGCTGACGTATGGAGAAAATTTTACTTGGCCCAGCTAAGGTTCGAAGAATGTTGCTTGGCCGTGTCGAGGTACGGAGAAAGTTTTTACTTGTCCTGCCAAGGTACGAAGAATGTTGTTCGGCCCTGCCAAGATACAAAAAAAATTTTACTTGGCCCTGCCAAGGTTCAGAGAATGTTGCTCGACTATGCCGAGGTACTATTCAATCGGATCATAAACAGTATCCTGAACATAATTTGAGTCGTTCGTTTGATGTGTATTAGTAAGATTAAAAACATTAAGATTAATTGACATATTCCCAAAGGAGAGTTTTATTAATCCATTTCGATAATTAATTAGGGCATTAGCTGTGATCAAAAATGGTCTACCTAAAATCATTGGGATGTGGCTTTTTGGGTTTGTCACCAATTCAGTTTCTAAAATCACAAAGTCTAATGGGTAGATAAAGTTACCAACTTTGATCAATACATCCTCTACTATTCTCTTGGGTACTTTCAAAGAGTGATCAGCTAGTTGTAGAATCATTTTCGTAGGCTTTAGTTCTCCTAACCCTAGTTGCTCATATACAGAGTATGACAATATATTAACACTTGCCCCTAAGTCTAATAGAGCCCTATTTATGAGGGTGTTCCCCATAATGCATGAAATAGTGGGTGACCCTGGATCTTTGTATTTTACTGGCATGTGGTTTGATAGATAAGTGCTCACACTGGCTGCCAGAAAGGCTTTCTTGGGCATATTGGTGGTCTTCTTTTTGGTACATAGATCCTTAAGAAATTTGGCATAGATTGGGACTTGTTGGATCATGTCCAGTAAGGGGATGTTCACTTTAACTTACTTAAAGACCTCCAAAATCTTATCAAATTGGGCTGAATTTTGATTGGACTTAAGTCTATTTGGGAATGGTGCTACAACCCTAATTTTTTGTTTATCTTCTTCTGACATGGGCTCAACTAATGGGTTGGGCATTACATCAGACTCTGATGCCTTAGGTGTTTCGGGCTGACCCAGCTCAATAAGTTGTTCAAGTGATGGGACTTCTAATTCTTCTTCTTCATATGTATCCACCTGATTATCTATTTGTTTCCCATACCTTAATGTATGAATGACACTTAGTTGGTTAATCTGGGCTCCTTGTTTGGATCCTTGGATGTTTAGGTTTTTAGGGTTAGCTTTGGGCTGACTCGATAGCTTTCCCCATTCTCTTTCACTGAATGTTGTGGCTAGTTGACCTATCTGGGTTTCTAGTTTTGTAATGGATTGTGTGTGTGATTGAAGAAGTTAAGTATTCATTTCTAGTCCTTTCAATGCTTGTAACACCTTCTCTTCGAAAGTAGGATCATGATTATTTGGTGGAGGTTGAGGAGCACTTGGACATTGAGAATACGATATGCTTCTAAATTGGGTCTCCTGATGGTTAGGCTTAATTGATGTTGGACTGATGATAGGTTGGGGTTTCTATGAAAAATTTGGGTAATTTTGTGAGGTAGGATTGTAAGTATTTGAATATGGACCATTTTCTGGTTTATGAGCCATTTGGGTTTGGGCTTGGTAGGCTTGCTCTTGAATAAGCTCAGAAAATTGGTATGCGGCTGGACATTCACCTATAGAATGGGTCAGACTCGAACAGATTATACAAACCTCATGTAATTGAGTAGATGGGGAAGAGGTATTTCCAACTTGTAGAATTCGATCAAGTTTTTAGGATAGTTCATCAATTTTGATATAGATGTCTATAGACTGCAAAATGAAGGATGTGATTTATGGACCAAGAAAGGGTGGTTAACTCCCCACCTTATCTTGATTAAGGGTTTGTGCCTTAAAGTTAATTATAAAAATACCATGCAACAAGCAGATGTTCAGCTCTTAAAATTATCAAACAAAATTAATCTAATTACTTTTTTTTAAAGATTTTTATGATTAAGTTTCTAATTTCTCAATAAATTATAAGATGTCAATGGAAAAATTTTGAGTTTCGCAGAAAATAAATTTACCTAAGTCAATCTAAGCATAAAAATAAAATATTTTATTTTTTTTTTTTTATACTTTATTTTATTTATTTATTTATTTATTTTAAATTAATTATATTTATGGAAAGTGTCTTAGGGTTTTATTTCATGTTCTTTTAAGGCAAGCTAATTAAAAGAAAAAGTTGATTATGTTAAAAGTGGATTTGTGATAAGAAGAAAATTAATTTTTTTATATTAAAAAAATAAGAAAATCTAACAATTAAGGTAACTAAAAAAAAAAATAAGCTAAAGAGAGCAATAACTATTCAACAAAAAAAGATTTTTTTTTACTCTTTTCTTTTATATAGAAGCATGAATAATAATGAAATAATAAAAAATTAAAAATAAGAAAAAAATTGTAATATTTTTTTATTTTTTTAATTTTTTTCTTGAAGTAATCGTGCCTGGATCTCCGGCAACGGTACCAAAATTTGATCATTGTCGTTGGCGGTCAAAAATAAAATCTACTCACTATTATAGCTAGTGGTGAATAGGGATCGTATCCTCGAGGATCAAGGGTAATTATTTCATGAAAGAGAAAAAAAAATTTATCTATAGAGGATTATATTAAGAATAGCGGTTATTAAAATATAACAACTAATTAATTAACGAAATTCAATAGCAAGAGAAGCAACCCAGGAATCCGAATCCACCATGCAAACAGGTTTTATCTTCTTTTTTTAATGTTGCAATAGTAATAATTTTTGTAATTTAAAATTAGAATAATTTATCTCTCATGGACCTATCGAAGATCATGGCACGTCCTCTTAGAGTATAAACTGTCTAATAATTGCAAGGTTAGCACATATCGTATCCTAAGATCACGGTACATCGATAGAGGGTATAGGCTGTGTATGCCAGTTCAAAACCTTGATCAGAAAAATAACTCAAAAGATATAATAAAGAAGAGCATAACTTTTATTGCATAGAAATTAAGAATAAAAAGAAAGATAAAACCTGATTACATGCTTCATCATCATCCCAAGTTGAAGGAATCTAGCCATGCATTGCTGCTGCTAGCATTCCCTCCATAATTTTTCTCTCCCAGGTCTAAATACAATAATCTAAATAAAAGAAGAATAAAAAGAGCTTTGTAGAAACTCCTCTCCCTAACTACTGCTTGAGGTTCTTCTTTTATAGAGCTCGTCTAGGGTTTCCTCCTAGTCAAAGTTGGAGTCCATCAGGCGCTCAAGATCATTCAGATATTATGAGAAAATTTTTCAGCCATCCGTTCAACATCACCTACCTTATTTTGCACCGAGAATCATGCGAAATCATCTCTTTCTTCCTTTTTGGGCAAACTGAGTCCTAATTTGAGTGCCGTCTAAATCGTTGGACTCCAAAAATCAAGCTCTTTCCATCCATAGGCTCCTTTTCTGCAAACATTCATAAAAAGTATCAATTCTTAATAAATTTAAAGTAATTAATATTTATTTTAATAGTTAAATTGGGATAATAAATAGACTTATCACTGAGGTACGAAGAAATTTTTACTTGGCCTTGCCAAGGTTCGGAGAAAGTTGCTCGGCCCTGTTGAGGTACGAAGAAAGTTTTACTTGGCCCTGCCAAGGTTCGAATAATGTTGCTCAGCCCTGCTGAGGTATGAAGAAATTTTTTTACTTGGCCCTGCCAATGTTCGGAGAATGTTGCTCGGCCTTGTCAAGGTACGGAAAAATTTTTACTTGGCCCTACCAAGGTTCGAAAAATGTTGCTTGGCCCTGCTGAGGTTTGAAGAATTTTTTACTTGGCCCAGCCAAGGTACGAAGAAATACTTTTTACTTGGCCTAGCCAAGGTACGGAGAAAGTTGCTCGGCCCTACCGAGGTTTGAAGATTTTTTACTTGGCCTAGCCAAGGTACGAAGAAAGTTGCTCAGCCCTGCCGAGGTATGAAGAAATTTTTACTTGGCCCTGCCAAGGTACGGAGAATGTTGCTCGGCCCTGCCGAGGTACGGAGAAACTTTTACTTGGCCTTGCGAAGGTTTAAGAATGTTGCTTGGCCGTGCCATGGTATGAAGAAATTTTTTTACTTGGCCCTGCCAAGGTTCGGAGAAAGTTGCTTGGCCCTACCAAGGTACGAAGAAATTTTTACTTGGCCCTGCCAAGGTTCAGAGAAAGTTGCTCGACCCTGCTGAGGTACGAAAAAAATTTTATTTGGCCCTGCCAAGGTTTGGAGAATGTTGCTCGGCCTTGCCAAGGTACAAATTTTTTTTTTACTTGGCCCTGCCAAGGTTTAAAAAATATTGTTCGGCCCTGCCGAGGTATGGAGAAATTTTTACTTGGCCCTGCCAAGGTTCGAAGAATATTGCTTGACCCTGCCGAGGTTTGAAGAATTTTTTACTTGGCCCAGCCAAGGTATAGGAAATACTTTTTACTTGGCCTAGTCAAGGTACGGAGAAAGTTGCTCGGCCCTGCCGAGGTTTGGAGATTTTTTTACTTGGCCTAGCTAAGGTACAAAGAAAGTTACTTGGCCCTGTCAAGGTATCGAAAAAATTTTACTTGCATGCCAAAGTACGAGAAAGGGACCCACAGTTCAAAGATTGGGCGAGACCTACCTTTCATCCATAACTCAAGGAAGATTATTATTTAATAAGAAATATTTGATTCGAAGAGTGAAATTTTATTACAATGAGCAAAATGGCTCGGTTCAGGCATACTTCACTAGTAATATATTCGGGTTTTAATCTAGTTCCATGTCTTCGGGGTACTGTATCCCTTGAAGGTCTTCATTGTTCAGAGACAATTCGAGTTCCATATCCTAGGGGTATTGTATCCTTTGAAGGTCTTCATTGCTCAAAAGTGATCCGAGTACCATATCCTGGAGGCACCGTATCACTTTGATGTCTTCATTTGAAGATGTGAGCCCCTGGCATCGAACCCTTTCAAACTGGTTCTTCTCTTCGCTTGGTCGTACCTGATAGGATCTAGCATGGGCAATTATTTTAACATCGCCAGCTGCTAGTAGGTTTGGCACGGGTAGTTATCGTTGCAGCCCATCATCACGGGATGGGGGGATCACAGCTGCTGCATTGAATCTTGGCAAAAGAATATTGGAGGTAAGGAGCGAGCTCGACGGATCTGGGCAGGCTCCTATCTCCTCCCTTTCGCGGTGCCAGTTCAACTTCTTTATGGTCGGGCTATCGTGGGAGGTGGTAGCTTCTAGTGGATTGGGCGGAGGGACCATCGGTAAGACCAGGGTGACTGTTCCATCAAAAGCTGCTGAGTGGGTGTAGCGGGAAAGGACCCTCAAGAAGCCCTTGCACCAGTTGGAAGAGGAACATCACTTGTTGGGCCAGCATGGCAAACCGGTCCTGGGTGACCAGAGCTTCTAGCGGTGGAGGAACCTCGATCGGTGACGGTTGTGAGGGCAACGTGTTATTTGTGGGATCAGGCCATTGAAAGGTGGCCTAATCAGGAGCATTTATTGTCGCTTTCTTA
This sequence comes from Calamus simplicifolius, assembly GCA_900491605.1. Lineage (NCBI taxonomy): Eukaryota > Viridiplantae > Streptophyta > Magnoliopsida > Arecales > Arecaceae > Calamus > Calamus simplicifolius. The sequence goes on from UESW01004029.1 coordinate 72,062, forward strand.
CTGTTAGCCATTGAGGAAGACGTTCTTTTCGTTTGGAACCTTGTCTCTTGATTACAAGTTTTAATGGGACTTGAGGCCCTGCCTCTAGCGCCAATCTGTTGCTACTGAAATCTATTCTCCTGCTTAGTGGTGGCGCACATCGAGATCCGGGTAGAGCTCTCCCGTTCGGATAGACCTGCAAGGTAGTCTTTACGTAAGAAGCACGGAGGGTGGTCCCTATGAAAGACCCTCCGATGCCCAAGTCAGTGAAAATCTCCAGCAAACAGATGAGAGGAGAAGGCTCTAGCATAAGGATTTTTCTCTTTGAGATGATTTTTCAAAAGCAATGGCCTTTGCTAGAGTTTTCTTTGGGCTTAGATTACCTTTAAGAGCCTATCTGGAGGGTCCTAGGACTTGGTATTTGTACACTGCCAAGGAGGTGAGCCGTTACCTAATTTTCTGAGCGCATTTTAGGGAGTTGGCATCAGATAAGGCAAGAATTCCAATAGTTACGGGGATCGGCAGTTGATAAAGCTGACGACTCTTTATCGAAAATTTGGAACCCTTAATCATGGATGGAGTGTTGTATTTGGCTCCCATTTCTGTTTTAGAAAGCTCATTTTGCGATCCTTGCGATCAGGGTGATTCATCTCTGAGATATCCGGCATAGTTTGAAGCAATAATGGTGCTTATGTTAAAGGTATGAGGATCGATCCTAGCGAGGTACTAAGATAGCTCGGCTCTGCCAAGGTTCGAAGATAGCTCGGCCCTTTCAAGGCATTGAGATAGCTCAACCCTGCCGAGGTTCGAAGATAGCTCGACCCTTCCGAGGCACTGAGATAACTTCAGTCTTGCCAAGGTTCAGAGATAACTCGACCCTTCCAAGGTACTAAGATTGCTCAGCCCTATCGAGTTCAAAGACCGACTCTAATGTCGGCGTCGAGACCGATGATGGCGTCGGTACTAACTCTAGAGTCGATGAGGAAACCGACTGTAACATCCTAAAAATTTTATAATTTTAGTAATATTAATGACATTTTTATTTATAATGAAAGTTGGATGGTTTCAATGATGTGGGTGCATTGGCCACTTGATAAATAATATATATATATATATATTGGTGGTGTAAATGAGTAGATTCTTGTGTTCCAATAATTTAGATTTAAGAATTTGAGAGATTTGAGTTTTAATAGGCTTAAATTATAAAAAAATCAAGTTTAGTTTGAGTTTTGTCCTTAAGTATTGTTTTTAGCAATTAGAGTCGACTCTAATTGGTAAGGGATCGACTTTGGCATGGTTTGAAACTTTTGGTATGCTTTGGAGTCGACTCCTAAAGAAGGAAGAGCCGACTTCTGTAGAAAAATAGAAGACTACAATTCTGCTTCATGCTAGAGTCGGTTCCCGATTCTGCTCAAGCCAACTCTAAGTTCTGCTCGAGCCGACTCTCAGACTATAGATTTTTCGAGTTAAATATTTAAAATTCTATATTTATTTCATTTTAAGTCCGATTTGAGTGTCATTTAAACCATTAGATTTCTAAAATCGAACTCTTCAAGTTACCAGGGTCTTTTCCTAGAAATATTATATAAAAGTATTGATTTAGATAAAAATGATAATCCAACCTATAAATCTATTAAAAAGGTTATATGTTAGGGGCAAAATGAAAAGGCTATGATATTAATTGCTAATTATGCTAAGGGCAATTTGAAAAAAAAATCTAAAAACAAAATATCATAGTTATGAGTGACCTACATGTTTTCCAAAAAAGCATGCTTTAAGAGTTCTTGAGGGCAAAATGAAAATTTCACCAATGCCTTAGCCCCTAAGCAAGCCACTGTTCATGACTTGGTCCCTAAGCAATCAGAAATAAGGGGAAAAAAGGGAAAAACATGGGTTCAGCCAGAGAAAAGAAAGAAAGAAAGAAAGAAGAAAAGAAAAGAGAGGAAGAAAAAGAAAAGAAGAAGAAGAGAAGGAAAAGAGGAAGGAAGGAAAAGGTGAAACTTGAGGTTTGTGCTTAGCTCCAGGTAAGCTATAACTTCCTTAGATCTTGCATGGCTTTAGATTTTCTTAGATTCTTATATTTTGAGGTGATAGTGGAAGAAATCTTGAGTAAAGAAAGGATGAAAGAAAATAAAGAGATATTAGAGGTTGAAACATGTATGCATGCATGATTTCAGGGGAAAACCTTATGTGCAGGAAACCCTAATAGCTATCGTGTCTATATGTTGACGTAGGTCAAGAGGGTTATTCCAAGAAGTTGGAATATCAGAGTTAAGTACCAGTTGAAGAATAACCTGCTAAGGTGAGTGGGTTTCTCATCTAGTAAAAAAAAGTTTATTTTGAGCCAGTATAGTGATATTATCTAGTTGTGGTGTGTTATGTTTAGTAGAGTATTATATATATTTTAAACCTAGAAATGAGAATTAGTATGATATTCTGATGCATAGGTTTTATTACAGAATTTAAAGCATAAGTTTTAAGCATGAGTCTTAAGCACAAAGAAATAAGCATGAGTTTTGATGCGTGGATTTTTAATGTATACATGGCATATTTGCATGATAAAGCTTTACAAATGACATATTTTGATGTATGTATATTGAGCATCAAGCAGCTATATGGCTGATCATCTTTTAGACTGTGCTGTAACATGAGCATTGCACACTACTATTGAGCCAGCACCTCCTTATGATTCGATCGTACAATGAACCCCAGGATCTAGGGTGAGTGCATGCTTGACCATACCCAGTGGGGCAGGTTGTAAGCAGCCCATAAGGGCAAGAATTATAGCTCAGTGAAGTTGGTTATTATATAGCCCATAGAGCATAGAGAAAACCCGAGGTTCCAGGATTAAGAAACAAAGCACTTTGCTAGATGAATCGCACAGATAAGGGATGCTATTTGTGCGGGGATCCTATTGCTAGTCACGCAACCGATAAGAGCATATCTACAGGAGGGCGACTGTAGGATGGTACCTCAGAGGCATTACACACACAACCCAGTATCATGAGATTTAAAAATGAACGGTGGGCCAAGTCTTTATCTCAAGGGGAAGGTTTATATAAAATGCCAGTGGGCAGGTAAATCCCAATGAGGATCAGAAAATTAAATAAAGAAAGTCTGTACTGTAGATAAAGAATGCATATCATTATGTTGTAATGCATCATGCATGGATCTTTATATTAATGAGTTATTTTCCAATGAAAAGTTATTTGTAGAGTATTTAGTACTGGTATATTATTTGAAGAATAAGCTACATTTTACTTCATTTGATATCATGTTAAAAATGTACTTTGATTTATACATGCTATATTGTATCAGCATACTGTTGAAAGTGTGAATATTATGGTTCTCTATTTTTCCATGGTTAGATGACTATCCAATCACTGGACTTAGGTCTCATTTCTCTATGATTGATATTTACTTTCAAATCAGTTAGTCTTTCTGTCAGGATTAAAAGATAAGCGGGAACAGACCCTTAGCTAGTGAAGCCTGCTTGGATGCAAGAGTGTATAGATGATAGCCTTGTATATTAAGATAGTGTAAGGTGACATTTGTATATATGCATATGTGTATGTGTATAGTGAGATTTGATGATGTATCTTAGACTCCTTTAAAATAAAAGAAAGACTTATATTTTGGAAGGAATTATGAATATAATGTTAGTATCGGTGATTAAGCTATCTATTGTGAATATGATCTTATAATCTGCCTGAGAATATATATCTAAGCAGGATGACGCTTAGTGTTGATTTGATTTTGTAATTATATACATTATATATGAGCATATGTTAAAAAGTTTTGAACATGATGCATTTTGAGTGTCTGTCGCTTGTGATAATCCGTTAGAGTTCCCTAGATCTTTATGTAACACTACATAAAGGTTAGGAGAACCACATTCGATTACTGTAGGTGTGCAGGTTTATTGTTGGTGACCCCTACAGGATAGGGGTGCCGACACCGACTCTAACGTCGGTGCCGAGATTGACTCTGGCGTCGGCACTAAGATCTAATCTTGTTATCTGTTGGACCATAGCTCAGTCAGTTCAAACGTGACTTGATCAACCAAATCAAAAATAACTCGATCTTTGTCGTTGAACACGTTTATTGATGCAGTAACAATTTTTTCCTACATCATATTTAATATTAATTAATATTTAGTTGGACTAATAGGTCAAATTTTTAAGAAAAAATGAGTACGACTTATTTAGCTCATATCTTATTATTTTTATATAAATATAAAATTATTTATAAATATTTATTTTTCAATGAAAAAAATTATAATTTAAACATAAAAATGATGATTTATATTTTATTATCTTTATATAAATATGTAATTATTTATAAATATTATTATTCTTTAGTAAGAAATTCTAATAAGAAAGTTATGGTTCAAGGTTCATATCTTAGATTATACTTGAATGTATTTATAGCATTTTTGCTTCACTTTTCATGGAAGTGGGTGGCCAACTACACACAAGTTATTCAGAAAAGTATGTCTCTCACCCCTCCTCTCCATGGCCAACCAAATAATCTTCTTCATTTTTTTTCCCAGAACTAAATTTTTAGATTCTTTTTTTCAGCCATAATCTTCTTCTAATGAATCTACTTTCTGGGCACGCACTTTCTCCATCATTCCCAGATGGACCAACTAGATTTGCTTTCCAAACGAGAAAAGGCCAAAACATCTTTAGGCGAGATCCCATCGCGTCATCGCGGAGCCATACTTTATTTAATTCCCAGATCTGGACTCTAGCCTTAGCCTTTGGGTCCCGCACATCATGATCACTGCCTCCTATGATGTTCACCCGTCTTGCTTCTTTCTCTGATCTTTTCTTTTCCGTTTATTATTATTATTATTATTATTATTATTATTATTATTATTATTATTATTGTTGTTGTTGTTGTTGTTATTGTTGTTGTTATTAAATCATCTTTCTCGATCATCAAATAAGATCTGACATCGATATCTAATGAGAGTGGGTTTGAGGTTTTCTGATGCCTTTGTCTCGAAAAAATCATGCAAAAAAAAGTTCTCGTGGCCAATCGTTTCAGTGAAAACCTTCGATACTCAAGTAAGTGATTTGATAAACAATAGTATATCATCATTTTTCGAGAGAAGATTTTATATCCGATAAGGAATCCCTTTTACCTTACAGTTGTTAAGTCTGAAACGTCATGGTCTCACATGAGACGAGCGTAAAACCAACAGCAATAGAAGATGTCTGTCTCATGGCCTGTCAGATCTGGCAAGTCATCTCCTGATATGACGACTATGATCAGTTGATGACTAAGTCTTATTAGGAGCGGCGCTGCAAATGGTTGGTAGGTCAGATCTTGTCGAGCATGCGCCGCAGCCGATAGATGGGCCATGTGAAATCGCAAATAGACCATATGGGATCTTATAAGTAGTGGGCATGTGAGCATCAAGATCGATTCTGAAGGTGTGCTAGAACCGACATTGAAATCGTGCCGAGACTGAAGGAGAAACATCGGATTATAGCTGACAGCTTTAGTTTTTGATTTTACCCATTAGTCTTAAATGTAACATGACTTTATCCATCACATCAATTATTATTATTATTTAAAAATTCATCAGAAGGTGAAATAATTATGTCATCAAGTATTTAGAGCTTAACTCTCACATTATTTTGCTGAAGCAATTACGAGGCTTCAATTTGTCGGATCAAATTGGACCAATAATTTGAATCATGAGCCATCCGATTAAATTTTGATCGAGTGGCGCTCTCCATCGGTCCGAATCACTACGCTTATCGGATTCGCAAACTTAGCTGGCTTTCCAAGGACCATAGCTTGGCTTTGAGGTATGAGTACGATGAGCTCCAATCACCACACACCAATCCAATCCCATCGTCATTCAACCTTAAAAATTCGTGCTGCTACTGAGCACACGCGTTTCCATTTTCGACGCATAACTCTTTGCCATTCGTGCATCACACGGTAAACGGATGATTTCACTCCACTCCACTTATGTGTTTTTAGACCATCACACATGGCCGATTCTATATGATTTTTAAAATATTTTTTTATATGATCTTGAAATAAGTTTATTTTCAGGCATTATTTAAAAATAAAATGCCCCTCCTATGCTATGAATAAATATCTAGTCATGAAGGCCGTCTTCAATTGGCCCGTGACGTGAGCCAGGCCTGCCGTGTGGGCTCCAAGATTCAGCTGCTGTCGTTGCCTACGTTTTAGAAGTGGGCCCTACTCCGCCAAACGAGTCACCGGCCAGTGCTAGCTTTAGGACGTCAAATCACAGCGGTTCATTTCCATGTTTCCATCTCTGGCAACTTCCGTCGGTCCATCGTTCATCTCACCCAACGGTTCAAAAATATCTCAACTGACGGTACCCAACGGGTCTCATCTCATCTCCACTGCCGCCAGCACCGTCGCGGCGTTCCGGACAAAGAGAGAAAATAATTCTAAACTAAAACCAATAATAACAATTGCCCCACCCGCTCGCCGCCTCGAAGTGTCTCGACGTTCTTTCCGGGGCCACGACACGCGAGCATCGAAGGATCATTCCGTCCTAGCCAATGAAAATAGAACACGTGGGAGATATCAGACATAACCGGTTCCGGCGGAGCATAGGAACGGGAAGGGGGCACCTCTCTTTATTTATTTATTTATTTTAATTATTATTATTATTAGTATTTCTCCTGCTTCCCTACTGATCTTTATTTTGCGTCCCCCAACTCGAGACCCTCGCCCTTCCGCCGTGACGCGATGGTGGGAGTGAGGCCCCTCTCCCCTCCATAGGCCTTCTCGAATCGCTTCTTTTGATCCCCTCGCCTCCCCCCTTCCCCTTCCCCAAAAGAACCCCGCAAACCATAAGTTTCTCTCGCCCCTCTTCCCCTTCTTGACGGTATCACCGGAGATCCGCTGCGTCCTCCTCCAGATTCCACCCGTTTGAGGTTAGATCTTGGCCCCTATCCTCCCATTTCTAGGGTTTCATCTCTCGGATTGGTTTTATTGAGGGTTTAGAGTTTGGTCGACCTTCAGATCGTCTAGGGTTTTCGTGTTTTGGGATGTCGTCCATCTTGCCGAAGAACGAGACCGTCCAGATCCGGGAGGTGTGGAACGACAACGTTGACGCGGAGTTCGCCCTGATTCGCGAGATTGTCGATGATTTCCCCTTTGTTGCCATGGACACCGAGTTCCCGGGCATCGTAGCCCGCCCCCTCGGCAACTTCAGGACAAGCTCCGACTTCAACTACGCCACCCTCAAGGCAAACGTTGACATGCTGAAGCTGATCCAGCTGGGACTCACCTTCTCGGACGAATCCGGCAACCTCCCCACCTGCGGCACCGGCCGCGGTTGTGTTTGGCAGTTCAACTTTCGGGAGTTCGACGTGCGGCGGGATATATATGCGTCCGACTCGATCGAGCTCCTTCGCCAGAGCGGCATCGATTTAAAGAAGAACAACGAGAGGGGTATCGACGCCAACCGCTTTGGAGAGCTTCTCATGTCGTCCGGCATTGTGCTTAATGACTCGGTCCACTGGGTTACGTTTCATAGTGGCTATGATTTCGGATATCTTCTTAACCTGCTCACTTGCCAGAACCTTCCCGATACCCAGGCCGGTTTCTTTACTCTGATTAAGATCTACTTCCCGACGGTTTATGACATCAAGCATCTGATGAAATTCTGCAACAGCCTCCATGGGGGGCTCAACAAGCTCGCTGAGCTGCTGGATGTTGAGAGGGTTGGGATCTGCCACCAGGCCGGGTCGGACAGCCTTCTCACCTCGTGCACCTTTAGGAAGTTGAAGGAGTCATTCTTCAATGGCTCCACTGAGAGATATGCAGGCGTGTTGTATGGTCTGGGTGTTGAGAATGGACAGAATACTCATTGAGTTGAAAAAAAAAAAAATAGTAATATTAATAAGAAGTGAATGAATGAAAAAAAGTTTGTTTGGTGAGTAAATATGCATGTGATACTTTCTTCTTTCTTATCTGTGTATTTCTAGTCCTTTGGCCGGAAAAGATTGCACCTTTTCGTAGTTCTAATTATCTTGATATGCAGCTCTTATGAATACTTTAGGCTGTTATATTTTTACTGTTTTTTAATGGGTTTGTGGTGAATTGTTGTGATATTGAATTGTTTGAGATGTTGCGATCATGCCCTCAAGGTTATACATTGGCCTTGCTTTGGATTATGTATATTTGTTCATGAGGCGCTGACAGCTATATGGGATGCGTCATTCAGTGGTCATCCAGGTTCTTTAATGAGGAAATGCTCCATTTTCTGCAATGTATCATGTGGCAAGGTATGTGTCTATCCCTTTTTTGTCTGAGTTTTAGGTCCATAATTGATCCAAGTTTTGATGCTGCTATCGTGTGACTTGATTGAAGCAAGATATATATATATTTTTTATGAAATTGGATTTTAGCTTGCTAATGAACTCAGCTTTTCTGGGAGATGGTTGTCCTTACTGTGCTTTTGTTATTTTGTATAATTATTATTAGCAGCAAGCCAGTTCTTCAGTTTGCTCAGACGATGTAAACCACCTCGACATTTATTTGTTTAGATTGACTATAAATGCATGCATTGGCTATTTGGAAGGATAATTTAGCTCCTAGTGCTGGGGTTGGGCTGGCATGGAATGGAGAAATAGAGTTTGCAATTTGTTTACCTACTTTTCTGCTTGACATTCTTTACTGTGAGAGGGTTGTGGCTTTTATTACTGGGGAACTGCAGTTAGCATTTTCTATTTATAGCTTCTTCTGATGGAATTGATGAGATCAGAAATGTTGGGCAGGGACAAAGGTTGAAAGGGTGGTCGTGATCTTTTATGGAAAATTTTAATGGATTTGAATCTAGATTAGTCTCTAGCCATTTTGGATTTGGGGAGATCTTAATGAAAAGATGGCTAGGTGGGTTAGGTTAATGAATAGGATGAAGAGAATGAGCGGAGGACCAAAGATAGAAAGAATGTCCAGAGCAAAAGATTTTAGTAATCTTGGTAAAGTCGAAGTTGATGTTGAGAATTGGGATTGATATTGGGGTGGTTGAGAATAGGATATGGAGTTGGATGACCTGTGAGAATTCCATCATTAGGTTCTATGACGTTGCCAGAGAAGAATGACACCTACTATTTGACAGTGGACAATACAAATGAAAGAACTTGGGATAAAAATCGAATTGCTGACATGGATATTTAGGGAAAGATCTTATGTTGCTAATATTAGTAATTATGTTATTTATTTGAATATTGTTTGCCTTATCAAGGAGAAAGATAAAAATGGCCCACCTATTTGGTATGGCTTCACATGACCTAGTTTCCTGTCTTATGATGTCAGAATTTCAAACTTTTCTTTCCTGCATGGTTTAGGGTGAAACTGTTCTCATTATAGGGGGATCTGTTGGTTCCCAAGCTTATTTGCTATTTCATGGAATTGCAGAAAGAAAGAAAGAAGCCAGAAAATAGTAATTCCTTTTTTTTTTTTTTTGGGTCCCCGCATGGGAGAGGGGGGCCCCAAAACTTCATCTGTATGTTAAGTGAACTGCTGTTGCCCATTCCACCTGATGCTATTTTCTAGAGTATGGACATGTTATGGCTTCATTGATTTCTTTTATGTACTATTGCCTCGTTATATTTTGACAAATTGGCCTGGCAGTATTTTCTCTTGTTAGATTTCTTTGTACTTCTTTATTATCATTTGCTATTTGCTTTCCCACTGCTGAGAAATGACGGTTTGTCAATTTGATTTTCTATTATTTCCATTTTTGGTGTCACTTTGGAAACGACTGGTGTATTGGGTAGAAGTGCATCATGATATGCTAATAAGTTATTTCTTATTGCTTCCTAAAATTTAGCTTGTGGTTGGAGGATGTGGATCATCTCTGGTGGTAGTTTTCCTGTTCCTGTGATTGTATCGCATTGTGGAAAGGGTTGAGAGAAGATCAGCAGGTTGGAAATAAAAAGGTCTTTGACTTACAAGGGAAAGTCTGTTGTCTTAGAGCAATAGTGATGAATCTTGCTCTGTATTGTGTCCATGCTTGAAAAAATTACAATTGCAATTGAACTGAGAAAAATGCAAAATAAATTTTCTTCTGAAGACAGAAGAGCAAAAGGTTAGAATGTATAAACCAATTTAATTAGGATAAGGCGATGGTTTATTTTTTTTTCCCAATTTGCCTAGCCAACTCTACCTCTTCTTGATAACAGTGTGACAATTTACATAGTAGGTTGCACGCTTTGCCTGACGACCTTCTTCTTGATTGTTTAAGAGCATGTCTTTTTGGCTGAAAAGGGGAGAGTGTCATGACTTTCATAGATTTATTTGCTTGCATTATGAGAAAATATATGTAATGGATTTTGTCTCTTAGCTAATGATATTCAAACTAAATCTTATTTAGAAGTATGTTATTTGCAAACTCTGGCACTTAGTAGGTTGGTTAGAATGGTATGACTATTGGACATGTTTATTTGTATAATGTATCTGCAATTCCACATGTTTTTCTTCATGTTGAATAAAATAAGAACACCTTATTTTCTGAACCTATTGATAATATGTAATTATATTTTTGGTGGAATTAATGTAGAAAAAAAGAGAGGGTGCCTTTGTAATCTATGCCATATACACAACAGAGAATATATTGATAGCAACAAGTCAGGTGTCATCTTCTGCAGAATTAAATCTCATGGTTTTGACTGCAGATAGGGTTGAGGTTATGATATAAATTGCCATTGCTGTTTTGCTTGTCTTGCAGCTGATTTTGTTGCATATCCACCTATAATTACTGTGGATTTATTCAAACTATACGTGCTGATACATATCAATGCTGACATGTACCGCTTGTAATGTTCACATTGTCTTTGATGATTATCAGACTACCTTTTTTCTGTTCATAGTTCCTATCAAATCTTGAAATCAAAGAAAATACAACTGTTGAAGCACCAAAAAGCTAGTTTTGCATCTTAAACACATGGATGTGATGAGGGAAAGCATCCAGGTGATTCGGTTGAGAATGGAATTTGGTTATGATGATTTATTTACTAGTTGAGGGGACTTCTGCTGCCGCTTTGTTGTCATGTCGACATGGGTTTTATGCAGTGAACTTGAGTTATCTGTTCGCATGTGTCAAATTCGTCATTCTAGGTACATACATGGTGCATGGATACAGTTCCAGACTACCAGTTTCCAGGTTCCTATGGCCAATCAAGGCGATATGATAATGCACAAATTTACACTCGATTTGGCCATCCTTTCCATCTTCGTCTTATGCAGTAAGTGCTGGAATATGTACTGACATGTTGGTCTATCTTCATCACAATGTTGTGGGGTTTATTTACATGTATAAGATATTTACTGCATAGGTGCTACCTGCATGAAGTTTTCGGTGTTGGCAATAGGCATTAGAACTTCTGCATTGTATTTGTGTAAATATTGTTACATTCTCACCTATAGCTTATACCATTAATTATGAAGCTATTTGCGTTGCTAATTTCTGACTCGTGCTATGTGGTATTAGTTTGTATGGAAAATGCTTGAACTGGGCAAGGTATCTTGAAAATTATCAGCAGGGGTGCATGAGAGAGAGAGAGAGAGAGAGAGAGAGAGAGAGAGAGAGTCTTGCTAGTTGCATGTCTTTTGACTAGCCTACCTGCTAGAATGCAAAGTTCTGCTATAAACATGTGTGCTTCTGTTCTCTTGCCTTTTTTCCAAACAATGTGCAATACTTTAGTCCTTGCTTGGTAATCATGGCTTCGAATTTGTGCAGTTAACGTTGAATGGAGTTGTATCTGGATTCATATCTCTTGTTCAGATGATTCATCTCAACTAATAACCTTCTATCAGTTTTCCAATCGAGTGTTTATTTCTTATGAATGATGCTGCGTTTAAATTTTTCCTATGTTCCTGATTTCTGTTGTGGGTTTAGCTGGCTTCTCTAATTTAGAATATTAAGTCCATTTTTGAACTTAGGTTTGTGCACGTTCACAGATGCTGGTTCCCAGTCTTAGTAGGAAGACCACTAAGTTTTGTGGTACATCGAACTATTTTCTAGTTTATTATTAAGTTGTCGTTTAAAAGAATTTTGCTGTATTCCATTTCAGGTGGCTAAATGAGAACATTGGCGGTTGTTTTGCACATACTGCCTGCGTAAGATGAAGTGGCATGGGGGAGCTGCCTTGATAATTATTCTGCAACGCCTTGCTCTCACATCGTGTAGATTATATCACTATGACTGGCATTCTTGTTTGTTTTATTGCTAAACCTGCTTAACCGATGTCATAGTTTTTTTTTTTTTTTTAAAGGTAATTCAGTTATGGTTTTTAATATTTTGTGTTTGTTATTTTGCATTTTCTAAATTTTAACTGTTGTCTTGGCCTTGTGGTGGGAAGGCCTCATTCTGCCGAATTTCATTTTAGACTCAATTGTTGGAATACATATCCAATTGTATATGGCAGGTATTGAAGAGCACAGCATTTTGTGGAATTTTTGTTTTATAAGTTTTTTTTAATCTAAACTTTTATCCACCTGTTCTGAATCTTTCTACAAATACTAACTGCTGCAATGCTGAAATAATCTCAGATGATTTACAATCTTTTATTTTTCCACGAAGAAATCACTAAACTTTTAAAAAACGCGGTCATAAAATTTTTCCTTTGCAATAATTCTTATTTTGATTCCCAAACTTTTATTACATATTAAATTACGGGTGGCCAGAACTTGGCGAACCTTTTTGCAGTGGCTTTCAAGTATGGGAGCACCAGGGACTAAATATTATCCCTATTTTGGTTTCTTTGTTTTATTGATTTAGACTAGGGTCCGCCTGAGTGCGTTACTCATGTAATAGTAAATCTCGTTTCACTAATATGGTATATTTCCCTCCCTTTTTTTCTAAAAGAATCGGATGTTGTGTTTGGTTGACAGGATCGAAATTGTTTATCCAAAAACGACGCGATAAAAAATCATAATTTTTTTTAAGAAGTCGTGACCCAAGTGGGAGATGGAGACATGTGGAAATGCTTCTCCGGAGACAGTTGGCCTTTGAGCAAATTTTATGGCTCAATGGTGTTGCCCGCTTACGCGTCGCGTTGCTTCAAAGAACAACTTCAGTTGCGGAGTATCTTCACTTTGATTTTGCTGCTCATTTGTTAGGCCTGATCTATGAGGTTTTCTTACTGTTTTGTCAGCGCATTATTCTACAGTTTTTATCTCTTGGAGTCTTTACTTTCGGGTTATGTCAAAGTAAATTTTGATGGTTCTGGATCGTATGGCTGGATCAGGATTTGTTATCAGAGAGTCATAAGGAGAGATGATTGCCTTGCTTGGGCTGGTATCACTTTTGCAGTTCGCATGTTGGGCTCTTGCGGGTGTCATTGAGAGGATTTGCTTACTGTCATTCGTTGGATCCGGATGCTGACTTTGACTCCCTCTTAACCCCCTTATATATGATATTTGGGCTTCTCTACAGATTACTACTGATCTAATGGTTCGTCATATTTATAAGGAAGCCAATGCTGCCGCTGATTGGATTGCCTCTTATGTAGCTTGCTATACTGATCGGGGAATGGCATCTTGATGATCCCTGTTTTATTATTTTAAAGCAAATTATGTTATCTAATCTTTCGAGCTTGATTTGCGTCAGAGTGGTGTGAATGCCGTTTGTAAAAAAAAAAAAAAAAAAAAAACTTCAGCTTGACAATCATCGAAAGTCATGGCACTCAGTCTAGGATCTTGTATACTTGAGACTCGCTTCCATTTCGCCGACTTTTTCAGTACATTTTATTTTGAAGAATTTTAAATTATCACTTTATCATTAAAGAGAGAGGCCACGGATGTAACAACATTTTCTTGTCCTTCTTAATTTCATTGGATGGAAAACATTAATGCCATGAGTCTTCATCGAGAATTGGCAACTCCAATGCTAACTGATGCTGCAAATTGAACACGGCTGTAGAGTAATCGTACTTTGGCATCAAAGTTCACCCTCCATACGCCTCAGCGTTACTAATCAACTGTTAGAATATTTTCTAATAAATACAATTTATTCATTCTTATGCTTTCTGATTTTGATAATTGGAAAAGATTGATGGACATTTTCAATTTCTTCACGCGAAAAAAATCATGTTGTTGGTTTTGACGTTTTCTTATTTGATCATTCTCTTTTAGTTGGTTAATGGTTTCAATCACATTTTAATTGAATGTTGTGGTTCCAACAAACACTTGTTTTATCTTTTATCTATTTTCCTAAGAAAATGCCTACTAAACCAAATCATTTCGCTTAGTATTTTGCGCACGTCAAATTTTGGTGCATGTTCTTTTATTTTTGATGCTTCATTTCTGTTGCAAATTTTCATGTGGATATCAAAGTTCACAACTCCACAAAAAGGACAACAAAAGTAATAATAATCAGATAATAAATCATATCTTGCCCAAAAGAGTTACTATTTCATGGAGGCTTGTATTACCCAGAAAATTGGACTCTAGCACATTTTCATTTGCTAGTGAGCAAGGTTTGATGAACTACATCATCATGGTATTATTATTGACTCAGATTTCAACTCAAATTAGATGCATAAGTCATACTTGTTTGAGGTAATTTTTGTTACTAGCCTAAAAATATCAGTAAGTCACATTAATAAAGAGTGCATCATTTATCAAATGAGTTGATTTGATATTAATTTGAAAATTTTCATATTTGAATCATAACAAAAATATTTATAGAGCTTGTAGTTCAAGCACTAAATTTAATTCAACACTATAATTTAGTTATTTGGCTCATTCGGTTGCACATTGAATTAAAATTTGTATAATTAGATTAAATCCAATGCTTAAACTGGATTGATATTTCCAGACAATATCAATTGAGTTAATTTTAAGTCTTTAGCTCGACGAGTAGACTCAATGATCAATAATTTAGGTTAAATTTGATGTTTGAACACAGTAAGCCTTATTATTAATGATTGAATTAAATACAATATTTTAGCTTAGCCACGCAATTTCAAATTCTCTTACATTAAAAGAATCAAATTCCTTAGGCTCAAGAAGGTGTAATTCAAATATCCAGCTCAATTCTTTTGAACCAAATCCAATTGTTGAATAAATTAAATTTGATATAGATTGATTGAAGTCACATCTAGACTTAAAATTTTAAATACCCAATTGAAGCCATGATATGTGAACAAAAGATATTAAAAAAATAACCTTCGCATCAGATTAAGCTAAGTTGGTCCAAAGCATTATATTAAGGTTTTAGCTTGAAAAGTCATGAGTTCAAATCTCAATTTAAACAACTTTATGTAGAATTTTTAAAAATTATGCACCTCAAATCTTTAAGATGAAGACCAGGAGGTCTTGGGTCCTAATCTAGAGGTCAAGATCAATGTTAAATCCAAAGGACCTGATCTAACTTAGATCAGGTCAGTTCCTAATCAAGTTTATGCTGAGCCTTTATCAAGTTTAATCTAGAACAATGCTTTAAGATTGGTTTGAATCTGACTTAGATCATGTATTAATCAAGTTTAATATGGAGTGTGCTACAACATTAGGTTAAATATAACCTAAATCAAGATCTTATCAACTTTTATATGGAGCCTTGCTCCAAGATAGGGTTAAATCTAACTTAGATAAAATTCAAATAAGTTCAATTTAGAGCATTGCTCTAAAATTGGGTTCAATTAAATTTAAATCAAACCTAAATCACATCAAGGTGAAGGATAGTGTGAAGGTGCACATCAAGCTTGAATTGCATTGAGATCATTAAAGGTAAGCTATTAGTTTAATAGCCTCTCATATGAAATGCATATTAGGAGACATCCAAATATATTTTGCACAAAAAATATGAGACATCCAAGTTCTCTTTAATCGATTCATTTCATATATACATAATAGAAGCTTTGTTAGATTATAGATGCTTTTAAAACCTAGTTGGTGAAGGGGATGCTAGTAACCTAGATGAACTACCATACACTTGCATTCTATTGGCATTATCAGAGTAGAGGCAAGAGTTTTTTTATAGAAACCAAGTGGGTTCTAAGTAAGACCCCAATGGGCATGATGGATGTAATTTGCAACAAGATTATCAAAACCATAATTTGCACAATATGAAGAAGCTAATTGGTGATATCCTAAATAATACACAATTCAGAAAGTTTTAAATTCCATAGCATCATATGCTATCATTTTATCAATGATACTACCGGTATATTATAATTTTTTTCAAGCAAGTAGTTCTAGTATACTTTTATTAGCAACAAGATGTATTTTTGTTTTTGTTTTTTCTATCTTTTTCTAAGAGAAAGATGCTTGAATTACTAAAATATGTAGTTGGTTTGCATAGAAATTACTTTGTAATACTCTAATTCATGAAACAATACTTTTTTTTCTATCTACAGGGAGAATAAAAGATTCATATCTGGAATGTAGTACTTGATCATACAAAAAATGCCTTCCTACTAAATTAGTATCTAGAAATTCTTTCTCCACTTGAAAACAAATTGTTTTATATTTGAATGAAGGCAAACTTTGAAAAAAGTACTACTGGCTCGTGCTTTGGTGCACACAACTCTTGCCAAAAGTAAGTCTAGATTCCTTTATCTTTGATCTCTACATAATATGAAGAGATTATTTATCACCTGTGCATTATTTTACATTTGCATATTTAATTGAAACACTTGAATGTTACTATATATATTTTAATATTCTTTTCTTTTAGCTATTACATATTTAAAGTGAGAATAGAGGTTTAGGAGAATACTTCACAAATAGACTAATATAATATCTAGCAATATTAAAGATAATCATAGGAGATCAATTATGTTCACTCAATTTATTTTCTTCAAAAAAGCCTATAGAATTTTAATAGAGCCTAATAGGGTATCAAACAGAAAAGCCTTATAAATTTCATCAAAACTCTATTTAATAGTAGAATGACTTATTTTCATCCAATGGATTGTACCCAAACTAATAACGGTGATTCTTTTGTTAAGCTAAATTAATTGTATAAAATAATGCGAAAGAAGCTATGGCCTCTGTATCAGAGAATAAGCACGATTTAGAGGTTTTCACTCAAGATAAGGAAAAAAATGGGTGAAAAATGCAAGAGACAAAGAGGAAGGGAGAGGAGCAACTATACCTCAAGTCTCCTTGAATCCTTATCGGCAATCACTGGTCATCATTTGATTGTTGCTATTGCTAGTTATTCAGCCAGCTCCCATGTTAGAATTTTTTTTAAACCAAAAAATTATATTAAATCTCAAGATCATCATGTTGATCATTAAGAATATTAATAAAAAAACTTGGATCCATTGATGTCGATCGTTGACTATCACGGAATTACTATGACCGTCAAACACCGATGAAAGAATGCAATAGAGAGTGGTTTGTGGTCTTTTTCAACCAAATTACCTTAGCTCCTTAATGGGACCGTCGTCTCTCTTCCTGATGGGGAGAAGAAAAACTATGTTGTGATATTGTGTATTAGGGACCATAACCGATAAAGTCTTTATATAGGTTTCCATAATTCCCTAAATGGTATCTATTCAATTTAATTCTATATCAATTCAGAAATTGATGGGTTATGAGTATTAGACCACGTAATTTCAACTCATATCAAATAGCTTATAAAATTGAATGAGAACATATATTGCCCAATACAGTACACGTGATTTTCTATTGATTTACCTAATATAGGAAATCCAATTTCTTAACAATATAGAAAACATGATTTTCTATTAATTTATCTAATATAAGAAATTCGATTTCTCGACACAATATAGAAAGCATGATTTTTATTGATTTACCTGATAGGAAATCTGATTTTCTAACAATCTCCCATTTGAGCTATATATTATTCTTGAATCAATTATATCACAAAATTCCTTAGGTGCGCAACTGTAAGCTACTTATTCTTATTTTTTTCTTAAACAATTTAGTCCATCTTATATACCAATGATGAAATATCGCGGCTTTTATCACAATATTATCTTGATTAACCATGATCATCACCATACTAATATACTCAATGATATAGATCAAATATGGATGAGTAGCATAAAAATTACATGCAATGTGATCTTAAACATGTCTATTTCCAATTGGTCCTTCTTTAATCTTTAGCGAGATCAATTCAAAATCTTTAAATGCAATAAAACATTGCATATAAAAAAGCACAAGTAAATTCATAAATGAAATCATAAACCATCAACTTTATTATGCAGAAAATTAAATAGCCCGACATCCATAGTAAAACATACAATAAGGATACTCCTACTAAACCAATGTATCCTCATAAATAATGCCCATATGAGCAGTATGTTTACGAAAAACCTTAGGCGTCAAGCCTTTGGTTAATGGATCAGCTAGCATAGAATCTGTCCTATATATTTTATGGATATCTATCTATTCTGAACTCTCTCCTTAATAACTAGAAACTTGATATCGATAAATTTTGACTTCGTCGAGCTTCTATCGAAATCAGAGTCAAAGTATCCGATGATCTCCAAACTGTTTGATCTTTGATAAGTGAGCGTGTAATCTTTTGTTCTCTTGCAATAAGTATTTGCCTGCCTTCCAATGCTGCATACCCGGATCACTCAAGTATTTACCCAAAACTCTATTATAAAAGTTATATTAGGACAAGTGCAAACTTGAGCATACATTAGACTCCCTATTACTGAGGCATATGGAATCTTCTCCATTTCTTTCCTTTCAAGATCATTATTGGGGCATTGTTTGAGACTAAACTTGTCTCCTTTGGCTACGGGTGTGTCTCCTGGTTTACTATCTTTCATGCTGAATTTACGTAAAACTTTCTCGATATAACCCTTTTGCGACAACCCAAGGATACCTCGAGAACAATCTCTCAGTATCTGAATACCTAATACAAAAGAGGCATTACCAAGATCTTTCATTTCAAAATTCTTTATCAAAAATTTCTTGGTTTCATGCAATAGACTTATATTGCTGCTAGCAAGTAGAATATCATTGATATATAATATTAAAAATATATATTTACTCCCACTGAACTTGTGATATACATATTCATCAATGAAATTAGCCTCAAAACCATATGAAGTTATGACCTGATGAAACTTGTGATACCATTGATGGGAAGCCTGTTTGAGATCATAGATGGATTTCTTCAACTTGTAAACCATAGACTTTGGATCACCTGATACAAAGTTTTCTGGTTATAATATATAGATTGTTTCGTCAATATCTCCATTAAGAAGCATTGTCTTGACATCCATCTGATGAAGTTCTAAATCAAAATGAGTTATCGGTGCCATTATTGTTCTAAAAATGTCTTTCGAAGATACCGAAGAGAAAGTCTCTTTGTAGTCAATGCCTTCTTTCTGAGTAAAGCCATTAGCGACTATACGCGCCTTATATCTTTCGACATTGCCCATTGAATCTTTTTTGATTTTAAATATCCATTTATAACCAATGGGCTTTGTACCTTTAGGCAGTTTGACAAGATCCCAAACCTCATTGTCTTTCATAGACTTCATTTCACCCTTCATGGCTTCAATCCAATTTTGAGAGTTAGAACTATGCATGGCTTGATAAAAATTGATCGGATCACCTTCTGTTAAACCAATGCCATCCTCATCTTCTTGGAGAAAGACGATATAATCATCTAGAATTGTGCTTCTCCTCTTCCTAGTGGATCTTCTCAATGATACTTCTTGAGGTTGTTGAGTTTGTTCTATAGGTGGTGCTTGAGGAAGGAATTCATCGTTGTTTTGTTCTAGAACAGTGTTAGGAATAGGAACCTGAACATTGCTATCATGTACTGAAGTTGTATCTTGAACGGCAATAGGTACAAAGACTTGATCACCGTCAACAATAGATTTTCTTCAAAAATAACATTCCTTATGTTTTCTTCAAAAATAGATCTTGATATACGATCGTAAAACTTATAGCCTCGAGAGCGTTAAGGATAACCAATGAAATAGCAACTAACTATCCTTGAGTCCAATTTTCTTTCATATGGCTTGTAACGCCGTACCTCAGCTGGACAACCCCAAATTCGCAAATGTCTAATAATAGGCTTCTTACCAGTCTAAAGCTCATAGGGGTTTTGGCAACCATTTTGCTTGATACCTATTAAGGATGTAAACTACGGTCTTTAAGGCTTCTTCTCAAAATGACTCTGGTAAAGCAAAATGACTAATCATGCTTCTTATCATATCCTTAAGAGTTCGGTTTTGTCTAGGGATGGCAATTTTTTTATTTGGACGTTTACTTAATTGGTACCTATTGATCCAATTATTGATTTTGATGATTAATAAAAGATATGAGTATATTCATTTTGTTACTAATAAATTTAACAAGTGTTTCAGGGCTTAAAAATGTTTGATTAATCAAAAGGTATAAAGAAACGTGTTTTGAATCAAATGCCAAAGGTATGTTTCAAAATTTAGAGCCTGGAGTCGACACCTAGAAGGTCTGGAGCCGACCCCATGGCCGATCAAATGCTTTCCTGATTTTTGGCGGTCTGGAGCCGATACCTAGTATTTCGGAGCCGACACCCAGAGTTTCGGAGCCAAAACTTACGGTGTCTGAAGCCGACTCCAATGCAGGAACAGAAAGCATATTTTTTGGACTACCCTGGAGCCGACACTTACAGTTTTTCAAAGCCAACTCCTGAATGCGGCGAGCCGACACTCAACTTTTTTGGAGCCAACTCCTCAACGAACTTTTACTTTCTATTTTTGGATACTCGACTTGGAGCCGACACCTGAAAAGTTGGAGCCGACTCCAACCTATCAGGAACGGATTTTCAAAATGTCAGAACAGCCTCCAACGGTAATATTTTCTCATCTAATCTCTAACGGATACTTTTCTTGTGTATAGGAGGAATCGAAGGACAGAAATAACGGCTAGTTTTTCACCTAATCTTGGATTAAGAAGAATCTATAAAAGGGGAGTCCGTCCGTTTGAAAAAAAAAAAAGATGAAAAAATAGAGAGAAAACAAATTGAAAAATCCGAGAAGTCTTGAGCAAGAAATCAAGAGAAAGAGTCAAAGTTCAAATCGATCAACTCCAGAAAGCTCAAAGAGAAATCCAAGGCATTCAAGATCAAAATCGAAGGATTTTCAAAAAGAAGAAAAAGAGAGCCAAAAGTCCTGTTTTTCCCAACTTCTCATCTGCAATCTTTGTAAAGAATCCGAGCTGAGGCCTGATTCAACATCTCAAAGGAGAAGAGGAAAAGAAGAAAAGAAGAAAAGCTCAAATCAACTCTGCTTCAAACAGGCTTTTCTAACCTTGTTTATTTATATTGAATATTTGCTCATTTGAGGAGCTGTTTGTTATTGTAAACTCTATTCTCATTTGTTTTTGCTAGTTCAATCAGGGGGATTGAATTAGAGGAGGTAGTATACCTGGGTCAAGCTAGATTAGCTTGGGTTTGGGTTTTGTGCTGGTGAGCCCGGAAAACCAGCTGGGTTCGTTGTGATCCCATGGAAAACAATAAGTTTTGAGTTGTGAGCTTGTAAAACAACTCGGCTGTAATCTAGTAGATTATAGTATGGACCCAAGTGGTACTTGGGAGTGGATGTAGGTGTTGGATACACCAAACCACTATAAATATTTGTGTTGCCGTGATTTGATTCTCTCTCTATCTCTTTGTTTGTGGTTAATATTTATTCTGCACTTAATCTTGTGTATTCCAAAGCCAATCGTTTTAAAAGGTTAATTTTTTTTAAGAACCCAATTCACCCCCCTCTTGGGTTGCCATCTGGGCCAACAGTACCATTTCTAACGATCAAAAAAATTTTGGTCTAAACCGCTTAACGAGTATAAAAATTATCCATTTAACGACTAAACGAGTAAACGGCTTGAGGACGGTATCCTCCACCCTATCCCCGTTTATCCGTCCTCATTCCCATTAGCTTTAATATAATATATTTAAAATTTAAATAAATATATATAATATATTAAAATTTTAAAATTTAAAATAAATAAAAAATTTATACTAAAAAACCCTCAGTAAACTATAAATTTAATGAAATAATTTTTTTTGTAAATGGCCAAACGATTTGGGTACCTGTTTGCCTGGCCGGATATCTCCGTCTCTGTCTCGTTAACTATAATGGCTTAACAGGGCAGGGAATATGAAGATTTTTCTAACAGGGATGGGGATCGATAGAGGCCACTCTGGACCATTCTCGGGCCGTTGCCATCCCTAGTTTCATCGTTTTGCAACACTATTCATGCTGGGTTTGCCTGACATAGTATATTGCAAAACAATTTCATATTCTTTGATGAAAAGTGCGAAAGGTCCTGGACGATGCTCTTTTGATTCATCGTACCTACCGTAATACTCGTCACCACAGTCAAATTTGACAGCCATGATTTTCTTTTCAAGTTGAAGTTCAACTTCAGCTTTGGAAGACTTGAAAACGTCTAGGGATTATGACATCTCATGTATCAAATATAGGTAACCAAATCTAAAGTAGTCGTCTATGAACGTAATAAACTACTGTTTTCATTCCAAGAAGCCATAGGGAATGGACCATAAATATCAATATGTATAAGTTCTAAGACATCTATAGCTCGGCACCTAATTTTCTCTCGTTTGCCTGTTTCCCTTAATGGATTCAACATAGACTTGAAAGTCTGTTAAATCTAAGTGTTCAATAATTTATCTGACACAAGCCTCTGAATTCTTTACTTAGAGATATGACCTAAACGATTATGCCATAAAGTAGCAGAATTCTTATTTAATTTTTACTTTATACCCAATGAACTTGTTTGCAGTATTTCATTATAAGAACTAACGACATCAAGCATATATAGATTATCAATCAAGGAACCAGAACCAATAAGATTTGAATTTTGGTAGAGACTAACTTTATTATTTCCAAATAAACAAGAAAATCCTGATTTATTCAAAGAAGAAACAGAAATTAAATTCCATCGAAAAGATGGTACAATGAAAGTCTCAAATAAATCCAAATGAATTTTAATCCTTAATTGCAATCTAAAAGTCCCAATGGCTTTCATTGCAACTTTATTGCCATCGCTTACAAAGATGAATTTTTCAGCATCATTTGGCTGTCGGCTCCACAGGCAACCTGCATAGACATACTTATGTGAGCAGTAGCACCAGAATCTACGAACCAAGTACCTTAGGTACAAAAGATAAATTAACTTCAGAACAAACTAGAGTCTGAAGCTTACCCTTCTTCACACGCCATGTAGCATACTTGGAATACTGCTTCTTCATGTACCCCGTCTTCTTGCAAAAGTAGCAGGCAAACTTCTCATCCTGCTTCGTTTATTTTTTTGCTAAGAAGATCCTTCTGCAGCATCCTTAGCTCTCTTTTTCTTCTTATTCTAAGAGGTTATCACTAAATGAGCACTTTCAGTCTTATCCCTCTATTGCACACAATGAGATATAAGCTCATTGAGGGACCACTTATCCTTTTGAGTGTTATAACTCACTTTAAATTGCTCAAAGTGTGCAAAACGAGAGATCAAAACTAAGTGCACGAGCAAGTCCTTAGACAACTCTAATTTAAGTGTCTTGAGTTTTGATGTGAGATGAGACATCTCCATGATGTACTCTCTTATGTTTTCTTTTCCCTTATACTTCATGAAAACAAGTTTAGCCAAGAGGTTACTCGCTTCGGTTTTTCATTCTGGGCAAAATATTGCTCAATCTCCTGGAGGAACTTTTTGGCGTCTCGGTCTCAGCAATAGAACCCCGAAACACTTTTGAAATAGAGTGTTTCATGATCATCAAGCACATTCGGTTAAAGCGATCCCACCTTTCAATTTTAATCTCATTGAGATTTTTTGCAGCAGTAGGATGCTCCTACTTAAGTGCAAGATCCAAATCCATACAATCGAGGACAATCTCCACGGTTTCTTTCCAGACCTTAAAGTTCATCCCGCTTAGCATTGGAATGTTGTTAACTTGGGCAGAAACTTTAGCAGCATCAGAAACTGAATGGAGAACAAAATAAATAAGTACACTTACATCAACAAGCATGTTATATACATAAAATAATACATGAGCAAATAATTTGAATTCGGAACACATCACAAGATACCTAGTGCAACATTAATTTCTTATCCTTGGATAAAGAAATTAACTATAAGTGGTATATTAGTGCAGTGACCAAATGCTGATGACAATCAGTTTCATCAAATAAGAGTCTTTCTTTGGACCAATTTTGTTCATATGAAATTCTTTATGATCGTCACACATTTATCACCACAAGTATGTCTATTTTTAGCCAAATAATAACCTTCCTTTGGGCCAGTCATTACCCACATAAATAACACAAATACACATCTTATATTTCAAAATAAACAAATCTACACAATAGAGATTACGTTGGAAACATATTATTTTGATTAATTTATTTTAAAATATTAGATAAATTTTTGCAAATAAAATAAAATTATGCACATAGATTTTATATATTTATTTATGTAAATATGCCAAAATGTGCAGCACTTGGGACTCTCCCAAGTCAGCCTCTCTTTAGCGCCGCACGGCCTAGCCCTTTTGGCAGTCAATGACTCTCCTGGAACGTTGGTAGTTGGATCAACGCATCAAGGTACTACTAGTAGCCTTCCTTGTTAGTACGTCCCTGATGTCCCTACTAAAAGCTCATTGGGTCAAATAGTCTAGGATACTACGAGTAGCCTCTCCCGCTTGAACTATCCCTAAATGAGAATAATAGGAACCCAGAATGTCCGAACCTTTTGGTACTTTTCTAATCTGAATAATAAGTAAATATATATGTATCTAAAAATTTATTTTAGTCAACATCGAAATTCATTCAAAAGCAATAATATGCACTGACTAAAAGTAAAGCCATAAATCCTGGAGCAACATAGAATTAGGAATTAAAACTCAATCCGCAAAACCAAAAGCAATATGAGTACCAAAACAGTATCCAATAAATAAAGCCATAATAACTCAAAGGCCAAAATAAAAACTGGATGAATATAGAGCATATACATATATATGCCATGATCAAATAATAGCCAAAGAATCTAGAGACCAAAACCCATAGTGAGCACAAAGCCAATTTGTATTTACTTATTAACGAAAAAAATGTTTTTGATGATCAAACACGATCGATCTGATACTATTTGTTAGAATTTTCTTTAAACCAAAAAACTATATAAAATTTCAAGATTATCATGTTGATCAATAAGAACATTAACCAAAAATACCTGGATCCGTTGATGTCGATCGTTGACTATCATGAAATTACTATAACTATTGTTGACCCAATTATTGATTTTGATGAATAAAAAAAACCACATGAGTATATTCCTTGTGTTACTGATGATTTTGATTAAGTATTTCAAGAATTTAAATATTTAATTAATCAAAATTCAAGAAAAATGGTTTGATCCTATGTCTAGTGTTAAGTGTCAAGTTTTAGCATTTAGAGTCGACTTCAGAAGTCTAGGAGCTGACTCCGGAGCGTATCAGAATAGTTTGATACTTTCAGCACGTGGTAAAGCCGACTCCTACAGAGTCTAGAGTCTCTATCAGAAAAATAGAAAGTCCTCAATTCTGCATCGAGCTGGAGCCGACTCTTGCAGAGATTAGAGCTGACTCCATCGATTATACAGAGAGTGTTTTTTGAGGCTTTAGTCGAACCGGCTCTCGCATTCACTAGAGCCGACTCCCGCACAAAAAGGTGTTGACCCCTCGAAAAGCAAGAGCCGACTTCACAACAGGTAGAAGTTCACGCTTCGCTCATCCCATGTTCGAGCCAACTCTAGGTCTGCTCGAGCTGACTCCAACCTGTCAGGAGCGGACTCCAGAGGTGTCAGAGATGACTCCAAACTTGACATTTCTTTAACGGATTTCAATGGCTCTTTCCTCTTATGTGCTAAATGCATCCTCAAGCATTTTCAACGGCTGATTTTCTTCTAAAGATGATTTAGAGGAGATTATACATAAGAGCCAAGGGACCGTTTCAAAGAGAAGAACAAAAGAAAGAATAGAGAAAGAAAAGAGTTCAAATTCGAAAGCCCTTTTGTTCGAAATAGAGATTAAGGAAATTCAAAGCATTCAAAAGC
The DNA here is from genome assembly GCA_900491605.1 of Calamus simplicifolius. Classification (NCBI taxonomy): domain Eukaryota; kingdom Viridiplantae; phylum Streptophyta; class Magnoliopsida; order Arecales; family Arecaceae; genus Calamus; species Calamus simplicifolius. The sequence continues at coordinate 98,078 of UESW01004029.1, forward strand.
CAATCTTGAAGGATTTCCATCAAATTAAAAAAAGAAGAAGAGAGCCATAGTTCTTCAAAAGCCTCTGTATCAAAGATTCTTCCAAAGCTTCAAGCTCAACTTGATGAAGATCATTTATGAGAAAAAGAAGAAAAGAAAAAAAGCCCAACTTCAGAAATCTTCTAATCAGGCTCTTCTATTTCTACTTTTATTATATTGTCTTATTTGCTCATTTAAGAAGCTTTATAACCGTTATTACCATTTTTCTATTACATTTGCTTATTGATTCAATCAGGGGATTGAATCAAAGAAGGCAATTTGGCCTTGTTCAAATTAGGAGGCTTGTGATAGGTTTTGTGCTGATGATCCTGTAAAAATCAGCTAGGTTCGTTGTGATCCCATTGTAAAATAACAAGTTTGAGTTGTGAGCTTGTAAAACAATTGTGTTGTAATAAGGATGATTATAGTGTGGCCCAAGAGTTCTTTGAGAGTGGATGTAGGTGTAGCTAACACTGAACCACTATAAATTTCTTGTGTTTATCATGCTTGTCTCTTTATTTATCTCTACTCTATCCTTTGTACTTGTTGCCTAGATCTAGCAACCCAAGAGGGAGGGTGAATTGGGTTTCTTAAAATTTAAATCGGCTATCAAGTAAGTGTACTTATATTTCTTTTACAAATCAATATTGTGTAGTAAAGTGAATCTAATAAGCAATCAATTACAGAAAAAATATGAAACACATAATGTTTATAGTCGTTCGGTGCCAACCCTGCACCTACATCCACTCCCCAAGAATACCTTGGGTATTTTCACTAATCACCACTAGCCAACCTGACTAGCAACACTTATTTTTTGGCACAAGCAAGCCTTACAAATACAAATCCCAAGTAGACCTTTACTAAATCATGTTTCATAACTGTGAAACAAATCAAAGCACAAGTAATAGATGTTTATACAATAAGCTCCTAGATATGAGCAGATTAAACAACAAGAATACTTATCAACTTGAAGAGCTAATCCCAAAGTAGCTTCTTTAATAAATAACGCAGCAGCCTTCAAGGTAGCTTTGAATACTCTTCAATGAGGGTAGATGGAGCTTTAAGACATCTTCAAGAATCAGTAATAAATGAACTCCGGTGGCTTGAAAATAATCAAAACAATACTCCAACACTCCTCTAACAAATCTCTCTTTCAAATGAATTTTCTCTCAATATTTTCCACTGATATTTTTTTTAATTTTTTTTAATTACTATCTTGTATATTTGTATATTTTTTTGAAATATTGTTCATCTCCACTATTTATAACAAAACTTCAAGATATAACTGTTGTGAAATAGAGGAGGAAGTGGGAGAGAGAGAGAGAGAGCAAGCTTAGATGGTGAACCGGTCATAAGTTATTCAAGAAAAGCCAATGAATAAAATCCCATCCAGTAAAAATCGGTGGCAAGAGGTACAGTAGCATTCCAAAACACAGAAACCGACAACCCAACTTTTGAATAATAAAAGTATATAGCCGTTATGGAAGAAATTGGTATGCCAACTTGATAAAGTAGCATGCCAATTATTTGAGCACAAGGAGCCACCCGTGAGGAACAAGAAGTTGGCATGCCAAAACATAAAGTGGCATGCGAACTTTGAGAGTACCAGGAAACCAACCGAGAGGATGAAGGAATTAGCATGCCAAAAACATAAAGTAGCATGCCAAGATTGGAACACCAAGTAACCAGCCGAAGTCTTAATGAAATTGGCATGCCAAACTTGAAAGCTAGCATACCAACTTTAAGAACGAGGAAGCCAGCCGAACCATCTTGAAAATTAGCATGCCAAGCTTGAAAACTAGCATACCAATTTTTAGAACCAGGAAATCAGCCGAACCATCTTGGAAATTAGCATGCCAAGCTTGAAAACTAGCATACCAATTTTTAGAACAAGGGACCAGCTGAATGAATCAAAGAAGGAACATGCTAATATATTAAGTGCTAGGGAGCCAGCCATTACATGATAAAATATAGATAAGCTAAGCAAGCCAGCAGGCATCCGACCAAAGGCAAACCGAAGGTAATAGAATCTAGTATTCCAAATCAAAGATTGACAACCCAAGATTCAAGCTATAGGCATCCAATCCGAAGGCAACAGAATCTGATATTCCAAATCAAAGATTGGCAACCCAAGATTCAAGCAATAGGCATCCAATCCGAAAGCAACAGAATATAGATAGTTTAAGAACACAATCTGGTGATGATTCAAATATCATAGAATTATAAATAGGAACTTATAAGATAATTAAATCCAGTTCAAGATAATGCAAATATAATTAAACTTGAAAGTCATTTTGTCAAATGAACTGTATTACCTTATATTATGAATCATAATATACCCGGGATAAATGAAGTGTATTGTTCCATGATGAATAACCTGAAATTGATTGAACTTGATAGAGACAATATTAGCATAATACTTAATTATTTTACATTTCATCAAAATCAATATGAGGTCAACAATACTCTACTTAGCATTCTTAGCACTACTCTCATTACATTCTTTCTTGTGCATTACTTTGAGAAATAGTTTTTAAGTTTCAAAATTTTTAAGAACCCAATTTACCCCTCCTCTTGGGTTGTCATCTGGGCCAACAATTGATATCAGAGCTTATGCTCATCCTTCCTTGATCTAACAATCAAGAGCTAAAGATCCAAATGGCAGCTCAAGCTGGTTCTTCTTTTTCTGAGGATTGATCCACTAATCGTTCACCATTGTTTAATGACACTAATTACTCATATTGAAAAGCTAGAATGAGGATATTCATTCAAGCTTTAGACTATAATTTATGGAGTATCATTATCAATGGTCCTAGTACTCCCACACACGTAGTAGATGGATCCATTATTCCTAAGCCCAAAAGGAATTGGAATGAGAATGATAGAAAAATGGTCCAACTCAATGCCAAGGCCATGAATGTCCTATACTGCTCCTTGGATGCAAATGAATTCAATAAAATATCTACTTGCATCTCAGCTAGGAAGATATGGGATCGGCTGAAAGTTATCCATGAGGGTACCAACTAGGTTAAAGAGTTCAAGATCAACATTCTTGTTCATAAATATGAACTCTTTAATATGGATTAGAATGAGTCCATCACTTGATTGTACACTAGATTTATCGACATAGTAAATGGATTAAAAAGTCTTGAAAAGACCTATACTAACTTAGAACTTATTCAAAAAATTCTTAGGTCCCTTCCAAGAGCATGAGAAGCAAAAGTGACAACAATCCAAGAAGCCAAAGATCTGAACAGTTTACCTTTGGAGGAGCTTCTTGGATCACTCATGACCTATGAACTCACAATGAAGCAACATCTAGAAGAAGATGTGAAGAAGAAAAAGACAATCACACTAAAAGCTGCTGAAAAGGAAAAGAGCAGTAGTGAAGAAGATAAAGATGATGAAGATACCGCTCTCCTTAAAAGAAAATTCAAGAAATTTATTAAAGAAGAGGCCATTTCACAAAAAAAAATCCTAATATCAAATTGGAAAGAGATAAAGAGAAAGATAAGAAGAAGGAGAAGGATCCCATGATTTGCTATAAATGCAAAAAGCCTGAACATTACAAATCTGAATGTCCTCAACTCAAAAGGGATATAGAAAGAAAAAGAAAGTGTATATTGCAATATGAAGTGACAGTGATGAATCTTCATCCGAAGAAGAACAACAAGAAGTTGCTAACATATGCCCTACGGCAAATGAAAAAGGGGTATGTTCCGAAAGCCCTATTTATGATTTCACTTTTGATGAACTTGATGAAGCTTTCAATGAATTGCTTAGTGATTTTAAAGTCTTGAGGATAAAGAATAAAGTCTTGAAAACTAAAAACCAAAGTCTTCTTAAAAAGAAAAATAAATTTAGCAGTAAGTTTGAAAAGCTAAAATCTAAAAATCAAAACTTAAAAAGTGAAGTTGAAAAGTACAAGAATATTATCAATAAATTTACTTATAGCTCGAAAAAACTTAATTTACTTTTAAATAATCAAAGAGTTATTTTGATAAAACCGGTTTAAGATACAAACCATATAGGAAACAAAAACTAGTTAATAATTTTTTGTTAAGAAATCAATTGATAATGATATTTTCTATTTTTATTGTGGTAAGAAAGGTCATAAATCCTATGTTTACAATGATAAGATATCTCATGTAAATACTGGTTACAAAGGTAAAATAATTTGGGTTCTAAAAGGAACTATATTTTCTACTACTAACAATAAAGGATCCAAGAAGGCTTGGGTATCTTAACATAAGATATGATTACTATACATGTGTGTCTTATAGCCAAAGAATAAAAAAAATGATATCTTGACAGCGGCTGCTCAAGACATATGACGGGTGATAAAGATCAATTCATCGCCCTTGAAGCCAAAAGAGGTGAAGTTGTGACCTTTGAAGATAATGATTAAGGTCACATCATGGGTATTTATAAAATTTAGATCACTCCATCCACTTTTATTGAGAATATTTTATATGTTGATGGCTTGAAACAAATTTAATTAGCATTAGCCAACTATGCGATAAAGGTTTCAATGTTTTCTTTGAAACATCTATCTGCACAGTATCTAATCCCATTGACAATAGCATTATCTTTATTAAAAATAGAAATGACAATGTATACTTAATTGATTTGAATAACTTATCTACAAGTAATCATTGCCTAATTGCTGATAATGCTAAGGTAAATGAGATTGGGTGGCTATGGCACCGTAGATTAGGTCATGCAAGCACATACTTGATTTCAAAATTGCTTAGAATGAATTTGGTTAAAGGTCTTCCAAAGTTGAATTTTGAAAATAATAGAGTTTGTGATGCATGTCAATTTGGAAAACAAACTATAAATTCTTTCAAATTCAAAAATATTGTTTTAACTTTTAGGCCACTCGAGCTACTACACATATACCTTTTGGACCTATTAGAATCACTAGTTTAGGAGGAAAGAAATAAAGTATTGTGATAGTAGATGATTACTCTAGATTCACTTGGTTACTATTTTTAGCTCACAAAGATGAGACTTTCTCAGTTTTCATAAAATTCTTCAAGAAATCATAAATAAAAAAATGCTACAATAGTATCTCTTAGAAGTGATCATAGGATTGAATTTGAAAACTATTTATTTAAAACTTTCTGCATTAAAAACGACATCCATCATAATTTTTCAGCATGTAGGATATACCTTAACAAAATAGAATGGTAGAAATAAAAAAATAACTATAGAGGACATGGCCCGTACCATGCTATGTGAAAGCCAACTTCCAAAATATTTTTGGGCGAGAGCTATAAACACAGCGTGTTACATCCTAAATAGAGCCCTGATTAAACCAATTCTTAAGAAAATACCCTACGAACTATGGCATGATAGGAAACCTAATATTAGCTATTTTTATACATTTAGTTGTAAATGTTTCATTTACAACAATGGGAAGGACAATCTGAAAAATTTAATGTCAAGTCAGATAAAGGTATCTTTTTAGGATATTCTACATCTAGCAAGGCATATAGAGTATTCAATAAGAAATATTTAATTGTTGAAGAGTTAATTCATGTAGTGTTTGATGAGTCTTTAGCATCAAGTTCTGAAATGAAAGATGATGAGGAAGATACTAATATCCTTGAAAGAAATTTTAAAAAACTAAATGTTGATGTATTTTTAGATCATGAATCTGAAGCTAAGGATGATGGCTCAACTAAGGATAATAATGTTGATACTACTCGTAATGATACAGATCTATCTAGAGATTGGAGATATGCTTATGGTTGTTCAAAGAATCTAATCATAGGTGATCCATCTCAAGGTGTAAGAACTAGATCATTTATGAGAAATATCAACAATCATCTTGCATTTGTGGCTCATATAGAGCCCAAAACAATCGAGAAAGCTGAAAAAGATAGTTATTGGATGTTAGCTATGCAAGAAGAGTTGAATCAGTTTACTAGGAATAAGGTATGGATCTTAGTTGATAGACCAGTAGATTATTCGATTATAGATCCAAATGGGTATTTAGAAATAAGTTAAATGAAGATGACACTATTATTAGAAATAAGGCTAGATTGGTTACAAAGGAATATAATCAGAAAGAATGCATTGATTTTGATGAAATCTTTACGCCTGTTGCTAGATTAGAAGCCATAAGGTTATTACCTGCATTTACATGTTGCATGAATATTAACTTATTTTAGATGGATGTAAAAAGTATATTTTTGAATGATTTTATAAATAAAAAAGTTTATGTTGAACAACCACTTGGTTTTGAAGATCACAAACTTTCAAATCATGTTTTTAAACTGCATAAAGCACTTTATGGTTTAAAGCAGGCACCTAGAGCTTGATATGATAGACTTAGTGAATTTTGATTGAAAATAATTTTTCTAGAGGTAATATTGATAAAACCCTATTTTTAAAAAGAAAAGAAAAGGATCTATTAGTGATACAAATTTATGTTGATGACATAGTATTTGGTGCTACTAACAATCTTCTTTGTCAAGATTTTGCTAAGCTAATGTAGGGAGAATTTGAAATGAGCATGATGAGAGAATTGAATTTCTTTCTTGGACTCTAAATCAAACAAGAAGAGAGAAAATTCTCATTAACTAAACAAAATACACAAAAAAATTATTAAAATGTTTGGAATAAAAATTATCAAACCTCTTGGTACATAAATGAGTCCTTCATACAAACTCGACAAGGATGAAGATGGTAAGAAAGTTGATCAAAGCTTTATATAAGTATAATTGGTTCTTCACTCTATTTAACAGCTAGTAGACTAGATATTATGTTTGTTGTATGCTTATATGCTAGACATCAATCTGTTACTGGAGAATCTCACTTAATTGTTATAAAAAGAATTTTTAGATATTTAAGTGAAAAAAAATGTAGGATTATGGTATTCTAGAGACTCACCATTTGATTTGATTTCATATTTTGATTCTGATTTTGCTGGTTATAAATTAGATAAAAAAAGTACGAGTGGTGCATGCCGATTCTTAGGTAGTAGCTTAATCTCTTGGTTTAGCAAAAAGCAAAATTCAGTTACATTATCAACTGCTGAAGCTAAATATGTTATAGCTGAAAGTTGTTATGCTCAAATCCTTTGGATTAAGCGATAACTTGAAGATTATAGCATCACACTTGATAGGATTCCAATAAGGTATGATAATACAAGTGCAATAAACCTTACCAAAAACCCAATTCAACACTCAAAAACTAAATATATAGAAGTTAGACAATATTTTATTAGATAACATGTTGCTAACAATGATGTTTGTCTTGATTATGTGCGTATTGAAGATCAATTAGCTGATATATTTATAAAACCCTAAAGTGAAGAGAGATTTTATTATCTTAGAGGATAATTAGGTGTTTGTGATCCATTAGAATAGATTTGAAACCTCTAAGAATAATTATCTAGATTTCAATTCATTTTCTTAAAAGTTCTCTTATGTTTTTAAGAAAAATCATCTAGATATTTGAATTTCTTGATCCCCCATGCCTTAAGAAAAATTTATCTAGGGATTTAAGCTTGGCTTGACAAGTTTCAGATTTTGAAACTATTAATTTTTTCACTGAAAGTGTCGTGGAGCCGACTCTACTAAAGTTGGATTCGACTCAAGAGTTTATAACTCTTTGTCTGCTCATTGGAGCCGACTCACATTACTGTGCGAGCCGACTCTATTTCGAGCGCTGACTGTTTTATTGGGGTGGAGCTGACTCCATGCTTTGCGGAAGTTGACTTTATGTGGTTCCCAATTAGTTTATCTAGGGTTGAGCCGATACTTTTTCAAATTAAATTGTCTCCAAATCGTTCTAACTCTCTCCCACTTCTCTCAAACTTTCAAATATTTTTGATTTTAACCTCCATTGATTTCCTATGGCCTCCAAATGCCGTGCATCCACTCTTGGAGCCTCCTTCACCATCGGAAGGAGGTCCGCATGACATCCGACGAGGCAACCATCATCCTACATGCCCTCATCTTCTTCCACTTCCATACCCGATGCCATTCCAACTCCAACCTCTCCATATGTTGATCCTATGGCTAAGAAAGCTATCACCATCGGGAGGAAGGTAGTCTTTCACTTCTTTAATCTTGAAGGATTTGATATTGGTAGGTTGTTAAGAAATATGGGATAGAAAAAAGGTATGTTCTTTGGATGTTCCCACCTATCCTTCTCTTGTCAGAGACTTTTACAACAATATTGGAAGAAGAGATGATGGTCTAGTTAGTTATGTAAGAGGAACTCAGGTCCATGTAAATTTGAAAATTTTGGGTAATCTTTTGGAAATGCCAATTAAGGGACTGACTGCAACACATCATATTGATAGAGGTGGAGCTCTATCTAGGATGTTGAGGAGGGAAGGTAATGAATTGGAGGATGTTTTTGTAAATCAACTTAATCTAGAGCTGAGACTTTTGCATAATATTTACAGTAGAATTCTTTTCCCTAAGACTGAAAGATTTGAATATGTATCAGAAAGGGACATAGCTTTAATGGACAGTGCATTGGTTGGTTAGCCTATTAATTTGGCAGGGATGATGATAAGCTACATGGCTGAGGCTAGTACTAAGAAGAGGTCAACTTTGCCCCATGGGATGGTGTTGACATTAATTTTCAGAAGCCAAGGGATTGATATTTTGGAAAATGAGCCACAGAAGAAGTTGAGGCACATAGACTACTATAATATCTCCATCCTACACCGTATGAGATTCTGAAAGATTAATGGACAATGGCAAAGGTGAAGACCTAGTGCTGTGCCAAAGCCAATCATAGAGAAAAAAATGGATGATGATGTTGAGGTGGTTCCTGAACCATCCTCACCTACACCCGGATCATCTGCTCCTGGACCATCCTTTCCAACATCAGGACCCAGTTCATAATCAGCACCACCATCGACAGCATTAATAGTACCTTCCTCTGCTTTCATAGCTAAGCAAGTTGAGCAATTCAAAGAAATAATCAAAATTGTACTCGTGGAGCAGGAGGAAAATAAATGAAAGTATTCAAGATCAGCTTTTGGGAATAAGGCAATTGATTTATACCTTGAAGGAGAAAGTTGAGAAAATTAGAAAATCAATCAATGTCTCTGTTGATAGTTGAAGACTGAGCTACAAGTCATTTTTGATAAAATCAAAGGCATTGGTGATGACTCTGATATCTACTCTAAGTCCAATGCAGAACTTCAAATCAAAATTGAGATAGCAGCATCCAAGATTGAAATACTGATGAATGAATTTTGTAAGACTCAAAAAGATAGAATGGGACAAATTTTAGAGCAATTAAAAAGGCTTTTAAATTTTGAAGTGAATGTTTTATTCCTTTCCAGCCTCCCCAGCCAATCCAACAAATCCTTGCAATCTACCTTAGTTTACTTTTATAATTTTATAGTTAGAATTTTATAGTAATCTTAGAAATCCTAGTTTGTACTTATGAACTTACTGAAAGATATGTTATTTTGTTGTATTACACTTGACTTGTACTTTGTTTCATGTAATCAATGAATATGTATGAAGTTTTTATGACTTAATGAAATCTCTTTGATATTTTTGAAACATTGTCTTCTTAAGTCATTATGTGATGTTTGATTCTAATTTGGGTGATTTGAATCTCATCCTGAGTAAGGACTATCTTATGCTTCCTTAATTTTTTGTTGATAACAAAAAAGGAAAAGATTTATATATGCATATTGATTGATTTCAAATAGTATGCACATGCATAGGGGGAGCAATTACTCAGGGAAAGCTTATCTTATCTAATTTGAATCATTTGGAGCTTATCTTATCTAATTTGAATCATTTGGAGCCTATCTAATTTGAATTATTTGGAGCTTATCTAATTTGAATTAATTGAATTGATAATTTGAATTGTTAATTTGAATTCTATGAATTATTGGATCAATATTTTAAATTCGTGGAATAGTTGAACTAGATAATTGAAATAAGTTATTGTTAAAATTCCTTTTACTATCATTCTGATTGAAAAATTATTTAAGTTGAAGTTTATGCTTTAATGTATATGCATATACTTAGTGTTTTTGTATCATCAAAAAGGGAAAGATTGTTGACCCAATTACTAATTTTGATAAATAACAAAAATCACATGAGTATATTCCTTGTGTTACTAATGATTTTGATTAAGTGTTTCAGGAATTAAAATGTTTAATTAATCAAAATTCAAGAAAAATTAGTTTGACCCTATGTCTAGTGTCAAGTGTCAAGTTTCAGCATTTAAAGTCGACTCTAGAAGTCTAGAAGCCAACTCCGGAGCGCATCGAAATAGTTTGACACTTTCGGCATGCGGTAGAGCCGACTCCACCAAAAAGACAGAAAGTCCTCAATTCTGCATCGAGCTGGAGCCGACTCCTGCAGAGATTAGAGCCGACTCCATCGGTTATACAGAGAGTGTATTTTTTGAAGCTTTAGTCAGGCCGGCTCCTGCATTCACAAGAGCCAACTCCTGCACAAAATGGTATCGACCCCTCGAGAAGTAAGAGCCGACTCCACAATGAGCAGAAGTTCACGTTTTGCTCATCACGCGTTCGAGCTGACTCCAAGTCTGCTCGAGCCAATTTTAACCTGTTAGGAGCGGACTCCAGAGGTGTCAAAGATGACTCCAAAATTTGATATTTCTCCAACAAATTTCAACGGCTCTTTTCTTTTTCGTGCTAAACTCATCCTCAAGCATTTTTAATAGCTAGTTTTCTTCTAAAAGAGGATTTAGAGGAGATTACAAATAAGAGCCAAGGAATTGTTTCAAAGAGAAGAATAGAAGAAAGAATAGAGAAAGAAAAGAGTTTAAATTCAAAGCCCTTTTGTTCGAAATAGAGATTATGGAAATCCAAAGCTTTTTTTTTTTGGTACAAACGGGCGATCACACAAGTCTAGTATGAATCAGCCCAGAAACATCTGAATACAAAATCTGCTGTAAAAGAAGAGAACATGAATCACCAGGCTTCCAAACCCATGATCCGGCATGCTGGGCCACAAAATCAGCCACCCAATCTGCCGCCGCATTGGCTTCACGGTAAATATGACGGATCTGGACAATGTCAATCTCCTGCAAGATATACCAGATGTCCCTAAGGATCGGATTAGAGGAATTATCAAAACAAGCCTCCTTCTGCAGCCACGAGATAACTGTCATAGAATCCCCCTCAATCATGATCTTATGAGTATGGAGAATCCGAACAGCATAAGAAATACCCGCCCAAGCTGCATAGAGCTCAGCCAGTGGGACAGAGGAGTCTAGAGTAGCAAAACCACTGTTAGGGTTTAGACCTTGATGAATAGCAATGGGATTCCCCGTTGAACAAGAACTAGAACTAAGGATTTCTAATCCTGTTAGGTTTAGACCTTGATGAATAGCAATGGGATTCCCCGTTCAACAAGAACTAGAATTAAGGATTTCTAATCCTGTTAGAACCAGCAGCTCTGCCTCGGACACTCCCATCGAAGTTGATTTTGATAACCCCTGGAGGGGGGCTCCCAAGAAAAGAAAACCGTATGCCGGTTCGCTGCCAAAGCATTCAAAAGCCAATATTGAAGGATTTCCATCAAATCAAAAAGAGAAGAAGAGAGCCATAGTTCTTCAAAAGCCTCTACATCAAAGATTCTTCCAAAGTTTCAAGCTCAACTTGAGGAAGATCATTTCTGAGGAAAAAAAGAAAAGAAGAAAAGCCAACTTCAGAAATCTTCTAATCAGGCTCTTCTATTTCTATTTTTATTATATTATCTTATTTGCTCATTTGATGTGCTTTATAACTATTGTTACCCTTTTCCTATTACATTTGCTTGTTGATTCAATTAGGGGATTGAATCAAGAAAGACAGTTTGGCCTTGTTCAAGCTAGGAGGCTTGTAATAGGTTTTATGCTGGTGATCCTGTTAAAACCAGCTGGGTTTGTTGTGATTCCGTTGTAAAATAACAAGTTTGAGTTATGATCTTATAAAATAACTTTGATGTAATCAGGATGATTATAGTGTGGTCCTAAGAGTTTTTTGGGAGTGGATGCAGGTGTAGCTAACACCGAATCACTATCTTATGTTTATCATCCTTGTCTATCTCTTTCTTTCTACTCTATCCTTTGTACTCTACTTAGCATTCTTAGCACTACTCTCATTACATTCTTTTTTGTGCATTACTTTAAGAAATAGTTTTTAAGTTTCAAAATTTTTAAGAATCCAATTCACCCCTCTTCTTAGGTTGCCAGCTGAGCCAACAACAGTCAAACAACCGATGGATGAATGCAATAGAGAGTGGTTTGTGGCCTTCCTCAACCAAATTGCCTTAGCTCCTTAATGGGACCGCTTTCTGATTGGGAGAAGAGAAACTATGCTGTGATTTTGTGTATTTGGGACCATAACCAATAGGGTCTTAATTTATATAAGGTTCCCATAATTCACTAAATGGTATTTACGCAATTTAATTCCTTATCAATTCAGAAATTGATGGGTTACCAGTACTAAACCACATAATTTTAACCCATATCAAATAGCTTATATAATTGAATGAGAATATATGTTGCCCAATACAGAACATGTGATTTTCTATCGATTTACCTAATATAGAAAATCTGATTTTTTGACACAATATAGAAAATGTGATTTTCTATTGATTTACCTGATATAGAAAATTTGATTCCCTAACATTCCACTCTTACCCAAGATGAAGTTTTGAAAAATACCTTGCGATGGAGTTTTTAAAGCAAAAGGATGAGAGAAGAAGAGCTTCATGATAGAGAAGAAAAGGGAGAAAGAGACCAAAATTGAGCTCATGTGTATAGATTCAGGCTACAAGGTGACTTAGCCCTAACACCCAAACCAATGAGCAGGTGGTTGTGGAGGGATGTACCATAGATCGGCTTAGAATGAAGGTTAGAGTTAGGATTCTAATGGGGGAGACGGCTGCAATATGTGGCCACAAGACCTCCATAAATGGGGCGAAGAAGAAGAATAGTTTCCAATTAAGAAATAAAGTTTATATTTTGTTAATGTTAGATTACCAAGGATCATATATTAGCATTCAGTTAATGTTAGATTACCAAGGATCATATATTATCATTCAGATTAACATATTTAATTATCAAGAGTAGTAATTTGCATAGTAATTTTAGATTGCTAAGGTTGACTACCACCAACAAAATGACCATTTTGAGTTCATTCATCATGTTAAAAAAATTTCAAAATATGCTACCAAAAGATATACCGGTAAGAACTTGCTTATTCCAAGTTAAAAAGCATGCCTATTTGAAATCCAATTAAGTTGATTTGAAATAATTCTTTGACCCTTCTATTGTCATTTCACTATATATTGTTCTTTTTTTTCCGCCTTTTCTATGATTAAAACTTCTATTATCATTTCACTAAATATAAAACTTCCTAAAATAGGCTACAAAATATAGAAATTAGTTACTATTTTCTTTATTTATTAATGCAATGCCTCAAGATGTTTACAAAAAATTAACTCCTATGTTAATAATATTCTAGAATATGAATGATAAGTATAAAACATTCACAAAACTAATGGATTCATTTCACATTTTCAAAAAAGTATATGCATTACATATTCATTTCTTTAGGATATATCTTATGAAATTATATTTTCTTATCTTATTTAGAACATCTACTAGTGCATGCAAAATATTCCTCAAGTTGACCTTATATAAATTTATTAATCAAAATTCAACCATCTTGATGAATTATATATTCCAATTAGGGTGGCAATAAGTTAAGTTTGTGTTAGGCCAAAATAGGGCTACAATGTATAAAATCTTGACCTTTTGGCTTGATACAAGATTATGTTAAAACCTTATAAACTATACTCATCCCAAGTCAACAACCACGTCCAACATAATTTATTTGATTCATATTACAAGGTTCCATTCTCAACTTAGCTTGTCCAACCTAATCCTTGTAAATTAAAATTCTCAATGATTTATTTTAAAATAATTTAAATAAGTAGTAATTAAAAAAAATTAAAATTCCTATCCACTGCCATGACCTAAATTATTCCAACTTAAGATAAAAATATGTGATTTGATCTATGCCAGGTCATGCTTAGCTCGAAACCCATTCAAAGATTGAGTCCAAAATTTGATAAATACCTAGCCTAAACATAAAAAACTTGATTTCGAGCAAGGAAAACTTTTACAACCCTAGTTTAAGTGAGCTATACCAATATTCCCATTTAACACAATATGACTGCTTTTCTTTTGTGTAATACTAATGTATCTTGCTACCACTCATTTAGAAATAACTAGAGCTAAAAAAAATACCCTCAATCAAATAGCCATACATTGGATCAATAGTTCTCACTCTTTTTAAAAATTGTTTCATTATAAAATATTAAACACTAAAATTAGAGCAACTAAAGCATTTTCTATAATTGTGTAAAATCTTGTATGGCTTTTTAGTCATCGAAGTATCGCTTCCGAGAAAACACCAGGAAGCATATCATTGTATTTTTTTGCCTCCGTATAAAGTCATGAGTTAACCTAACATGTTGGTTAATCTTTTGATAATGTGCTACTAAAAATCTATTTTGTCCTAAGCTAGAGATTGAGTAAGTTCGAAATAGTATGCACATACATAGGGGAGCAATTACTCAGGGGGAGCTTTCTTATCTAATTTGAATTATTTGAAGCTTATCTTATCTAATTTGAATCATTTGGAGCTTATCTAATTTGAATTATTTCGAGCTTATCTAATTTGAATTAATTGAATTGATAATTTGAATTGTTATTTTGAATTCTATGAATTATTGGATAAATATTTTAAATTCATGGAATAGTTGAGCTAGATAATTGAAAGAAGTTATTGTTGAAATTCCTTTTACTATCATTCTGATTGAAAAGTTATTTAAATTGAAGTTTATGCTTTAAATGTATATGCATATACTTAGTATTTTTGTCATCATCAAAAAGGGAAAGATTGTTGACCCAATTACTAATTTTGATGAATAACAAAAATCACATGAGTTATTCCTTGTGTTACTAATGATTTTGATTAAGTGTTTCAGAAATTAAAATGTTTAATTAATTAAAATTCAAGAAAAATTGAGTTTGACCCTATGTCTAGTGTCAAGTGTTAAGTTTCAGCATTTAAAGTCGACTCTAGAAGTCTAGAAGCCAACTCTGGAGCGTATCGAAATAGTTTGATACTTTCGGCATATGCTAGAGCTGACTCTTGTAGAGTCTAGAGCCGACTCCACCAGAAAAGTCCTCAATTCTGCATCGAGCTGGAGCCGACTTGTCTTGGTGGCATGTATTGGTTTGAGCATGTGCTATCGATGAAAGAATTTTACCCTCATATACCCAGACCACTGGAGAATGAATCAGAGTGGAATCCATTAGTATTGACTTTTGACCTATAATGACATACTAACATGTGAGGTAGATTGTTCCTAAGCCAACTTGCTTTTGCTTAATTACTATATCTTTAGAGCAACTAGGTAGATTGTAGTCTGTATATGAAGATCAATCCTGTCATCCTAAATTGTGGGTTTTTAATGTCGCTTGACATCCCTCTATTCTGATATAGTATCTGTATGATAGCTACAAAGTACATTACATGATCTTGTGGCTTGATAAAAGAATTCAAAACGATCCACTGTGACTCTCTGTGGTCTTTCTGACGGTGTTAATGATTGAGCATGTAGTTGTCACATTGGTGGATGGGAATGAACCAATTACAAATTAGTTCTTACTTCTTTCAGGTAGTACCTCTTTCCTACGGTAGCTCCTTATTGTAATCTCTAGTGCCTATGAGCAAGCCACTTCTAGATGATCGTTCTTATGCCATGTCTTTAATCTTTTCTACTGTAATAATAATCCACTCCACATTTGTTCCAAGCCTTGATTTCTTAATGAGGGTTACTTGCCAGCTTTGTTGTTTGGTAGGTTGTCCCTTGAAAACTGGCTAATCAAAAGAATAAGGTGGATCTCTTACCATCTTGCAGTCAATGGTGTCATCTTCTTGCAGTTTGCAATTGATAGATGATTGGTGGACTAGTTTATAAAGCCAATCATAGCTTGAATCAGGACAACCAAAAATGAAATGAGATGTCTTGTTATTCATCGTTATTTTAAAATAGTTTAGAAATAATTTCTTCAGCCTTGTAATATATCATTTCTACTTATTTAAATTATTTTAGAAATAAATCAACATAATTTATTTGATTCATATTACAAGGCTCCATTCCCAACTTCCTTGTCCAACCTAATCCTTGTAAATTAAAATTCTTAATGATTTATTTCTAAAATAATTTAAATAAGTAGTAATTTAAAAAATAAAATTCCTATCCACTGCCATGACCTAAATTATTCCAACTTAAGATAAAAATATGTGATTTGATCTATGCTAGGTCATGCTTAGCTCAAAACCCATTTAAAGATTAAGTCCAAAATTTGATAAATGCCTAGCCTAAACATAAAAACTTGATTTCGAGTAAGGAAAACTTTTACAACCCTGGTTTAAGTGAGCTATACCAATATTCCCATTTAACACAATATGATTGCTTTTCTTTTGTGTAATACTAATGTATCTTGCTACCACTCATTTAGAAATAACTATAGCTAAAAAAAAACCCTCAATCAAATAGCCATACATTGGATCAATAGTTTTCACTCTTTTTAAAAATTGTTACATTATAAAATATTAAACACTAAATTAGAGCAACTAAAGTATTTTCTATAATTGTGTAAAACCTTGTATGGCTTTTTAGTCATCGATGTATCGCTTTCGAGAAAACACTAGGAAGCATATCATTGTATTTTTTGCCTCCGTATAAAGTCACAAGTTAACCTAACATGCTGGTTAATCTTTTGATAATGTGCTACTAAAAATCTATTTTGTCATAAGCTAGAGATTGAGTAAGTTCGCAATTCAATTAGGTTGATTTGATATAATTTCAAATCAATTCAACGAGTTTTTTGCTTTGCATTAAATGAGATTGGCTGTAATCATTATTTCTTTTTATTTTTCTTGATCAAGATTCTTACAATCATTTCACTAGATATAAAACTACCTAAAATAAATCACAAAATAGTAAAAATAATTATTATTTTATTTTTCTATTGACGTAACATCTCAAAATGTTTGAAAAAATTAATTTTTATTTTAAATTATTTTTTAAAAATTGGCTGACAGGTGTAAAACATTCATAGAAATGATATATTTCTTTCTTTAACAAAAGGATGTATACGTGACACGTTCATTTCTTTAAATGTAGAGCCTGGTGTGGTACTCCAAAGCTTAAATCCTAGGGTGGAGGTTTGTAGGCTCCACAGGGTTAAGGCCCAAGTTGTTGGGTCTTGAGGGGGCTAGTCTATCATTGGGCTGGGTTTGGGCCCAAGGTGTTGGTTGGTCCAAGGAAGTTTTTTAGGGTTTATTATCCATATAATAAGGCACCGGTTCATGTGTGGTGCTGGTTTTATTTTGGTGGTCGTCATGGGGACGGGTTATATATAGTCATGTAACGATGATGATTATAGATGAATGAAAAAAAAATCCTTTTCTCCTTAGAATAAGCTATCCCTCTCCTTTTCTCTTTATCCACGTCTTTCTCTCTTTCTCACGTATAGATGCCCTAGATTTCTAGGGTTTTATTGCTGCCATCTCTGCCCTAGCCATCTTCTTGGAACCGTCTCTCAAAGAAGGAGAAGGAAGAAACCCTAGCAGCACCTTCTTCTTGGGCAACATCTCTTGATTCTCTGGATCAGATCTGAAGGTTCACGTGAGGAAGAAGAGAGGCCACGACCCTCTCTTACAATCTTGGGGCGCAAGAAACCAAGGAAAATCCTAGTTGCTAATCAATCTGGAAGATTACCAAGATCAAGATCCAAAATTCTACTGCAGAAATTTCAGCAGGGATATCATCTCGCTTCCGCATCTCCACACGACTTGGGGCTGGTCGAATGTGCTATGCTCCAAGGTTAGAAAGAGGACGATCCACTCTTCATTTGGTATCAGAGCCTCGGTGATTTGGTGAAGAAAAGATTGGATCTTGGGCGTTTCTTGGTAAGATATCAAACCAGAAATTTCTGCAGCAAGTTTAATTTTCTGTTTTTGTTGTGTGCATTGTTTCTTGATTGGATATGGCATCTAGTAGCTTTAAATTCGATTTTGAAAAGTATGATGGCAAGGGAAACTTAACCCTATGGCAGCAAATGGTGAAGGATTTATTGGTACAGCAAAGGATTTATAAGGTCTTGGTGAAACAAAGACCGAATAATGTAAGTCGTGAGGATTGGGAGGAGTTAGAGGAGATTGCATTTAGCACAATCAGAATGTGCTTGGTTGATCAAGTCTTGCCGGAGATTTGCACGTAGACCATGGCAAGGGGGCTCTGGAAAACTTTAGAGAACACTTACATGGGAAAGAGCATGACAAACAAGTTGTGGTTGAAGAAACAGTTGTACAGCTTGAGAATGCCTGAGGGAGGAGATCTTGTGGCCCATATTCAGAAATTCAATCAAGTGTGCTCAGAGGTGATGAGCCTTGATGTGAAAATTGATGAAGAAGACAAGACCCTCATCTTGTTGTGTTCGCTACCCAGTTCCTATGATGGTCTGATTACAACCTTGGTGTATGGGAAGGAGACCCTGAATTATGAAGAGGTTGTGGGGGTACTGAGATCAAACCAGCAAAGAGAAAAGATTCGCATGGAAAACTCTAACACGGAGGTACTTGCTGTGAATGAGAGGCAAGGAAGACCCTGGGAAAAGGTTAGAGGCAAGTCCAAAGGCAGATCTAAGTCTCGGGCAAGCAGAAAGCATGGAAGTGTTACAAGTGTCATCAGATTGGTCACCTGAAGAGAAATTGCCCACTTCTGAAGAATGAGAAGGGGAAGGGCATTTCCAAGGGAGGTTCAACCAGCAATGGTGGTGCAAATTCATCTGAAGACAGTGAAGATGATGTACTGGTAGTTTCAGATGGGACCAAGAAGTGTGATAGTTGTTGGACACTTGACTCAGCATGTTCTCACCATTATACTTCGCATAGGGAGTGGTTTGCAACTTATGAAGAATCTGATGGAGGGAGTGTATGCCTTGGTGATAATCATCCTTGTAAGGTTGCTGGAGTTGAAGCATAAGGGTGAGGATGTATGATGGGGTTATAAGGACTTTGACCAATGTCAAACATGTCCCAGAGTTGAAGAAGAATCTAATTTCTTTGGGCTACCTGGAGAAGCATGGGTATGCTTTTGGAAGCCAGCCGGGGAGTGGATGTTTGAGGATAACCAAGGGTGCATTAGTGGTGATGAAAGGGAGAAGGTTGAAAAATAATCTCTATCAAATGGAAGGCTCAGTGGCCATAGATGGTGCAGAGGTGCTAGCAGCGGCACAGGAAGAACAGTTGGTCTATAAACTGTGGCACTATCGAATGGGACACATGAGTGATAAAGGGCTTATAGAACTCAGTAAAAGAGGTCTGATTCCAGTACTTAAGAAGGAGGATAATGACATCTGTGAGCCCTGTATTTATGGCAAACAACATAGGGTGAGATTTGCCAGAAGTTCCAAGCAGAGTGAAGGTATTCTGGAACTAGTTCACTCAGATGTATGGGGACCGACCCCTGTGTCAGCCAGAGGTGGGGCTAAGTATTTTTTGACCTTCATTGATGACTACTCCAGGAAGGTATGGTATATCTGATAAGAGAAAAATCAGAGGTATTTGCCCGGTTTAAAGCTTGGAGAGTTGGTGTTGAAAAGGAGACAGGAAAACCAGTGAAGTGTTTGAGATCTGACAATGGAGGGGAGTATACAAGCAATGAATTCAGAAGCTACTGTGAGAAAATGGGATCCAACGCCATTACACAGTGAGGATGACTCCCCAGCAGAATGGTGTGGTAGAGAGGATGAATCGTACATTGACAGAGAAGGCTAGGAGTTTGAGGCTGCAGGCATCACTGCCCAAGGTCTTTTGGGGTGATGCAATTATGTTCTCTGGTTTTCTTGTTAACAGGTCCCCTAATAGAAAACTTGATGGAGGCATTCCAGAGGAGATCTGGAGTGGGAAGAAGGTGGAGCTTGGACACCTAAGGATTTTTGGTTGCCCAGCCTATGCACATGTGGAGGCAACTGAAAGGAGCAAGCTGGACCCAAAATCACAAAGGCTGATCTTCATCGGGTATCCACAGGGAGTTAAAGGCTATTTGTTATGGAGTTCAGATTCACAGAAGTGTATCATCAGTAGAGACATTATTTTTGATGAGAAGAGTATCTTGAAGAGGTCAGAGATTGCAGATGGAGCTGAAAAGGCTGAACAGGACAGCAGTGGACAGCATTGGCTGACAGGTGATGTACCTTCTACTTCTACTTCAAAACATGCTTCTTTTGAGGTGGAGTTTGGTATGAATGTTCCAATACATGTAAAGGATCAGCCAGAAGAGCCATCAATCCAAAAGGAGGTGCAGGTGGAGTCACACACTTCAGCTTTGAGAGATGATCAAAGGGGTGTGGCACTACACAAGGCAAAGCGTACCATCATCAAACATGTTCGGTATCGCATTGATGACATGATTTCCTATGCTCTAATCACTGCAAATGAAGATCCAGAGACCTTCTAAGAAGCCATGGAAAGTTCAGAAAGAGACTCATGGATGCAGGCCATGATGGAGGAGATGGAGTCCCTGGAAAAGAACAAGACATGGCAGCTAGTGGATCTACCTATAGATGCTCGGGCCATTGGTTCAAAATGGGTGTTCACAAAGAAGGAGGCACCTTCAGAGCAAGGTGGAGTCAGATACAAAGCAAGGCTTGTTGCTAAGGGGTTCTCACAGAGAGAGGGAGTGGACTACACAGAGGTATTCTCTCCAGTGGTACGTCATGCTTCAATTCGTGTGTTGTTATCTCTCGTAGCACAACATGGTATGGAGTTGCAGCAGATGGACGTGAAGACGGCTTTCTTACATGGGAGTCTAGAGGAGAGGATATACATGAAGCAACCAGAGGGTTTCAAGGAATCTGGATTGGAAGAAAAAGTGTGTCTACTAAAGAAATCGCTCTATGGTTTGAAGCAGTCACCCCGTCAGTGGTACAAAAGGTTTGACACTTTTATTTTGGGCCTTGGATTTTCTAGATGTGAACATGATACTTGTGTCTATGTGAAAGATGTGGATGAGGATGATGCACTGTATCTCCTTCTGTATGTGGATGATATGCTCATTGCCAGCAGGAGTGTTGAAGCAGTGAATGGACTGAAATATGCATTATCAACAGAATTTGAAATGAAGGATTTGGGGTCAGCTAGGAAGATACTTGGGATGAAAATTTACAGAGATAGGACCAAGGGAATTCTACACTTGTTATTGGGTGGATATATTCACAAGGTGTTGGAGAGGTTTGGGATGGATAAGGCCAAACCAGTTGGAACACCTTTGGCTAGTCACATGTCTCTTTCTAAGTTACAGAACCCCCAGACAGATGAAGAGAAAGAGTACATGAAGAAAGTTCCATATGCCAGTGCCGTGAGCAGCATTATATATGCTATGGTGTGTTGCAGGCCTGACATAGCATATGCAGTGAGCCAGGTGAGCAGATTCATGGCGAACCTAAGGAAGGAGCACTGAAAGGCACTCAAGTGGATTTTGAGGTACCTTCAGGGAACTCGTGGACTTGGTCTAATTTTTGGGCAGCAAGATGGATCTAAGGAGAAATCTAATATCCCAAGTAAGTCATTAGGTCCATTGGAAGGATTTGTGGATGCAAATTTTGCAGGTGATCTGGATACAAGAAGGTCTACCACAGGGTATGTGTTCAGCATGTATGGTGGATTAATTTCTTGGAGATCAATCCTTCAACCTATTACAGCTTTGTCTACAACAGAAGCTGAGTATATAGGGATTACAGAGGCTTCCAAGGAGGCTCTTTGGTTGAAGAGACTCATCATGGAAATGAAGGTGAAGCAGGGTACAGTATTGTTACACAGTGATAGTCAGAGTGCGCTGCAGTTGGCTCAGAACCCAATCTATCATGCACGCACAAAGCATATAGATGTGAGGTATCACAGGATCAGAGAATTGGTGGAAGAAGGTGAAGTGGAGCTGGTAAAAGTTCATACAAAGAAGAACCAGGCAGATACACTTACGAAGACTCTTCCACAGGATAGCTTTCTCTCATGTGTGACACTGATGGGTCTGAGGGAATGTACAGATTTTTCAGCAGCTTTAAAGCACCAAGGTGGAGATTGTAGAGCCTGGTGTGGTACTCTAAAGCTTAAATCCTAGGGTGAAGGTTTGTAGGCTCCATAGGGTTAAGGCCCAGGTTGTTGGGTCTTGAGGGGGCTAGTCTATCATTGGACTGGGTTTGGGCCCAAGGTGTTGGTTGGTCCAAGGGAGTTTTTTAGGGTTTATTATCCATATAATAAGGCACCGGTTCATGTGTGGTGCTGGTTTTATTTTGGTGGCCGTCATGGGGATGGGTTATATATAGTCATGTAACGATGATAATTATAGATGAATGAAAAAAAAAAACCCTTTTCTTCCTAAAATAAGCTATCCCTCTCCTTTTCTCTTTTATCCACGTCTTTCTCTCTTTCTCACGTATAGATGCCCTAGATTTCTAGGGTTTTATTGCTGACATCTTTGCCCTAGCCATCTTCTTGGAACCGCCTCTCTCAAAGAAGGAGAAGGAAGAAACCCTAGCAGCACCTTCTTCTTGGGCAACATCTCTTGATTCTCTGGATCAGATCTGAAGGTTCACGTGAGGAAGAAGAGAGGCCACGATCCTCTCTTACAATCTTGGGGCGCAAGAAACCAAGGAAAATCCTAGTTACTAATCAATCTAGGAAGATTACCAAGATCAAGATCCAAAATTCTACTGCAGAAATTTCAGCAGGGATATCATCTCGCTTCCGCATCTCCACACGACTTGGGGCTGATCGAATGCATGCTATGCTCCAAGGTTAGAAATAGGACGATCCACTCTTCATTAAAATTGCTTAAAACTTTTTTTGCATCGATATATTTATATGCAGAGAGGTCTCTCCAATAGAAGTCAAGAAAGATAGTACATAAAAATTGGATCGCTATCTTAGGGCAGGATGGCAATGTCGAGCAGGCCAAAGACGCATTCGCAAAGAAGGCTATCGCTAGTTAGTTTCATGATATTGAAAGATTTTCTGCCCTTTTATTGCTAAACAAAGAATTTTTTTTCTATATTTGTTGCATTTTTGTTTAAATATCTTGTGTTGTCTCAATTTCTTTTTTTTTTAAAGCTATTTGAACAGACGAATCTCCTCCAACTTCCCTTATTCCCATCCCATCTCATCCTATGAGGGCAATTCTTATAGGAATCAAACCTTTGATACCATCAATTTTGCAATTCAAATGGTTCCATATGAATTAAGAGCATTATATTATCTCATGATCTTTTAAATTATTCTTCCATATATGCATATCTTCAGAGCATTTTCATAATATTTACGGTAGTTGTATTTGAAAATTGCCATGATCTAGCATAAGTTTCAATTCTAAGGGTAATTTTATAAAGTTCCAGATCTATTTGAGTGGATGAGACTGATTTTTTTAAAAAATAAAAAAAGAAAATAAAAAGCTATGTTTTGAGAAGATAGCATTTCTTTATAAATATAAGTTAGCATCTCTTGATCCCCATGATTCTCTTGTTGTAATAATTTTTCTTATTCTTGGTAGTTATTTCTTGTTCTTCTCTCTTTTACTATTTCTAAATCAGCCAAAGTTTTATTTTAACATAGTTTTGGAATTATTTTTTGTATTTATTATATGAACAACATGAATCAATCTTCATTTTTCTTTTATTTTTAATATTTTTATTTAAATAAATATGTATTTAAAATTTTGATTCCCACCGCAAACTATTTTTTATATTTATTATTAGTTTATACTTTCATGAATCATTATTCATCATGGATATTATTTTATTATTATTTTTAGAAATATATGATTTTAAAGAACTCATTGTGATTCTTAGATCTGTGGTTTAATTCTTTGCATGCCATTTGCACTCTTTGTCATTTTTAGAAGTTATCAAAAAATTCGCAACATAGGCTATGGAAAACTTTTGTTTCCTTAATAACACATGATTAAGTGGAATTTTTCTCCTTTTAAAGTTACAACCTTTTTTAATGCCAAGATAGAAATTAAAATTATATTAAATAGAAGGTAATACAAGCATATGTTTATCTTAAAGAATTATCTTAATATTATCAATACTAGGATATGTTTATCTTTAAGAGTTGTATCAATCTTATCTTAGCTTTTAATATCATGGTCCATCACTTCTTAGATCTAAAAGGTAATTATTTCATATTAGGGTTCAATGAAATAAATGATATCATACATACCCATTAACAATTATTTGTGGGTTTTGCTACGGGCCATTATAAAAGTTCTAATAGGTTCTAACTTAGAAAGGGTTTCAATTTGAGAAAAGTCGTGCAGTATAGAAGTGTGTGCATCATGTGTTATAGTTGGCTTCGTGCATATGTGCACATGCGGTGTGAAAAAGAATAAAAATATCTTTGGGCATGCGCGGTCAATCATCGCGCTCAGTGCACATGTGCTACACCGCGTATGGTGCACAAAGACTTTTCCTTCGATTTGATAATACCTCAAAGATTTTGATCCATTATGGAAGGGTGATAAATATTTTCTCTTCAAAGCTTGTAAATAATACAAACACTTTTGGTTCTCCAAGTTTCAAGACTATTTGTCAAGCCATGCAATGTATGTAATGACAAATTAAAGTTCACCTTTTGTTTTTCTCCGATAGAAGTTATTAAGATTTTCAAAGTGTAATGTAGAAAATTATTTGATGATGCAGAGTATGTCAACCAGTGAAGTTCGAAGCTCGTTCTCA
Source organism: Calamus simplicifolius (assembly GCA_900491605.1). Classification (NCBI taxonomy): domain Eukaryota; kingdom Viridiplantae; phylum Streptophyta; class Magnoliopsida; order Arecales; family Arecaceae; genus Calamus; species Calamus simplicifolius. Next base: position 122,924 of record UESW01004029.1, read on the forward strand.
TCTGATTTTGGCCTAGCTTTTCTTTGTCCTAATTCCTTTTAAGGAAGAGAAGACAAAAATATAGATGGCATAATTATCAATTTATGAAAGGTTATAGTAAAAAAAATGCCATCTCTCTCATTATATATTATTTTATTATTTTATTAATTATAATACTAAAATGATGGGCACTGCTCATATTAATTAACAAGATTCAATGTATTTTTTTTTTATAAAAGGTCAGCTAGGGTTCAATCACTAATAGGTTCTAGCATAAAGTATAATTGATCAAATGATTTCAATTTTGTGATCCATGAAATTCTAGGATGACTAATATAATATAATAAAACTAAGACGATAAATCAGTTCTCTTCTCATGTTGTTATATATCTAATTATATTTAATGATATTTAATGTAAGATTTTTTTTTTCATTTCCTATATAGATTATTTAATTGCTAATCAAACTATATCTCCTCTTTCTTCCTATGTTAATCCCAATCATTGATATTAATTTATTATTTATATTATGATTTTCAATAGCTAAAATTTTCACATGGAAAGTCTATCAAAAATGCAAAAGCATCAAAAAAGGAAACAAAATCTCTCATTGAGAATATTCTTTCTTTCTTATTCTCAAAAAAAAATTATGCTTCATTTAAATTATTAATTTTAAAATTTTGAAATAATATTATATATTTATTTTTAAAAATATATTTATTTTTTAAATTAAAAAATTCTATCCTTCTTCTAACTCTACAAAGACTTCGTGAAGTTATTTCTAATAAATATGAACTCTTTAATATGGATCAGAATGAGTCCATCACTTGAATGTACTCTAGATTTATCGATATAGTGAATGGATTAAAAAGTCTTGAAAAGACTTATACTAACTTAGAACTTATTCAAAAAATTCTTAGGTCCTTTCCAAGAGCATGAGAAGCAAAAGTGACAACAATTTAAGAAGCCAAAGATCTGAACAGTTTACCTTTGGAGGAGCTTCTTGGATCACTCATGACCCATGAACTCACAATGAAGCAACGTCTGAAAGAAGATATGAAGAAGAAAAAGACAATCACACTAAAAGCTGCTGAAAAGAAAAGAGCAGTAGTGAAGAAGATAAAGATGATGAAGATATCACTCTCCTTAAAAGAAATTCAAGAAATTTATGCAAAGAAGGAGGCCATTTCACAAAAAAAAAAAAAAATCCTAATATCAATTTGGAAAGGGATAAAGAGAAAGATAAGAAGAAGGAGAAGGATCCCATGATTTGCTATAAATGCAAAAAGCCTGAACATTACAAATCTGAATGTCCTCAACTCAAAAAGGGATATAGAAAGAAAAAGAAAGTGTATGTTGCAATATGAAGTGGCAGTGATGAATCTTCATCCAAAGAAGAATAACAAGAAGTTGCTAACATATGTCTTATGGCAAATGAAAAAGGGGTATGTTCCGAAAGCCCTATTTATGATTTCACTTTGATGAACTTTATGAAGCTTTCAATGAATTGCTTAGTGATTTTAAAGTCTTGAGGATAAAGAATAAAGTCTTGAAAACTAAAAACCAAGGTCTTCTTAAAAAGAAAAATAAATTTAGCAGTAAGTTTGAAAAGCTAAAATCTAAAAATCAAAACTTAAAAAATGAAGTTGAAAAGTACAAGAATATTGTCGATAAATTTACTTATAGCTCGAAAAACTCAATTTGCTTTTAAATAATCAAAAAACTATTTTTGATAAAGCCGGTTTAGGATACAAACCATATAGGAAACAAAAACTAGTTAATAATTTCTTTGTTAAGAAATCAATTGACAATGATATTTCTATTTTTATTGTGGTAAAAAAGGTCATAAATCCTATGTTTATAATCATAAGATATCTCATGTAAATGCTTGTTACAAAGGTAAAATAATTTGGGTTCCAAAAGGAACTATATTTTCTGCTACTAACTATGAAGGATCCAAGAAGGCTTTGGTATCTTAACATAAGATGTGATTACTATACAGGTGTATCTTACAGCCAAAGAATAAAAAAAAATGGTATCTTGACAGTGGCTGCTTAAGACACATGACGGGTGATAAAGATCAATTCATCGCCCTTGAAGCCAAAAGAGATGGAGTGGTGACCTTTGAAGATAATGATTAAGGTCACATCATGGGTATTTAAAATTTAGATCACTCCATCCACTTTTATTGAGAATATTTATATGTTGATGGCTTGAAATATAATTTAATTAGCATCAGCCAACTATGCGATAAAGGTTTCAATGTTTTCTTTGAAACATCTATCTTCACAGTATCTAATCACATTGACAATAGCATTATCTTTATTGAAAATAGAAATGACAATGTATACTTAATTGATTTGAATAACTTATCTACAAGTAATCATTACCTAATTGCTGATAATGCTAAGGTAAATGAGATTGGGTGGCTATGGCATCATAGATTAGGTCATGCAAGCACATACTTGATTTCAAAATTGCTTAGAATGAATTTGGTTAAAGGTCTTCCAAAGTTGAATTTTAAAATAATAGAGTTTGTGATGTATGTCAATTTGGAAAATAAACTAGAAATTCTTTCAAATCCAAAAATATTGTTTCAACTTTTAGGCCACTCGAGCTACTACACATAGACCTTTTTGGACCTATTAGAATCACTAGTTTAGGAGGAAAGAAATAAGGTATTATGATAGTAGATGATTACTCTAGATTCACTTGGTTACTATTTTAGCTCACAAAGATGAAACTTTCTCAGTTTTCATAAAATTCTTCAAGAAAATCATAAATGAAAAAAATGCTACCATAGTATCTCTTAGAAGTGATCATAGGACTGAATTTGAAAACTATTTATTTAAAATTTTTTGCATTAAAAACGTCATCCATCATAATTTTTCAGCATGTAGGATACCTTAACAAAATGGGATGGTAGAAATAAAAAACATAACTCTAGAGGACATGGCATGTACCATACTATGTGAAAGCCAACTTCCAAAATATTTTTGGGCAAAAGATATAAACACAGCATAATACATCCTAAATAGGGCCCTGATTAAACCAATTCTTAAGAAAATACCCTACGAACTATGGCATGATAGGAAACCTAATATTAGCTATTTTTATGCATTTGGTTATAAATGTTTCATTTACAACAATGGGAAGGACAATCTGAAAAAATTTAATGTCAAGTCAGATAAAGGTATCTTCTTAGGATATTCTACATCTAGCAAGGCATATAGAGTATTCAATAAGAAGTATTTAATTGTTGAAGAGTTAATTCATGTAGTGTTTGATGAGTCTTTAGCATCAAGTTCTGAAATAAAAGATGATGAGGAAGATACTAATATCCTTGAAAGAAATTTTAAAAAACTAAATGTTGATGTATTTTTAGATCATGAATCTGAAGCTAAGGATGATGACTCAACTAAGGATAATAATTGATACTACTCGTAATGATACAGATCTATCTAGAGATTGAAGATATGCTTATGGTTATCCAAAGAATCTAATCATAGGTGATCCATCTCAAGGTGTAAGAACTAGATCATTTATGAGAAATATCAACAATTATCTTGCATTTGTGGCTCATATAGAGCCCAAAACAATCGAGAAAGCTGAAAAAGATAGTTATTGAATGTTAGCTATGCAAGAAGAGTTGAATCAATTCACTAGGAATAAGGTATGGATCTTAGTTGATAGACCAGTAGATTATTCGATTATAGATCCAAATGGGTATTTAGAAATAAGTTAAATGAAGATGATACTATTATTAGAAATAAGGCTAGATTGGTTATAAAGGAATATAATCAGAAAGAAGCATTTTTTGATGAAATCATTGCTAGATTAGAAGCCATAAGGTTATTACTTGCATTTACATGTTGCATGAATATTAACTTATTTAGATGGATGTAAAAAGTATATTTTTGAATGATTTTATAAATAAAAAAGTTTATGTTGAACAACCACCTGGTTTTGAAGATCACAAACTTTCAAATCATGTTATTAAACTGCACAAAGCACTTTTTGGTTTAAAGCAGGCACCTAGAGCTTGATATGATAGACTTAGTGAATTTTTGATTGAAAATGATTTTTCTAGAGATAATATTGATGAAACCCTATTCTTGAAAAGAAAAGAAAAGGATCTATTAGTGATACAGATTTATGTTGATGACATAGTATTTGGTGCTACTAACAATCTTCTTTGTCAAGATTTTGCTAAGCTAATGCAGGAAGAATTTGAAATAGCATGATGAGAGAATTGAATTTCTTTTTGGACTCTAAATCAAACAAGAAAGAGAGAAAATTCTCATTAACTAAACAAAATACACAAAAAAAATTCTTAAAATGTTTGGAATAAAAATTATCAAACCTCTTGGTACATAAATGAGTCCTTCATACAAACTCGACAAGATGAAGATGGTAAGAAAGTTGATCAAAAGCTTTATATAGGTATAATTGGTTCTTTACTCTATTTAACAGCTAGTAGACCAGATATTATGTTTGTTGTATGCTTATATGCTAGACATCAATCTGATCCTAGAGAATCTCACTTAATTGTTATAAAAAGAATTTTTAGATATTTAAGTGAAATAAAAAAGGTAGGATTATGGTATTCTAGAGACTTACCATTTGATTTGATTTCATATTTTGATTCTGATTTTGCTGGTTCTAAATTAGATAGAAAAAGCACGAGTGATGCATGCCGATTCTTAGGTAGTAGCTTAATCTCTTGGTTTAGCAAAAAGCAAAATTCAGTTACATTATCAACTGTTGAAGCTAAATATATTATAGCTGAAAGTTACTGTGCTCAAATCCTTTGGATTAAGCGACAACTTGAAGATTATAGCATCACACTTGATAGGATTCCAATAAGGTGTGATAATATAAGTGCAATAAACCTTACCAAAAACCCAATTCAACACTCAAAAACTAAATATATAGAAGTTAGACAATATTTATTAAAGAACATGTTGCTAACAATGATGTTTGTCTTGATTATATGCGTACTGAAGATCAATTAGCTGATATATTTAAAAACCCTTAAGTGAAGAGAGATTTTGTTATCTTAGAGGGTAATTAAGTGTTTGTGATCCATTGGAATAGATTTGAAACCTCTAAGAATAATTATCTAGATTTCAATTCATTTCTTAAAAATTCTCTTATGTTTCTAAGAAAATCATCTAGATATTTGAATTTCTTGATCCCCTATGCCTTAAAAAAATTTATCTAGGGATTTAAGCTTGGCTTGACAAGTTTAGATTTGAAACTATTAATTTTTTCACTAAAGTGTCGTGGAGCCGACTCTACTGAAGTTGGAGTCGAGTCGAGAGTTTACAACTCTTTGTCTGCTCATTGGAGCCGACTCGCATTACTATGCGAGCCGACTCTATTTCGAGCGCTGACTGTTTTATTGGTGTAGAGCCGACTCCATGCTTTGCGGAAGCCGACTTTATGTGGTTCCCAATTAGTTTATCTAGGGTTGAGCCGATACTTTTTCAAATTAAATTGTCTCCAAATCGTTCTAACTCTCTCCCACTTCTCTCAAACTTTCAAATATTCTTATTTTAACCTCCATTGATTTCCTATGGCCTCCAAACATCGTGCATCCACTCTTGGAGCCTCCTTCACCATCGGAAGGAGGTCCGCACGACATCCGACGAGGCAACCATCACCTTGCATGCCCTCATCTTCTTTCACCTCCATACCTGATGCCATTCCAACTCCAACCTCTCCATATGTTGATCCTATGGCTGGGAAAGCTATCACCACGGGAGGAAGGTAGTCTTTCACTTCTTTAATCTTGAAGGATTTGATATTGGTAGGTTGTTAAGAAATATGGGATGGAAAAAAGGTCCGTTCTTTGGATGACCTATCCTTCTCTTGTCAGAGACTTTTACAACAATATTGGAAGAGGAGATGATGGTCTGATTAGTTATGTAAGAGGAACTCTATTGACCCAATTGATGATTTTGATGATTAACAAAACTATTTGAGTATAACTATTGAAGGCTCTAATGATTTTGATTTAGTGTTTCAGCCTATAAGACTATTGAAAGATCAAAATCAGGAGTTACAATGTGTTCTGGATCGAATCTAATGTCTAGGTAAGAATTGCAGACATTAGAGTCGACTCCGAGAATCACAGAGCCGACTCCGGAACTGGCACGGATTAGAGTCGACTCCGAGACTGTGAGAGTCGACTCTCACAGACGAAGCAGAAAGTCGATTTTTCTGGCTCCAACCTAGAGTCGACTCCGGGTAAGTTAGAGTCGACTCCGGAAAAGTTTCTTGTCGACCCCAGAAAAGCCAGAGACGACTCCGAAATATCATTTTAAATGCCTCGAGCTAGAGCCGACTCCAGAAAAGTTAGAGTCGACTCCAACCCACCTGGAACGAAAAACAAATTGCCAGATCAGCTCTAACGGTAACTTTTCTATTTTACTCATTTCTAACGGATATATTTTGATACAAGGTACACTCCAACGGATAGTTTTATTCCAAAAAGGTGTAAAAGAAATCTATAAAAAGGGAAGTCTATTGTTCAAAAAAGAAGAAGAGAGAAAAAGGAAAAACAAAGAGAAATCTGAGATAGACAAATCCCATTCAAAAATCCGTGAGCTTGAATCTTGAAAGGAAAACCTTCTAGCTCAAATCCACTCCACTCCAAAAGCTCAAGAGGAATCCAAAGCGTTCAAATCAAAGTCTTGGGGATTTCCCAACTTGGAGAAAGAGATTCATTTCTTGCTTTTCAACCCTTCTCAACTGCTTCAACTGTGAAGAATCGGAGCTGAGGCTTGATTCAATCCAGCAAGGAGAAGAAGAAAAGAAGAAAAGAAGAAAAGCTCAAAAGCCAACCATCTACAAATCAGGCTTTTCTAAACCTTGTTATTCTTATTTGATTATTTGCTCATTGAGGAGCTTTGTATTAAAAACAATATTTATTTGTTTGTGCTAGTTCAATCTGGGGGATTGAACTAGAGGAGGTAGTTTTACCTCGGTTCAAGCTTGGTTAAGCTTGTGTTAGGGTTTTGTGCTGGTGAGCCCTTGAAAACCAGCTGGGTTCGTTGTGCACCCGGAAAACAACAAGTTTGAGTTGTGAGCTTGGAAAACAACTCGGCTGTAATCTAGAGAGATTATAGTGTGGACCCAAGTGAATCTTGGGAGTGGACGTAGGTGTTGGATACACCGAACCACTATAAAATCTTTGTGTTTGCCGTGTTCATTGTCTCTTCTCTATCTCTATCTTATTCACTGCACTTTATAGTTACTTGCATTGCCTTCATTAATCTCAAGCAAACTATTTTAAAAAGGCTAATTTTTTAAAGAACCCAATTCACCCCCCCCCTCTTGGGTTGCCATCTGGGCCAACAATTGGTATCAGAGCAAGTGCTCATTAGATTTTGATCTCACGATCAAGAGCTAAAGATCCTTATGGCAACACAAAGTGGTTCATTTTGCTGAAGGTCATTCTACGAATAGACCTCCTTTTTAATGGAACAACTATTCATATTGGAAAGCTAGAATGAGGATATTCATTCAAGCTTCTGATTATGAGCTTGGGGTGTTATAATAATGGACCTAGTACACCCACACACCTTATTGATGGCACTATTGTTCCTAAGCCCGAAAGGGATTGGAATGATAATGATAGGAAAATGGCACAACTTAAATGCTAAAGCCATTAATATTTATATTGTTCCTTAGACTCTAATGAATTCAACCGAATCTCACATGTAATTCCGCAAAGGAATTTGGGATAGGTTGGAAATTACCATGAAGGAACAAACCAAGTAAAAGAATCAAAATAAATATTTTGGTTCATAAATATGAATTGTTTACAATGGAACAAACTGAAACCATCACATGCATGTTCACTAGATTCACTGATATTGTGAATGGTTTGAAAAGTCTTGGTAAGATATACTAATGCTGACTTGTTCGCAAAATTCTTAGGTCATTACCAAGATCGTGGGAAGCAAAAGTCACTGCAATCCAAGAAGCAAAGGACCTCAATGCACTACCCTTAGAGGAGCTTCTAGGATCCTAATGACCCACGAGCTGACATGAAGCAGCATGTTGAGGAGGAAACAAAAAGAAGAAAACATTGCCCTCAAAGCTGCAAAAGAAGAAGAGAGCAGCAGTGATGATGATGATGATGATGATGATGAAACTGCTCTTGGCCAAAAAATTCAGAAGATTTATGAGAAAAGAAACCCTTCCACAAAAAAATTTGGAGCAAATGGAAGGAGAAAAGGATAAGAAAAGGACAAGGACAAAGAAAAAGAGAAAGACCCCTTGATATGTTATGAGTGTAAAAACCAGGGCACTTTAGAATGATGTCCTTTGCTGAAAAAGCCTACAAGAAAAAGAAGAAGGCATACATGGCAACATGGTGACAGCGATGAATCTTCTTCCGAAGAAGAAGAACAAAAGGAAGTTGCCAATATCTTTCATGGCGGACGACAACGATGAGGTAAGTTCCGAAACCCTTGATGAATTTACATTTGATGAAATGTTTGAAGCTTTCAATGAATTGATTGATTTTAAATTTTGAAAAAGAAATATAAGTTTTGAAAAATGAAAATTTAGCTTTTTAAAAGAAAAGGAAAACTTAATAATGAAATTAAGAAATTTAAATCTGAAAATGAATTTTAATAAAAGAAAAAGAAAATAAATGAAAATGATCTAAAGAAAGATGTTAAAAAATAAAACATTGTTGAAAATTTACTTAAGCTCAACTAAATTAAATATGATTTTAGATAGTCAAAAAGCTGTTTTTGACAAAGCAGGTTTAGGGTATAACACATTAAGAAAACAAAAATCATTAAAAATATTTTTGTAAAAGCCCAAAGTAATATACTTGTTTTAAATGTAATCAAAAGGACATAAATCTTTGAATGCAAAATTTAAATAATAAAAATTAAATATTAAAGCAAAGAAAATATGGGTTCCGAAAGGAACAATTTTTGTTGCTACTAACCATGAAGGACCCAAGAAAGCTTGGGTACCTAAACATAAAGTTTATGTTGCAGGAATGTCTTGTAGCCAAAAGATCAAAGAAAAAGTGGTACCTTGATAGTGGCTGCTCAAGACATATGACGGGTGACAAAGATGAATTCATCACCCTGGAAGAAAAGAAAGGTGGAGTTGTGACGTTTGGCGATAACGGTAAAGGTCAAATTATGGGGCCTTGGTAAAGTTCGCATAACTCCATCTATATTATTGAAATGTACTTTATGTTGATGGTTTAAAGCACAATTTAATTAGTATAAGCCAACTATGTGATAAAACTTTAATGTTTCATTTAAATCTTCTATTTGCATAGTATCTAATTCCATTATGATAGCATTGTTTTTACTGGTTATAGACATGGCAATGTGTACTTAGTTGACTTAGACAAATTATCTGAAAGTAGTCATTGCCTAATTGCTGACAATGCTAACATAAATGATATTGGTTGGTTGTGGCATCGTAGATTAGGTCATGCAAGCACACACCTTATTTCAAAACTAATTAAAATGGATTTAGTTAAAGGTTACCTAAATTAGATTTTGAAAATAACAAAATATGTGATGCATGTCAATTTGGAAAACAAACTAGAAGTTCTTTCAAATCTAAAAATGTTGTTTCAACTTCTAGGGCTTTAGAGCTACTTCACATGGATCTTTTCGGACCAACTAGAACCACAAGTCTAGGAGGAAAGAAATATGGTCTAGTGATTGTAGATGATTATTCTAGATATACTTGGGTAATGTTTTTAGCTCACAAAGATGAGACTTTCTCGATATTCCTGAAATTCTTCAAGAAAGTCACAAATGAGAAAAACACTACTATAGTATCTCTAAGAAGTGATCATGGAACAGAATTTGAAAATCACTTATTTGAAAATTTCTGCACTGAAAATGGAATTAATCATAATTTTTCAGCCCCTAGGACTCCACAACAAAATGGTGTAGTTGAAAGAAAAATAGGACTCTAGAAGACATGGCCCGTACCATGCTATGCGAAAGTAACCTACCAAAGTATTTTGGGCGGAAGCTATTAACACAGCATGTTACATCTTAAATAGAGCTTTAATAAGACCAATTTTAAAGAAAACACCTTATGAATTATGGAATGAAAGAAAACCAAATATAAAATACTTTCATGCATTTGGATGTAAATGTTTCATTCATAATAATGGTAAAAACAACTTAGGAAAATTTGATGCTAAATCTGATGAAGGAATTTTCTAGGTTATTCAACAACTAGTAAAGCTTATAGAATCTTTAACAAAGAAAACCTTAATTGTTGAAGAATCCATACATGTAGTGTTTGATGAATCTTTAGCAACTGGATCTGAAAAGATTGATGATGAGGAAGATACAAACATAATTGAAAAAGATCTTGAAAAACTTAATATTGAAGTATCTTCAGATCATGAACAAGAAGCTAAAGATGATGATTCACATAAGGACGATGATGTCAATATTGATCATAATGATATAGATCTTCCAAGAGACTGGAGATATGCCCATAGTCATCCCAAGGAATTGATTATAGGTGATCCATCTCAAGGAATAAGAACTAGATCATATATGAGAAATATTAGTAATCATCTTGCATTTGTATCACAAATTGAACCTAAAACTATAGAAGAAGCTGAAAAAGATAATAATTGGATGTTAGCAATGCAAGAAGAATTAAATCAATTTACAAGAAATAATGTATGGACTTAGTTGAAAGACCTAAAAATCATTCAGTAATAGGATCAAAATGGGTTTTTAGAAATAAACTAGATGAAAATGGCATAGTAATTAGAAACAAAGCTAGATTAGTTGCAAAAGGATATAATCAAGAAGAAGGCATTGATTTTGATGAAACTTTTGCACCTGTAGCTAGATTAGAAGCTATTAGGCTATTACTAGCATTTGCATGTCACATGAACATTAATTTATTTCAAATGGATGTTAAAAGCGCATTTTTAAATGGATTTATAAATGAAGAAGTTTATGTAGAACAACCACCAGTTTTAAGATCACGAATTTTCAAATCACGTTTTTAAATTACACAAAGCATTATATGGTTTGAAACAAGCACCTAGAGCTTGGTATGATAGGTTAAGTAAATTCTTAATTGAAAATGATTTCACAAGAGGAAATGTTGATAAAACATTATTTTTGAAAAGAAAAGTAAAGATTTACTTGTAGTACAAATATATGTTGATGACATTGTTTTTGGTGCTACTAACGATTCTCTATGTCAAGAATTTGCCAAGTTAATGCAGGGAGAATTCGAGATGAGCATGATGGGAGAACTCAACTTCTTCCTTGGACTCCAAATCAAACAAAGCAAAGAGGGTATCTTTATCAACCAAACAAAGTACACAAGAGAGATTCTAAAGAAATTTGGTATGGAATCAATTAAACCCCTCGGAACACCAATGAGTCCTTCATGCAAGCTGGACAAAGATGAAGAAGGTAAAAAGGTTGATCAGAAGTATTATCGAGGTATTATCGGATCCCTTCTTTATTTAACAGCAAGTAGACCAGATATTATGTTTCTGTATGTTATGTGCTAGATTTCAATCAGAACCTAAAGAATCACACTTAATAGCTGTTAAAAGAATACTAAGATACTTAAGTGGAACAAAAAATGTAGGTTTATGGTATTCTAGAGACTCCACATTAAATCTAATTGCATACTCAGATTCTGATTATGCCGGATGCAAGTTAGATAGAAAAAGCACAAGTGGTGCATGCCAATTTTTAGGAAGTAACTTAATCTCATGGTTTAGCAAAAAGCAAAATTCGGTTGCATTATCTACTGCGGAAGCAGAATATGTTGCAGCTGGAAGTTGCTGTGCTCAAATCCTATGGATTAAGAGACAACTTGAAGACTATGGTATCACACTTGATAAGACACCCATAAGATGTGATAATACAAGTGCAATAAATCTTACTAAAAATCCAATTCAACATTCAAGAACAAAGCATATTGAAATAAGATATCACTTTATAAGAGAACATGTAGCCAATAATGAAATTTGTCTTGATTATGTGAATACTGAAGAACAACTTGCAGATATATTAACAAAACCCTTAAGTGAAGAAAGATTTTGTTATCTTAGAGGAGAATTAGGAGTTTGTGATCCTTTGGAATAGTTTTCTGAAACTCTTAAGGACATCTATCTAGATTTCATCATTTTCTTGAAAAATCTTGATATTTCAATAAGGAAATCTATCTAGATCTTGATTCATTGTTTCCCCAATTGCTAAAGAACTTAATCTATAATTTGATGATTAATTTGAATAGTTTCAAATCCTTGAAACTCAATTTTTTATCTCTGAAACTGTTAGAGTCGACTCTGACAGTTTGCGGAGTCGACACCTGAGTTTTTGATTTTCTGTCTAAGTGATTAGAGCCGACTCTGGCTTTTGTGGAGCCGACTCTAATACGAGCGCTGACAGACTTTCTGGCTCGGAGCCGACACCCAGTTTTCGGGAGTCGACTCTAAGTCGAGTTAGGTCAAAAATAAAAAGGCGGAGTCGACCCCCAATCATTCCAATCGTCTCCTAAACCTTCCAAAAACTCCAAAACTTTCCAACTTCCCCAAATCCACTCAAAACCCCTGATTAACTTCCAATCCTCTCAATGGCACCAAAGAGGCGCGGATTCGTCGCTGGAGCATCCGTTCCAACGAGAAGACGCACGGTTCGAAGGCAACCATCGCCTTCTTCCTCTTCGGCCACTCAAGAGGATTCTCCACCTTCACCCTCATCTCCTAAGTTGATCAATTAGCTGGTAAGACCATTACCACTGGGAGAAAGTTAATTTTGATTTATTTGAATCGGAGGGTTTCTCTATTGGAAGAAATTTAAGGATATGGGATGGGAGAAAGTGTGCTCACTAGATTTGCCCACATATCCAGCATTGGTAAGAGAGTTTTATAATGGATTAAGCAGAGGAGAAGGAGGATTGATAAGCACAGTAAGAGGAACTAGGGTTACTAACAACTGAGATTCTTGGAACCCTATTAGAAATGCCCACTGTTGGTTTATGGAATGTCAACTTAATGACAGAAGTGGTGCACTATCAAGGATGCTAGGAAGAGATGTGACTGAGTTCGAAGAGATCTTTGCAAATCAGTTAAACCTAGAACTCAGATTATTGCATAATATATGTGGTAGAATCTTATTTCCAAAAATAGGGAGATTTGAGTATGTCTCGGAGCGAGACGTTCTGATGATGGACTGCATTATAACTGGAAGGCCAGTCAATTTAGCTGGCATGATGATAGGATACATGGCAGAGGCAGCTACTAAGAAAAGATCAACACTGCCATACGGTATGATTCTGACATTAGTTTTTAGAAGCCAGGGTGTGCTCATATGGAAAATGAACCTTTAAGAAAACTGAGACACACTGATTATTACAGCATTTCTACTATTCATAGAATGGGATTTAAGAAAGTTAATGGTGTTTGGATGAGGAGAGAGGAAAGAACAGATAGGGATGGTGCAGAGGAACCAGACTAGAAGAATCCCGGACCATCTACTGCGGGACCATCAGTCCCTGATTCATCTTTTGCGGGACCTTCGTCTGCTGGACCTTCGGAGGCCGGACCAGTTCTATTCCATCACCTCCACATCAGCCTATAACAAATTCTGGAGATTTTCTAATGAACAACTTGATCAGTTAAGAAGCTTACTTGCTGAGTATGATGAGTCACAGATCAAATGAAATTAATCAATTGAAAGAAGACTTTAATCAGTTGAAAGAAGAATTAAATTCGAGACTGGACATGCTATCCTTTACCTTAGGCAGTTCTGTGAATCCTTTGGAGCTGAGCTTCACAAGATCTTCGAAAGGATGGAAGGCATTGCCGATGGATCAGGATCGTATGTTCATGCAACGGGTCAATTGAAGAAGGATATTGACCTTGCAGTCTCTCAAATCGAAGCCTGCCTTGAAAATTTTAAGAAATCACAAAAAGATGATGTAATGGAGATAATAGGTCATAAAGAAAATTGTATTCAAGCACATTTGATCTTGTTTTGAGTTTGATAGCTTGTACTTAGGAAGTTTTTGATTATCCAATGTATTTCATTTTGAATGTAAATGAATCAACTGATGTAATGGTTCTTGCATATGAAATACAATTTCACTTTTCAAATTTTGATTGATTGGATCCCTATGCTTTATTGAGTTTTTCTTTTTTACTCTCTCCTTATTGCTATAACAAAAAAGGGGGAGAGATAGTTGTGTATATGCAAAGAAAGAAAAGATTATATATATGCATAAAGAAAGAAAGAAAGGGGGAGAATTAATTGTTTATGCAAAATGAAATGATTAATTAATTAAAATTTGATGTTTATATATAAGGGGAGCTACTCAATGCAGGGGGAGCTTAACAAAAAGCTCATTTACAATCTTATGCACATTAAGTTTAAAATTCAAATTGATGGATTATATTGAACTCATGTACAATTTTAAAAGTTTACATTGAACATTGGCATCAAAACCTTAATTTCAAATGTTTAAAGTTAAAATGACTATAATCCTTAGTTTGATTGAATTTTTGAATGCATATACTCAAAGTTTTTGTTATCATCAAAAAGGGGGAGATTGTTGACCCAATTGATGATTTTGATGATTAACAAAACTATTTGAGTATAATTTTTGAAGGCTCTAATGATTTTGATTTAGTGTTTCAGCCTATAAGACTATTGAAAGATCAAAATCAAGAGTTACAATGTGTTCTGGATCGAATCTAATGTCTAGGTAAGAATTGCAGACATTAGAGTCGACTCCGAGAATCACAGAGCCGACTCCGGAACTGGCACGGCCATTAGAGTCGACTCCGAGACTGTGAGAGTCGACTCTCACAGACGAAGCAGAAAGTCGATTTTTCTGGCTCCAACCTAGAGTCGACTCCGGGTAAGTTAGAGTCGACTCCGGAAAAGTTTCTTGTCGACCCCAGAAAAGCCAGAGACGACTCCGGAAATATCATTTTAAATGCCTCGAGCTAGAGCCGACTCCAGAAAAGTTAGAGTCGACTCCAACCCACCTGGAACGAAAAACAAGTTGCCAGATCAGCTCTAACGGTAACTTTTCTATTTTTACTCATTTCTAACGGATATATTTTGATAGAAGGTACACTCCAACGGATAGTTTTATTCCAAAAAGGTGTAAAAGAAATCTATAAAAGGGAAGTCTATTGTTCAAAAAAGAAGAAGAAGAGAAAAAAGAAAAACAAAGAGAAAATCTGAGATAGACAAATCCCATTTCAAAAATCCGAGAGCTTGAATCTTGAAAGGAAAACCTTCTAGCTCAAATCCACTCCACTCCAAAAAGCTCAAGAGGAATCCAAAGCGTTCAAATCAAAGTCTTGGTGGATTTCCCAACTTGGAGAAAGAGATTCGTTTCTTGCTTTTCAACCCTTCTCAACTGCTTCAACTGTGAAGAATCGGAGCTGAGGCTTGATTCAATCCAGCAAGGAGAAGAAGAAAAGAAAAAAGAAGAAAAGCTCAAAAGCCAACCATCTACAAATCAGGCTTTTCTAAACCTTGTTATTCTTAATTTGATTATTTGCTCATTGAGGAGCTTTGTATTCAAAACAATATTTCATTTGTTTGTGCTAGTTCAATCTGGGGGATTGAACTAGAGGAGGTAGTTTTACCTCGGTTCAAGCTTGGTTAAGCTTGTGTTAGGGTTTTGTGCTGGTGAGCCCTTGTAAAACCAGCTGGGTTCGTTGTGCACCCGGTAAAACAACAAGTTTGAGTTGTGAGCTTGGAAAACAACTCGGCTGTAATCTAGAGAGATTATAGTGTGGACCCAAGTGAATCTTGGGAGTGGACGTAGGTGTTGGATACACCGAACCACTATAAAATCTTTGTGTTTGCCGTGCTTCATTGTCTCTTCTCTATCTCTATCTTATTCACTGCACTTTATAGTTACTTGCATTGCCTTCATTAATCTCAAGCAAACTATTTTAAAAAGGCTAATTTTTTAAAGAACCCAATTCACCCCCCCCCCCCCCCCCCTCTTGGGTTGTCATCTGGGCCAACAAACTCGGGTCCATGTAAATTCGAAAATTTTGGGTAATCTTTTGGAAATGCCAACTAAGGGACTAACTGCAACACATCATATTGATAGAGGTGAAGCTCTATCTAGGATGTTGAGGATGGAAGGAAATGAATTGGAGGATGTTTTTGTAAATCAACTTAATCTAGAGTTGAGATTTTTGCTTAATATTTACAGTAGGATTCTTTTCCCTAAGACTGAAAGATTTGAATATGTTTCAGAAAGGGACATAGATTTAATGGACAGTGCATTGGTTGGTTAGCTTATTAATTTGGCAGGGATGATGATAGGCTACATGGCTGAGGCTAGTACTAAGAAGAGGTCAACTCTGCCCTATGGGATAGTGTTGACATTAATTTTCAGAAGCCAAGGGGTTGATATTTTGGAAAATGAGCCACAGAAGAAGTTGAGGCACATAGACTACTATAATATCTCCATCCTACACCGTATGGGATTCCGAAAGATTAATGGACAATGGCAAAGGTGAAGACCTAGTGCTGTACCAAAGCCAATCAGAGAGAAAAAAATGGATGATGATGTTGAGGTGGTTCCTGGACCATCCTCACCTGCACCTGGATCATCTGCTCCTGGACCATCCTTTCCAACATTAGGACCCAGTTCATAATCAGCACCACCATTCGACAGCATTAGTAGTACCTTCCTTTGCTTTCATAGCTAAGCAAGTTGAGCAATTCAAAGAAATAATCAAAACTGTACTCGTGGAGCAGGAGGAAAAGATAAATGAAAGTATTCAAGATCAGCTTTTGGGAATAAGGCAACTGATTTATACCTTGAAGGAGAAAGTTGAGAAAATTAAAAAATCAATCAATGTCTCTGCTGATAGTTTGAAGACTAAGCTACAAGTCATTTTTGATAAAATCAAAGGCATTGGTGATGACTCCGATATCTACTCTAAGTCCAATGCAGAACTTCAAATCAAAATTGAGATAGCAACATCCAAGATTGAAATACTGATGAACGAATTTTGTAAGACTCAAAAAGATAGAATGGGACAAATTTTAGAGCAATTAAAAAGGCTTTTAAATTTTGAAGTGAATGTTTCATTCCTTTCCAGCCTCCCCAGCCAATCCAACAAATCCTTGCAATCTACCTTAGTTTACTTTTAGAATTTTATAGTTAGAATTTTATAGTAATCTTAGAAATCCTAGTTTGTACTTATGAACTTACTGAAAGATATGTTATTTTGTTGTATTACACTTGACTTGTACTTTGTTTCATGTAATCAATGAATATGTATGAAGTTTTTATGACTTAATGAAATCTCTTTGATATTTTTGAAACAATTGTCTTCTTAAGTCATTATGTGATGTTTGATTCTAATTTGGGTGATTTGAATCTCATCCTGAGCAAGGACTATCTTATGCTTCCTTAATTTTTTTGTTGATAACAAAAAAGGAAAAGATTTATATATGCATATTGATTGATTTCAAATAGTATGCACATGCATAGGGGGAGCAATTACTCAGAGAGAGCTTATCTTATCTAATTTGAATCATTTGGAGCTTATCTTATCTAATTTGAATCATTTGGAGCCTATCTAATTTGAATTATTTGGAGCTTATCTAATTTGAATTAATTGAATTGATAATTTGAATTGTTAATTTGAATTCTATGAATTATTGGATAAATATTTTAAATTCATGGAATAGTTGAACTAGATAATTGAAAGAAGTTATTGTTAAAATTCCTTTTACTATCATTCTAATTGAAAAGTTATTTAAGTTGAAGTTATGCTTTAATGTATATGCATATACTTAGTATTTTTGTCATCATCAAAAAGGAAAAGATTGTTGACCCAATTACTAATTTTGATGAATAATAAAAATTATGAGTATATTCCTTGTGTTACTAATGATTTTGATTAAGTGTTTCAGGAATTAAAATGTTTAATTAATCAAAATTCAAGAAAAAATTGAGTTTGACCCTATGTCTAGTGTCAAGTGTCAAGTTTCAGCATTTAAAGTCGACTCTAGAAGTCTAGAAGCCAACTCCGGAGTGTGTCGAAATAGTTTGACACTTTCGGCACGCGATAGAGCTGACTCCTACAGAGTCTGGAGCCGACTCCACCAAAAAGACAGAAAGTCCTCAATTCTGCATCGAGCTGGAGCCGACTCCTGCAGAGATTAGAGCCGACTACATCGGTTATACAGAGAGTGTATTTTTTGAAACTTTAGTCAGGCCGGCTCTCGCATTCACTAGAGCCAACTCATGCACGAAAAGGTATCGACCCCTCGAAAAGTAAGAGCCAACTTCACAATTAGCAGAAGTTCACGTTTCACTCATCACACGTTCGAGCCAACTCCAAGTCTGCTCGAGCCGATTCTAACCTGTTAGGAGTGGACTCCATAGGTGTCAAAGATGACTCCAAAATTTGATATTTCTCCAATAAATTTCAACGGCTCTTTTCTCTTTCGGGCTAAACTCATCATGAAGCATTTTCAATAGCTAGTTTTCTTCTAAAAGAGGATTTAGAGGAGATTACAAATAAGAGTCAAGGAATTGTTTCAAAGAGAAGAATAGAAGAAAGAATAGAGAAATAAAAGAGTTTAAATTTGAAAGCCCTTTTGTTCGAAATAGAGATTATGGAAATCCAAAGCATTCAAAAGCCAATCTTGAAGGGTTTCCATCAAATTAAAAAGAGAAGAAGAGAGCCATAGTTCTTCAAAAGTCTCTACATCAAAGATTCTTCCAAAGCTTCAAGCTCAACTTGAGGAAGATCATTTCTGAGGAAAAAAAGAAAAGAAGAAAAGCCCAACTTCAGAAATCTTCTAATCAGGCTCTTCTATTTCTACTTTTATTATAATATCTTATTTGCTCATTTGAGGTGCTTTATAACTATTGTTACCATTTTCCTATTACATTTGCTTATTGATTCAATTAGGGAATTGAATCAAGAAAGACAGTTTGGCCTTGTTCAAGCTAGGAGGCTTGTGATAGGTTTTATGCTGGTGATCCTGTTAAAACCAGCTGGGTTCGTTGTGATTCCGTTGTAAAATAATAAGTTTGAGTTGTGATCTTATAAAATAACTTTGCTGTAATCAGGATGATTATAGTGTGGCCCTAAGAGTTTTTTGGGAGTGGATGTAGGTGTAGCTAACACCGAATCACTATCTTATGTTTATCATCCTTGTCTATCTCTTTCTTTCTACTATATCCTTTGTACTCTACTTAGCATTCTTAGCACTACTCTCATTATATTCTTTTTTGTGCATTACTTTGAGAAATAGTTTTTAAGTTTCAAAATTTTTAAGAATCCAATTCACCCTCTTCTTGGGTTGCCATGGTTTGTGGCCTTCCTCAACCAAATTGCCTTAGCTCCTTAATGGGACCGTCGTCTCTCTTTCTGATAGGAGAAGAGAAACTATGCTGTGATTTTGTGTATTTGGGACCATAACCTAGGGGCTTAATTTAGATAAGGTTCCCATAATTCACTAAATGGTATTTACTCAATTTAATTCCATATCAATTCAGAAATTGATGGGTTACCAGTACTAAACCACATAATTTTAACCCATATCAAATAGCTTATATAATTGAATGAGAATATATGTTGCCCAATACAGAACATGTGATTTTCTATTGATTTACCTAATATAGAAAATCTGATTTTTGACATAATATAGAAAATGTGATTTTCTATTGATTTACCCGATATAGAAAATTCGATTTCCTAACATTCCACTCTTACCCAAGATGAAGTTTTGAAAAATACCTTGTGATGGAGTTTTTAAAGCAAAAGGATGAGAGAAGAAGAGCTTCATGATAGAGAAGAAAAGGAAGAAAGAGACCAAAATCGAGCTCATGTGTATAGATTCAGGCTACAAGGTGACTTAGCCCTAACACCCAAACCAATGAGCAGGTGGTTGTGGAGGGATGTACCATAGATTGGCTTAGAATGAAGGTTAGAGTTAGGATTCTAATGGGGGAGACGGCTGCAATATGTGGCCACAAGACCTCCATTAATAGGGCGAAGAAGAAGAATAGTTTCCAATTAAGAAAGAAGGGTTTATAAAGTTTATACTTTTGTTAATGTTAGATTACCAAGGATCATATTATCATTCAGTTAATGTTAGATTACCAAGGATCATATATTATCATTCAGTTAATGTTAGATTACCAAGGATCATATATTATCATTCATATTAACATATTTAATTATCAAGAGTAATAATCTGCATAGTAATTTTAGATTGCTAAGGTTGACTACCACCAACAAAATGACCATTTTGAGTTCATTCAACATGTAAAAAAAAATTTCAACAATATGCTACCAAAAGATATACCAATAAGAACTTGCTTATTCCAAGTTAAAAAGCATGCCTATTTGAAATCCAATTAAGTTGATTTGAAATAATTCTTTGACCCTTCTATTGTCATTTCACTAGATATTGTTCTTTTTTTTTTTCACCTTTTCTATGATTAAAACTTCTATTATCATTTCACTAAATATAAAACTTCCTAAAATAGGCTACAAAATATAGAAATTAGTTACTATTTTCTTTATTTATTAATGCAATGCCTCAAGATGTTTACAAAAAATTAACTCCTATGTTAATAATATTCTAGAATATGAATGATAAGTATAAAACATTCACAAAACTAATGGATTCATTTCACATTTTCAAAAAAGTATATGCATTACATATTCATTGCTTTAGGATATATCTTATGAAATTATATTTCTTATCTTATTTAGAACATCTACTAGTGCATGCAAAATATTCCTCAAGTTGACCTTATATAAATTTATTAATCAAAATTCAACCATCTTGATGAATTATATATTCCAATTAGGGTGAGTTTGTGTTAGGCCAAAATAGGGCTACAATGTATAAAATCTTGACCTTTTGGCTTGATACGAGATTATGTTAAAACCTTATAAACTATACTCATCCCAAGTCAACAACCACGTCCAACATAATTTATTTGATTCATATTACAAGGTTCCATTCCCAACTTAGCTTGTCCAACCTAATCCTTGTAAATTAAAATTCTCAATGATTTATTTCTAAAATAATTTAAATAAGTAGTAATTAAAAAAAAATTAAAAATTCCTATCCACTGCGATGACCTAAATTATTCCAACTTAAGATAAAAATATGTGATTTGATCTATGCCAGGTCATGCTTAGCTCGAAACCCATTTAAAGATTGAGTTCAACATTTGATAAATACCTAGCCTAAACATAAAAAACTTGATTTCGAGTAAGGAAAACTTTTACAACCCTAGTTTAAGTGAGCTATACCAATATTCCCATTTAACACAATATGACTGCTTTTCTTTTGTGTAATACTAATGTATCTTGCTACCACTCATTTAGAAATAACTATAGCTAAAAAATACCCTCAATCAAATAGCCATACATTGGATCAATAGTTCTCACTCTTTTTAAAAATTGTTACATTATAAAATATTAAACACTAAAATTAGAGCAACTAAAACATTTCTATAATTATGTAAAATCTTGTATGGCTTTTTAGTCATCGAAGTATCGCTTCCGAGAAAACACTAGGAAGCATATCATTGTATTTTTTTGCCTCCGTATAAAGTCACGAGTTAACCTAACATGTTGGTTAATCTTTGATAATGTGCTACTAAAAATCTATTTTGTCATAAGCTAGAGATTGAGTAAGTTCGAAATAGTATGCACATACATAGGGGGAGCAATTACTCAGGGGGAGCTTATCTTATCTAATTTGAATCATTTGGAGCTTATCTTATCTAATTTGAATCATTTGGAGCTTATCTAATTTGAATTATTTGGAGCTTATCTAATTTGAATTAATTGAATTGATAATTTGAATTATTAATTAGAATTCTATGAATTATTGGATAAATATTTTAAATTCATGGAATAGTTGAACTAGATAATTGAAAGAAGTTATTGTTGAAATTCCTTTTACTATCATTCTGATTGAAAAGTTATTTAAGTTGAAGTTTATGCTTTAAATGTATATGCATATACTTAGTTTTTTATCATCATCAAAAAGGAAAAGATTGTTGACCCAATTACTAATTTTGATGAATAACAAAAATCACATGAGTATATTCCTTGTGTTACTAATGATTTTGATTAAGTGTTTCAAAATTAAAATATTTAATTAATTAAAATTCAAGAAAAATTGAGTTTGACCCTATGTCTAGTGTCAAGTGTTAAGTTTCAGCATTTAAAGTCGACTCTAGAAGTCTATAGAAGCCAACTCCGGAGCGTATCGAAATAGTTTGATACTTTGCATATGGTAGAGCTGACTCCTGTAGAGTCTGGAGCCGACTCCATCAGAAAAATAGAAGTCCTCAATTTTGCATCGAGCTGGAGCCGACTTATCTTGGTGGCATGTATTGGTTTGAGCATGTGCTATCGATGAAAGAATTTTACCCTCATATATACCCAGACCACTGGAGAATGAATCAGAGTGGAATCCATTAGTATTGACTTTTGACCTATAATGACATACTAACATGTGAGGTAGATTGTTCCTAAGCCAACTTGCTTTTGCTTAATTACTATATCTTTAGAGCAACTAGGTGAGATTGTAGTATGTATATGAAGATCAATCCTGTCATCCTAAATTGTGGGTTTTTAATGTCGCTTGACATCCCTCTATTCTGATATAGTATCTGTATGATAGCTACAAAGTACATTACATGATCTTGTGGCTTGATCAAAGAATTCAAAAGGATCCACTGTGACTCTCTGTGGTCTTTCTGATGGTGTTAATGATTGAGCATGTAGTTGTCACATTGGTGGATGGGAATGAACCAATTACAAATTAGTTCTTACTTCTTTCAGGTAGTACCTCTTTCCTATGGTAGCTCCTTATTGTAATCTCTAGTGCCTATGAGCAAGCCACTTCTATATGATCGTTCTTATGCCATGTCTTTAATCTTTTCTACTGTGATAATAATCCACTCCACATTTGTTCCAAGCCTTGATTTCTTAATGAGGGTTACTTGCCAGCTTTGTTGTTTGATACGTTGTCCCTTGAAAACTGGCTAATCAAAAGAATAAGGGGATCTCTTACCATCTTGCAGTCAATGGTGTCATCTTCTTGCAGTTTGCAATTGATAGATGATTGGTGGACTAGTTTATAAAGCCAATCATAGCTTGAATCAGGACAACCAAAAATGAAATGAGATGTCTTGTTATTCATCGTTATTTTAAAATATTTTAGAAATAATTTCTTCAGCCTTGTAATATATCATTTCTATTTATTTAAATTATTTTAGAAATAAATCAACATAATTTATTTGATTCATATTACAAGTCTCCATTCCCAACTTAGCTTGTCCAACCTAATCTTTGTAAATTAAAATTCTTAATGATTTATTTCTAAAATAATTTAAATAAGTAGTAATTAAAAAAAATAAAAATTCCTATCCACTGCCATGACCTAAATTATTCCAACTTAAGATAAAAATATGTGATTTGATCTATGCTAGGTCATGCTTAGCTCAAAACCCATTTAAAGATTGAGTCCAAAATTTGATAAATGCCTAGCCTAAACATAAAAACTTGATTTGAGTAAGGAAAACTTTTACAACCCTGGTTTAAGTGAGCTATACCAATATTCCCATTTAACACAATATGATGCTTTTCTTTTGTGTAATACTAATGTATCTTGCTACCACTCATTTAGAAATAACTATAGCTAAAAAAAAAAATACCCTCAATCAAATAGCCATACATTGGATCAATAGTTTTCACTCTTTTTAAAAATTGTTACATTATAAAATATTAAACACTAAAATTAGAGCAATTAAAGCATTTTCTATAATTGTGTAAAATATTGTATGGCTTTTTAGTCATCGAAGTATCGCTTCCGAGAAAATACTAGAAAGCATATCATTGTATTTTTTTTTTTTGCCTCCGTATAAAGTCACGAGTTAACTAACATGTTGGTTAATCTTTTGATAATGTGCTACTAAAAATCTATTTTATCATAAGCTAGAGATTGAGTAAGTTCACAATTCAATTAGGTTGATTTGACATAATTTCAAATCAATTCAACGAGTTTTTCGCTTTGCATTAAATGAAATTGACTGTAATCATTATTTCTTTTTATTTTTCTTGATCGAGATTCTTACAATCATTTCACTAAATATAAAACTACCTAAAATAAATCACAAAATAGTAAAAATAATTATATTTTATTTTTTTATTGACGTAACATCTCAAAATGTTTGAAAAAATTAATTTTTATATTAAATTATTTTTTAAAAATGGGTTGACAGGTGTGAAATATTCATAGAAATGATATATTTCTTTCTTTGACAAAAGGATGTATACGTGACACATTCATTGCTTTAAAATTGCTTAAAACTTTTTTTGCATCGATATATTTATATGCAGAGAGGTCTCTCCAACAGAAGTCAAGAAAGATAGTACATAAAAATTGGATCGCTATCTTAGGGCAGGATGGCAATGCCGAGCAGGCCAAAGACGCGTTCGCAAAGAAGGCTATCGCTGGTAAGTTTCATGAGATTGAAAGATTTCCTGCCCTTTTATTGCTAAGCAAAGAATTTTTTTCTATATTTATTGTATTTTTGTTTAAATATCTTGTGTTGTCTCAAATTTTTTTTTAAAGCTATTTGAACAGACGAATCTCCTACAACTTCCCTTATTCCCATCCTATCTCATCCTATGAGGGCAATTCTTATAGGAGTCAAACCTTTGATACCATCAATTTTGCAATTCAAATGGTTCCATATGAATTAAGAGCATTATATTATCTCACGATCTTTTAAATTATTCTTCCATACATATGCATATCTTCAGAGCATTTTCATAATATTTATGGTAGTTGTATTTGAAAA
The DNA here is from genome assembly GCA_900491605.1 of Calamus simplicifolius. Lineage (NCBI taxonomy): Eukaryota > Viridiplantae > Streptophyta > Magnoliopsida > Arecales > Arecaceae > Calamus > Calamus simplicifolius. The sequence continues at coordinate 147,796 of UESW01004029.1, forward strand.
TTGCCATGATCTAGCATAAGTCTCAATTCTAAGGGTAATTTATAAAGTTCCATCTATTTGAGTGGATGAGGCTGATTTTTTTTAAAAAAATAAAAAAGAAAATAAAAAAACATGTTTTGAGAAGATAGCATTTCTTTATAAATATAAGTTAGCATCTCTTATCCGCATGATTCTCTTGTTGTAATAATTTTTCTTATTCTTGGTAGTTATTTTCTTGTTCTTCTCTCTTTTCCTATTTTTAAATCATCCAAAGTTTTATTTTAATATAGTTTTGGAATTTTTTTTTTATTTATTTATATGAACAACATGAATCAATCTTCATTTTTCTTTTATTTTTAATATTTTTTTAAATAAATTTGTATTTAAAATTTTGATTCCCACCACAAACTATTTTTTATTTATATTATTAGTTTATACTTTCATGAATCATTATTCATCATGGATATTATTTTTTTAGAATATATGATTTTAAAGAACTCATTGTGATTCTTAGAAGTTATCAAAAAATTCGCAACATAGGCTATGGAAAACTTTTGTATCCTTAATAACACATGATTAAGTGGAATTTTTCTCCTCTTAAAGTTACAACCTTTTTTAATGCCAAGATAGAAATTAAAATTATATTAAATAGAAGGTAATAGAAGCATATGTTTATCTTAAAGAATTATCTTAATCTTATCAATACTAGGATATGTTTATCTTTAAGAGTTGTATCAATCTTATCTTAGCTTTTAGTATCATGGTCCATCACTTCTTAGATCTAAAAGGTAATTATTTCATATTAGGGCTAAATGAAATAAATGATATCATACATACCCATTAACAATTATTTATGGGTTTTGCTACGGGCCATTATAAAAGTTCTAATAGGTTCTAACTTAGAAAGGGTTTCAATTTGAAAAAGTCATGCAGTACAGGAGTGCATGCATCACGTGTTGTAGTTGGCTTCGTGCATATGCGCACATGCGGTGTGAAAAAGAATAAAAATATTTTTGGGCATGCACGGTCAATCATCGCGCTCAGTGCGCATGTGCTGCACCGCGTATGGTGCACAAAGACTTTTCCTTCGATTTGATAATACATCAAAGATTTTAATCCACTATGGAAGGGTGATAAATGTTTTCTCTTCAAATCTTGTAAATAATACAAACACTTTTGGTTCTCCAAGTTTCAAGACTATTTGCCAAGCCATGCGATGTATGTAATGACAAATTAAAGTTCACCATTTGTTTTTCTCCGATAGAAGTTATTAAGATTTTCAAAGTGTAATGTAGAAAATTATCTTTGATGATATACAACCGGCAGAGCATGTCAACCAGTGAAGTTCGAAGCTCGTTCTCATCTGATTTTGGCCTAGCTTTTCTTTGTCCTAATTCCTTTTAAGGAAGAGAAGACAAAAATATAGCTAGCATAATTATCAATTTATGAAAGGTTATAGTGAAAAAAATGCCATCTCTCTATTTATATATTATTTTATTATTTTATTAATTATAATACTAAAATGATGGGCACTGCTCATGTTAATTAACAAGATTCAATTTATTTATTTTTTTTTTTATAAAAGGTCAGCTAGGGTTCAATCACTAATAGGTTCTAGCATAAAGTATAATTGATCAAATGATTTCAATTTTGTGATCCATGAAATTCTCGGATGACTAATATAACATAATAAAACTAAGACGATAAATCAGTTCTCTTCTCATGTTGTTATATATCTAATTATATTTAATGATATTTAATGTAGGATTTTTTTTCATTTCCTATATAGATTATTTTAATTGCTAATCAAACTATATCTCCTCTTTCTTCCTATGTTAATCCCAATCATTGATATTAATTTATTATTTATATTATGATTTTCAATAGCTAAAATTTTTCACATGGAAAGTCTATCAAAAATGCAAAAGCATAAAAAAAGAAACAAAATCTCTCATTGAGAATATTCTTTCTTTCTTATTCTCAAAAAAGAATTATGCTTCATTTAAATTATTAATTTTAAAATTTTAAAATAATATTATATATTTATTTTTTAAATTAAAAATTCTATCCTTCTTCTAACTCTACAAAGACTTCGTGAAGCTATTTCTATTAAAAATTTTTATGATATGTGTGGTTTCAACAACTCATGGCTCATAATAATTCACTTAAAAATTAGTATAAACACATTATATTCTTGTACAAATCTTATCTAGAATAGATGAGCGGTGAAATAAATAGTTATAAATTGATTTTTAAAGTTAATCTACAAATAATATTCTTCAAATTGAAAAAAATATTATATTTTTATTTTAAAAATTGAAAACAAAGTAGCACTAATGAACCACTCGGGCATATACCTAGTTTTGACCATGGAATAATGATATTACGTGAGGCTAATAACCAAGCTTAATATTTTTTCACCGTCTCCGCGTCCGAACTCGCTGTATAATTGTTTCTTAATCATGACTGCGGGTAAATATGAGCAACCCTTATTAGGATTAATAAGCCCGCAGTATCATCAAGCCAAGATAAATCGAAATATCGGCGCATTGCTCCGCGTAACGTTCGCCCGAGTCTCCCTCCCAGGTTTTGGAAAGCATTCCCTCCCTTCCCTTTGTCGAGGCAGCGGGTGCATGCACCCGTTCAGTGTCCTCGCAGCAAATCCGGAGGCAAAGCTCGTCGGCGAGGCCTGCCTTTCCCTCTTCCCTCCCGCTGATAAATCAGTCGTCATCCCTCATCCCTCTCCGTCCCCATCCCCAACGCCACCCTCTTCTTCTTCTTCGGAGAATTCTTGAATCCAAAACCTAATTTCTTGCTGCCATTGCGAGGGGAGGGAGTTTTGGGTTCAAGAAGAGGGGAGGGAAGAGCCCTAGGTCCGATTATTGAGAGGAAGTCTAGGGTTTTAGAGGGTCAGTGAAAATGAGTAGCTTGGTCGAGCGGCTTCGTGTCAGATCGGAGAGGAGGCCTCTCTATACCGACGACGATTCCGATGATGATCTCTATGTCGCCCGGGGTGGCTCCGAGAGCAAACAAGAGGAAAGCCGCCTGAGAGGACTGTGAGGGATGATGCGGTAAGGGCGTTTTGTGGGGGTTTCTACTGCTATTTCAGATGCTATTTTATCGATTTTTTTTTTTGGTTATTGGGGTTTATTAGCTAATCGAGCTAGGGAAAGTGCTAGGGAGTACATTGTTGTTTGGGTTTCTTGATTGTAGTTGGTGGATGTGACTGTTGTTCATGCGCTCAACATTTTTTGATGACGGAATGATATATTTCAATTTCTTGATGATGGTTGATGCATGGGTCTGCTATTGTTATCTTATTTACTTATTGTTGCCTATCTTTGTTAAAAAGATCGACCGTTGGGCTATCGACTTAATATATGCAACAATTTTCTGTCTTTTAAACTCTGGTTGAATTATTGGATGTTTGCAGGTGCGAAAATCCTTGTTAGTTTGGCCGTCCCGTTGCCACAAAATTTTAGTTCTACTGAAAAGGATAGGCTAGAACAGGAGAAATTTGGCCAGTTAGAATCATCAAACAAGAAAATGAACCTCCACCTGTTTCAGGGTTTCTGGCTTTGTTATTTGGTTGTGTGAAACCAAGTTCATATATGACAATTTGATCTTTTATCTTGTTAGAACTCTTCTTATATCAATTTGCTGGAAATAAATCCAACTGAAAGATATATTTTTTGTCCGTGCTACTCAATTTCTTTGTTGTTCGCTTCTCCTAAGTTAAAAATCCAACATTTACCTAATTCTGATGCATAGTGTATTCATGTCCATGTAAATTGGTTATGGTGTTGTTGGATTTTGTTCCTTACTGCTAGGTCCTCATATTGTGGGTAGTGGGTTAGAAGAGGGGAACTTAGGATTTCGTTGAAACTTTAGATATACAGGTTATAATTTTTGTTGGAACTTCAAATTGCTTATATTGAAATTATGGTTCTGGACCTTTGTTGACTGATTTACTGAAGAAGCATTAATGTATCAGCAACTCTTCAATCTCAATTTTGTTACTCTGATGATAATTGATTTTTATTTTGCAGAAAGAAGATGCATGCGAAACCTGTGCAAAGGGTGGGAATCTTATTGCATGTGGAACATGTACCTATGTTTTTCACAGGAATTGCTTGCCCCCACCTTTGAAAAGGATTCCTGGTGATAGCTGGAGCTGTCCTCACTGTGTACGTTTTTTTTGAAGACTCACCAGCCTTTTGTTCTGCTTCAATTTTGAATGGTCAAATGTCATGGTTGATTATTGGAGCTTCTGCATTTTCAGGTAAGTCCCCTGACTGATGTTGAGAAGATTTTAGACTGTGAAATGCGCCCAGCTGCTTCAGAAGAAGTTGATGCTTCAAAGCCTGGTTCCAAGAAGACATACATCAAGCAATATCTCGTGAAATGGAAGGGCTTCTCATACCTTCACTGTACTTGGTAGTTTCTAGCCTACTGGCAATTTCTTTAGTTACTTTTCCCCTTTATGCCAACATATATTTTTAAAATAATTGATTCCACATATCACTTTTGTGAGCTGTTTATGGTCTTGTGTTAATGGATCTCTGTATTGTTAAAAACCAGTTTGTTTTGGTAGTACCATGTGCATTTTCTATATCTATGCTTATGTATTTACCCTGCTATCTCTTATTTTGATCAGGGTTCCAGAGAAAGAATTTTTAAAAGCTTCTAAGACACATCCTCGACTAAAAACTAGGTTAAACAACTTTCATAAACAAATGGAATCCATGGATAACTCTGAGGATGACTGGGTTGCGATTCGACCTGAATGGACCACCGTCGACAGAATTATTGCAAGCAGGTTCACATATTTAAATATTTTCATATTTGCAATTCATCTAAATGTTTTAGGTTTTTTCCCCTGTTAACAGCAATGGAATTGAAATCTTCAATTTGTACAGTTACTTAGAGTGGCATATAATGCTGTAACATTATAAATCATCAATTCATTGGAAATTAGTTAAATGCTACTATATTTTATCTAGATTCTTAATTGTAGTTGTGCTATCTTTATGACTATGCTTGCACTGAATCTTATGACATTATAAATCATCCATTAAATGTTGAATTACCTCAATTCTATTTTATTTTACCAGATATGTTGATAATTCTACTGTTCTATTTGAAATAAATATGCATAACATCATATCATATTAATTCTGCACCATTTGACTGATTCCTTGCACAGAAGACAATATTGCCAGATTCTTTATAGTGGCTTGCTGTTTATGCGCCTTTCCTTTTGTTTCATGGTGCTGATGCTTAAGCACTTTTATTTTTTGACATGTTTGCTTTGCTTTGAAGAAATGAACCCGCCTATACAATTACTTGATCAGAAGTGCCATGCTTTTGAGGATTCTACTGTCTTTCAAGTTAGAGTTTACGTTTAATGTCAATATGAGGACATCTGATTCTCATATTAAATTGAACATCGATCAAGTCATATGTGGAAATGGACACATAAATTGTACTAACTGAATATTTATGTGGGATCTCCTGCATTCTGCCTTTTAGTCGTTTAACTCTGCTTCGATCCGAAAGAAGAAGACATGTTTTAGAAAATGTTAATGTTTAGATGCTTGGAAAGTGACATGCAACTTCATAGGTAACCATGTCAAGCATTTCTGATCTTCCACTCATGTATAGCGTACTTCTTTTCTCCATACATATTGGTTAAAATTTGGCTGTTCTTGATTACTTGAACTCTTGATTGAAATTGACAACTGTGTAATCAGTTTAGTCCCATATATGGTTGTAGGATTGGAAACTGTGCAATCAATTCAGTCCTGTATATTGTTGTAGGGTTGGAAACAAACATTTTAATTTTAATATAGCTAGATCAATGTTGGAGTTAGGGTTGAAAGCAGGTTGAACTTGGGTTGGACCACCTTTAGACACAACTCCCACAAATTGTCCTTGGTCTACCTAGAACAAGCTCGAGTTTACATTTAGGTTTTCAGGTCAAGTGTAAACCTAGCAGAGGCATTTGACTAGACATCGGAAGGGAGGAGAGGAGAGAGGGGAGAGGAACAGAGAGCTAAAGAGGGCGGAGGAGAAGAGCAGAAGTGGAGAGGGGAGTCTGGGGTGAAGTGATAGATGAGGACAAGAGGCAGAAAAGGGAGGCTTGGGTATTGATTTAGCATAATATAAGATATATCCATAGTATGCCATACTGGTCTGTATTGCTCTAGGCATACCGTACTATATTGGTATCAAACCGAGATTCGATACCGATGCATACTGAGCCTTGATGTACTGAACCGACCTACATATCGGGCATACGGACACTGTACCAGTATAGCTCTGGTACTGACATGACAAACCTTGGATATATCTATATGTTTATATGTGCAGCTGGGTGCATTCATGTGTTTGTGCAACTGCGCTTGTGTATATAATGCAGTTATAATGTATACATGGTGTAAAGAGAGGACTTCACACCCCAACAAAAATCAGTGGCACATATTGCAATTGGAAATCTGAACTGTTGCCTTTTTATCAAGGTACCCCAAAATCAGCACCCTGTTCCATGTCATTACAACTATATGTTTGGGAGGACTCGATGGGTTTGAAGAACCTTTTATTTTTGTTTTTCATTGGTATTTTAGTTCTTCTAGATCTTGTCAATGGTCTAGATTTTTCATTTTGCAATGTGTATCACTGAATATTGTATTAGGGTAAAGTCCTCTCTTCACACCCTGTATGTGTTGTAGCCACATCCATATATTTTATTTATTATTTATTTATATTTTATATATTGTTGGTAGCTGCCCTTAATTTTGGGTGAGGTGGCAAGCTACTTTGGTTTGGAAAATCTAGTCTGGCCGTATCTATTAGTCAGCCAGCTCAGTTTCCCACCTTAGCAGGAGCTAGGGATTTTGTTATTTGTTGCAAGCATTATTCTTTTCAATTTGGTTGAAGAGCATGCTTATACAATCTCAGTTAATTTGTGTTTTAAATGATTCAATCATGAGGTAAACACGGATTGCTTGTCAAGTTACAAATTTTAAAGCGGAATAATATTTACCTATCGCATAAAGTTTGATCTTTGCACAATCTTCATTTATGATGGTTGTGTATTTTAATTCATCTGTTACTTAGTGGTGCATACTATAATCAGCAGTTTGTGGTTTTTAATGTTTGAGCTACCCAATTTATGTTTATTTTTATCTTTCACAAGAGGCTCTGATTCATTCAGCTGCTGGTATGATTTCTTGCTACCAATACATCCATTTGCATTCTAATTATCTAATCAGACGGCTTCCTTGAGGGTGTTGATTGGTATAACTAACCATTAATGAATTTCTGACAGGAATAATGGTGATGAACGTGAATATTTTGTAAAATGGAAAGAACTTGCATATGATGAATGCACCTGGGAAATTGAGTCAGATATTTCTGCTTTTCAACCTCAAATTGAAAGATTCGAGATGATTCAATCTAGAGGACGCAAGAAATCATCTACCAAGAGTAGGAATACCAGTCGTGATTCAAAGGAATTGAAGCACAAGCAAAAAGAATTCCAACAGTTTGAGCATAGCCCAGATTTTCTTTCTGGTGGTATGTTTACATCTATGGGATGACGATATTATATTTATTATTTTTTCAGTTTCATATAGATGTCTTAGTAAAATCTCATTTTCATGCTCAATGATTCATCAAAGGCACATTACACCCATACCAGCTTGAGGGCTTAAATTTTCTGCGCTTTTCATGGTCCAAAAGTACACATGTTATCCTTGCTGATGAGATGGGTCTTGGTAAGAACATTTTACAGCAACAAACTTCAATTCCAGCATTTTGTTTCTTCCAAGTGTCATCATTTTGTCGTTCTTAAATGTTGTGTGACTTATTAACTGCAGGAAAAACTATACAGAGTATTGCTTTTCTTGCTTCTCTTTTTGAGGATAACTTGACCCCTTATTTGGTAGTTGCACCTCTTTCAACATTGCGCAACTGGGAACGTGAGTTTGCAACCTGGGCTCCTCGAATGAACATTGTAAGCGAGGAACTTCAATTCAAGTGAAATATGAATAACCACTTTCAATGAATTCTTTTCTAGTGAACATGGTCCTAACTTGAATCAAATTTGTTATAGGTAATGTATTTTGGATCTGCTCAGGCTCGAGAAATCATCAGGAAATATGAATTCTATTTTCCAAAAGAGAAAATGAAGAAGAACAAAAAAGCGAAACATATTCAAAGTAGCCATCAAAAGAAGCAGCCAAGGATAAAATTTGACGTTCTTTTAACATCATATGAAATGATTAACATGGATTCGGCTATTCTGAAACCAATACAGTGGGAATGCATGGTAATTTTCTTATAATTTTGTCACCCTTTATTCATTACTCTCATTTTGTATTTCTCAGATCTGACTTATTATTCTTCATGTAGATTGTAGACGAGGGCCATCGCCTCAAAAACAAGGATTCCAAATTATTTCTTCAACTCAAACTTTTTCGACTAAGCACCGTGTGCTATTAACTGGAACTCCGCTGCAGGTAACCCCCGCACCCTTCCCATGCTCATCTTACTGCGACAAATATAAATTTTAAATGAATTGTTGTTGTTCTGAAGCTTTTCTACATGACTTGTAAATGCTTTAGCCCTGCTAGATGTATGCTTCACCCTTTGAGATTAGAATGTTTGCTGGTAGTGATAATAGAGTAATTCCATCGATTTTTTGGTTTCTGCTTGAATGTGACTGTGATATACTTGCATGTTATCTATGATGCCAATTTGTGCACATTTAATATCCTGTTAAATGAGAAATCTACTCAGGAGGTATGGTAATAGCTAAACTTTTGGAAATTTTCATGATTTCAAATTGAGACATCAGCATTATTTCTTTTGAGATTTAAAGGAATGCAAACTGAGCTAATTGAAAAGGCCCGGCTATGGCATTTTCCCATTTGGAACTTTGGTAATGATCCATTATGGCGTTCGTTCACAAATAGTTTTGACAATGGATGATCAGTTGGTTTGGTTGATTCCTCTTCTAGTTTCCTGAAGATAACCTTGGAAGTGATCAAATAAGAACTGCAGTTTACTTAAAGATGCATTTGAACTGCTAACATTTCAGAATAGATATATGAAGAAATATTGTAACATGAAATCCATAAAAGAATGCCTGCTTGGTGGTACCAGTATTGCTTATTCTTAATAATATATATTGTCTTGATTCTTAATAATATATTGTCTTTTGGAACGCTGTGTATGACTATATGCTGTACTATCTTTTTGGTGTGCCTTTAATGTCTGTGACTTTTGAAATTATTTGTCTAATTTCTTTTTCTTTTTCTAAAATAAGTTGTCATATGATTTCTAACCTAACTGATGGTCGTATGATATGAATTTCAAACTCATTGACTACTGTCCATTTTTCCTCTCAGAACAACCTGGATGAGCTATTCATGCTCATGCACTTCCTCGATGCTGGAAAGGTGCGCACTGTTATTATTTTCATTCCTTTAACATTTTCCAGCATTTAAGATAAGCCTATGAAACCCTCAAATGTGATTAGGATCTTATATAAAAGAAGGGCAATTTGTTCCAGATTCATGGTTCCACACCATATACAGAGGAGTTATCATATGTCAACTGCCTTGTAATTTCTGCAGATTGACTTATTTTTGTCCTTCAAAAACTCCAGATGTTTAATGGTTCACATTCTTTGTGCACAAGTCTGTTCAGTTTGCCACGTGAACCAAAACTCATCATTGCAGTCAAAATGGTTGATGAAACTTTCGTGTGTGCTACGTATCTGAGCTAAACTTGACCGCATGTTAGTTAGCACAGATGAAAGATGCATGATAAAATGTTGACATTCAATTCTTAGTTTGAAGCATGGAAAAACTTTAAACAGAAGGTGATAAATATATTTTTTCCCTAATAATATCTTTTCACGACTATTCTGTTTCCAGTTTGCAAGTATAGAGGATTTCCAGAAGGAATTCACGGATATCAACCAGGAGGAGCAGGTTGCTAGGCTTCATAAAATGCTTGCCCCACACCTTCTTCGAAGTATGCTTCTGTTTTTTCTTGATTACATGTGTTACTCATCTTCAATTTATTATCCCACATCTTTGATTTCTAGAACGCTGAGTTATTAAGATCTCTGCATATTTTTCAGGGTTATCTGTATATCAGCTAATCAACTTAATTACATGCTGACCTTTGTTTTTTTGTTCTTTTCTAAACAAATCCAGAATACTGGCATGTGCCATTCCTTGTTAATGGTGTATGAAAAATATAACACATATCACATCCATTTCCACGCATGGTTAAAATTATGAAATATTAGTTAGTTCCTACAACTCCTTTAATTCACTGCAATTAATTTTTACGGAGTCATGAGTGGCACACTACACGCATTCTTCTGTTAGTGACATTAAGTGGCATAAGTTGAATAATAACCTGGTTGGATAATAATTTTCCAGAAACATGAGCAACCTTCTATGGTTTTTTCCGGTGGGATCAGTCAACTGGCTGCACCATTGAGATTATTTTCTTAAAGTTGTTAACTAATGATATATGGATGCTGCTGTTTTGACCTCCAAATTAAAAGCAGACCAACAAACTGGTGGTCTTATCTGTTATGTGGATTCTTACTGGATGAGACCAACAACTTATTGATCCTTAAAATCAGTCAAAAAAGTATATTAAATTGTCCCTCTTTGATTCGTGCATCATTGGGTCTGTTAATATGTTAATTATAAAACCAACTTCTGCATAGATATTTTTTTTTGTTTTGTATATCGACATATTATTCATTTTGTTTTTTTTAGGATGACAGTGAAACTTTCACTTTGTCTACCAATAAGCATTTGAGCAAGATGTTCTTTCCTCATGTGTTGGAATAAAATGATCTGTTGGTAGGCTTTCAACCACGATGGTTTTTTTTCCCCACTTAAATTCTTGCAGCATTTTTCAATTATGGAAGAATATAATGATCTGTTATAAATGGTTTCATTCATGAACTATATGTGATTGTTGAATGTTTGTGTATTAAGAATAAACTGGCATTGGTCGCTAGTTTGTTGAGCAAGAAGTGATTTAACTTAATTTAATATTACCATTAATGCATTTGGATTAAATTAAGAGTTAACTTGTAGGAGTTAAGAAGGATGTCATGAAGGATCTTCCACCAAAGAAGGAATTAATTTTACGGGTTGAATTAAGCAGCAAGCAAAAGGAGTATTATAAGGCTATTCTTACTCGTAATTACCAAATACTAGCTCGTCGGGTGGCGCGCAGGTAGGATTTTTAAGCTGCAATGAGACTTTATTGCCTTGTTTATGTAGGTAACTGATGCAACTTCTTTGATTTAGATATCCCTTATCAATGTTGTTATGGAACTCCGTAAGCTTTGTTGTCACGCATATATGTTAGAAGGAGTGGAACCTGAAAAGGAGCCAAAAGATGCGAACGAAGGTTTAAGGTATAACTTGTATTGCACGATTGTTTTAATGTGTAATTTGTATATTTTATGCTATTGCTTTGTGTTCATCTTAGGGGTGGTCATCGGGTCAGGCCGGGTTGTGCTGTACGTGGGTCGGGACAAAATCTATCAGCTTAAACCCTAGCCGTTTGTTAAATTGGTCAAAAATCCAATCTTAAATCTGACCTTTTTGTTAAACAATTCAACTGGACTCTCATAACCCGCTTAATAAATGGGATGAATCAAGTTAAATGAGTTAAGTGGGACTTGAACAGGTTAAATGGGTTTTAAATGGGTTAAGCAGGTCTTAGACAGGCCAGGTCATGACAAGATCCATCTGTTAAATGAGTCAAAATGGGCCAGATTCTAAACCAGTACTTGACCTGTCCAATAAGTAAATCTAGGCAGGTCCACCTGTTTATGGTCCAACCTCAACTTGCATAAAGTGGGTCAGTTGTGGGTCAAGTTGGTGGGTTAGGTCTTAAATTGCCACTCCTAGAACAACTCCTGATTTTTGTTCTTATTGAACATTTTTTCTTTCACAAAGCAGCTTGACTTCTTTCCTGTCTTTGTTGTAAAATTATATGCTATTAAAATTTTGAAATTTCTATGTATTAACCTGTTCGTATTATAACACTATCTTTTCAATGCTATCCTTTGAATTTCAGGCTACTTTTAGATGCTTCTGGGAAATTGCAACTGTTAGATAAGATGATGGTGAAGCTCAAGGAGCAAGGCCACAGGGTTCTTATATATTCACAGTTTCAGCACATGTTGGACTTACTGGAAGATTACTTATCTTACAAGGTATTTGGGAGCAATATCAATCATTCTTTTAGGCTACTAATCGTTATGCACTTGTAGCTGATTTGATTTTATTGCACCTATTTGGAAGAAATGGAATTATGAGCGTATTGATGGAAGGATAAGTGGGGCTGAAAGGCAAATCCGTATAGACCGTTTTAATGCCAAGAATTCCACAAGATTTTGTTTTCTTCTATCCACAAGAGCCGGTGGCCTGGGAATAAATCTTGCAACTGCAGATACAGTTATTATATATGATAGGTAAGAGTCTTGGCTTTGTTAGTTTATACAGCTCAAAGTGTTGCTATATGATATTTGTCCAGCTCAAATATGTCATAACTTTTGTCTCCAAACCATGATCTCCAGTGACTGGAATCCACATGCCGACTTACAAGCAATGGCCAGGGCACATCGATTAGGGCAGACTAATAAGGTTTGATCGATCATTGCTGCAGCTCTTTGATAAGAATAATTTGCTTGATAGTTGACATTGGGGAATTATTTTGCTGCTGTTATGTAATAATTTTTCCTGATTCATGGCTACTTTTGCAGGTCATGATATATAGGCTCATTACACGGGGAACCATTGAAGAACGGATGATGCAGTTAACTAAGAAGAAGATGATACTAGAACATCTTGTTGTCGGTCGGCTTAAAGCACAGACGGTTAATCAGGTAAACACATTTCCACCAGAAACTTGTTTCTTAAAGGGAAAGCACATTGGTATGATTTACAAGGAATTGTGTGAAAATAGGATTTTCTCGATTTCACATGAAATTGTGTGTCAAGGGTAAGTCTACAGAAATTCTACAATCTTCTGTGAGGTTCCATTTGAAGCGGATTACGAAAAAAAAAAATCATGGAGATTGCTGCTTGTAGACCTGTGTGTGTGTGTGTGTGTGTGTGTGAAGCAGACATGTCCTTACATATGGGAGTCAAGATGGCCCACAGAATCAGCATACATTAGATCAAGTATTTCACGAGAAAAAGGGTTCTGCCAAACCTCTTGAGAAAGATTGTCTTGAAGAAAGGCAAACTGATCACGGATAACTTTGATAATCAAGGCAATATTAGTTACCTTTGGTGCTGAGGTGAATTTTTCATTGTTAATTGCCTTTGCTGTTGAGGTGAATTTTTCATTTTTACAAGGAGATGGGTTTTCACACTTGGAAATGCCTACAGCATCTATTAGATTGCTAAAGTTTATTCGAACATGTTCTCCCCATTTTAGTTTGGTTGTATGATTGTTTCTTTTGCGATAGAAGATAGTATATATGGCTTGTCTGTCTTCTTGGTTTTTGTATACTTAGATGTCAGTAACATGTTGTGAAAGTTTTTTGTAGACTAGGATGTCTGGCCCTTGACCCAAATGTATATATTACTTTAGTGTCATGGATGCAGTCTATCAGTCTCAGAATTTGAGAAGCCAGGAATATAGACATCTTGTGCTGCAAACTAACGAATTGTGAAGATAATAAGCATAAATTTAAATAGTGACACATTAAGAATACAAGTTACCTAGTGATACCTGATTGAATAATTATATTTCTGAAATGTTCTTGTATAATGATCCTTGATGTGTTCAAGGGTTAACTTACATATCATTAAACCAAACAAGAAAAATAGAATGCAATTAAAAAATAACTATAATTTCTCAACTCAACTCATTTAAGCTTTTTCTCAACTACATGGGGTTGGCTTTAGGGGATATGACGGAGTTTTACGCTGGCTGCCAGCTACCTAATGCAACCCTCCTCTTTTATCCGGGCTTGGGACCGGCCTTGGTGGAGTTAAAAAGTAACTATAATTTATTAATGCAAAATGTATAGTTTTGGTGTCCAGCTGTTTTCTGAAATATGAACAAGGCAATTTGTAGAGGTATCCATTTATCATGGTTTAGGAACTCTCTGTCTGACTTTTTTTATAAATATTGTTCCATTTTTACAATGGGCATAACATGGCTAAGCTTTTACTTCAACTCAATCATGGGATTGGTTTTCTGTTTTGTATTATTCTGTAAACCACATAGTATTGTCAACCATAACCATGACTTCATGAGAGACAAGTCTTATCCCAACTATTTGGGCAGTGCTTCCATACGTTACTAAATTATTTATTTTCAATGTTTATGTGTTCAAGAGCATTTTTGTAGGGTTCTATGCATGTAGTCAGGATGGCTACTTTTATTGGAGGTAAAGGATATGAACGTTACAAGTGGGTGCAAAATTACAAAATCTATGCTCAGTCATGCTCAAATCTCCTCTCTCTGTCTCTCTCTCTGTGTGTGTGTGTGTGTGTGTGTGTGTGTGTGTGAGATCAATGCATGCAAAGTTTTCTGGTTCAATTGAAAATTGCTGTACCAATAAAAAGTTTAATTTTCTGTTCATTAGGAGGAGCTAGATGACATCATAAGGTATGGGTCAAAGGAGTTATTTGCTGATGAAAGTGATGAAGCTGGAAAAGCTCGCCAAATTCACTATGATGATGCTGCAATTGATAGGTAGTACTCTCTTTTATGTTTCTATTTAAGAAGTAACAAATTGTGCACAATCCTTAGTTATTGCTTTATTTTTGGTAGATTACTTAATCGTGACCAAATTGGTGGTGAAGAGTCTTCAGTTGATGAAGAAGAGAATGACTTTTTGAAAGCTTTTAAGGTACAATTCTCATTTCTGCATATTGCATTTTTCTTGTTTGTTTTGCTTGTTTTACATGCATCTATTTTGCTACTCTCAAAAGATCAAATATTAATTTGTCCAATATGTGAACTACATTACTTTTCTTAGAGTAGGGAGAACACAAAGAAATTAGGATTTCAACTTCGTTGATGCTTTACTCATATTTGACTAGCCCAAAAAAGAGTTCACAGTAGTCTTGGGGCCAGACCGAGAATTCCTGCCTGGTCTCAAGTTGGTCTGGACTTGGGTAATATTGACTGAGCCCCTCTTATAAATGTATGCAATTAAATTGGATGATTATACTATGCATTATTTATTTCTAGCAGTTGCTGATATCCTGCTAAATAACTACCACTCACTCATCCATCTTTCTTATGCTAGACAAATGCTACTGTTTTGGTTACCCAAACCATGCAATATATGCATTCACAAAGTCAGTAAACTTTTTACTGAAAAATGTCTAGATGAGAATGAATGAGCAGAATGCCGTATTTGTTCTTTCTTCCATTTGGCTGAATACAAAGTGTTGTTTGGTTGTGTTGCGAACTCTCAATTCGATGTTTTGGCTATATAAAGTTTAGGGCATAACATGTAATTTATCTTGGTGTTTTGCACATCGTGGTGAAAGATTGTTGCATCCTTGTTCCTTTCTCTAATAAATCCCATTTTCTTTCATGCAATAGCTAAGTGTTGAAACACCCTTTGGCTCTTTCAACTTCATTTAAATAAAGCAAATGGCATATATTTATTCATCTACATCAGTCTAAAGCTTTGCACATCCAATTTTTATTACTTTAACGGATTAATTTGTATTCTCCAAATGACCAACTTTCCTATTGGCTTTTACCACTCCATGTGAGTAGCCAAAGGCTTTATTGGTCATTTCACTATTATATGTGAACTGCCCTGTTACACCTGCACGTCTCACATCTAGCATATGGAGACGCACACATATATATATATATATATATGCTGTTTACATGTGTGTACCCTTTATCTGTATGTATGTATCTGCAAACATTGAGGCTTGTTTGTTAAGTGGGAAGATGATGCCTGGGAAGTGGATTGTTTGAAGTGTATGTCTAGATGGTAAGTTCCGGATAGTAAGTTTTGGAGAAGTGAGTTCCTAGGACCATGTTTGGTTGGCCAAGGAAAAGAGGTCAGGGAAACATACCTTACAAAATTATTGCTATCAAATCAATCTTTTATAAAAGCGAGGATTTAAAATTTATGATTCTAGAATTTATAAGGATCAATTTTAAAATAATAGATATGGATATATGTTCCATATATTGCAAAGGGCCTGGAATAGGATCATGAAACTGCACATACTTTTTTCTATATTAGCGGAAGGTAATTCTTTGGAGCTTTTGCCTTTATATGCCATAACATTCTAATGCACCCAGAATTTGATCTAAACTGACATTTGTACTATTGTCCTTTTCCTTACTTGCATAAAAGAGGTTCTACAAAATTCTGAATTTATAGACACCAAGGGCCCCCTTAATTTTCTTATTTGATTAAAATGAAATTACACAAAACTCATGTGCAAAAAATGTGTTTAATTGCTTTCCGCTGGACTTGTTTTGAAGAGGTTGACAGATCATAAAACTTGAAAATGGGTTTCAATGTTTGAGGAAAAAAAAAAAACTGCTCTGTTTATTGTAAAACTTGCATTATACCAAATTAAGTTTTTTCTTTATCTATTTCTACTGAAACTAAGGGACAACCTAGCAACTCATAAACTTGCATCCAAATACTAAATACTCTTCACTGTTGAGAGTGACGGGTGTTTATATTGCCATGAGTCAATGGTTTCTTTGAGGATAAATGTATGAGGATGCACAATGATATGAGAAATTACACTAAGAACCACACTTGTGGCTAACTGATCCTCATTAGGAATGAAGCTCAGTGTGCCTGGTGAAGGGTTTCCCCATGGTTAGAATTGTTGCTGTAATGAGGTGGATCTTAACAATGGGGATTACTCAAGTTATGTAGGCCTTGCTCTTGTGAATAAATCCGTCCAAGTATATATTTTGTTAATTGAACAACCAATTTATGATATTGTCATATCCTGCATGTATGCTTTCTGCATCACTCAATTACTTGTTTGATAATTAACCTGAACACTTGATATGTCAGGTTGCAAATTTTGAGTATATAGATGAAGTTGAAGCTGCTGCAGCAAAAGAAGAGGAGGCAAGGAAGCGATCTATGACCGGAGCTACTAGCTCCAATTCTGAAAGGGCCAATTACTGGGATGAGCTGCTGAGGGAAAGATATGAAGTTCAACAAATTGAGGAGTTTACTGCTATGGGAAAGGGAAAGAGAAGTCGTAAACAAGTAATGCCTCTCTCCAATACATTTCTCACTAAATCATGGCACTCTACATTGTACGAATTTGAGCTAAATAACTACTATTCTTGTGAGATCGGTAGAGGATAATCCCTATCCACAACTCTATGCCCACACATCCCATTTAAGCAGGAGCCTAGGTTAGGCTGAGCCACTAGTCACAGAATTGGGAAAAATAATTAATTGGGGGTTGAAAGGGGAGGCGAAGGCCACCTGGAAATGAACCCCCAAATATTGCTTAGAGGACGTGAGGTGGTACCATCTGAACTAAGATTTGATTGTAGCTAAACTACCTATTTGGTTGTGTGAAGATATAATTTGTTTCTACTAAACTTTTCTCATAAATGCATCTATTCCATTTGATATTTTTAATTCACTTCTGAATAAGTTGATGGGTTTCACTGGTAGGTTGAGTCTTGAGTCAAAAATCTCCTTTCATTTGGTTTTGGAATGATATTGATAATTGTGTTACCCACCATACCTCCATAATTAGCTCCTTGATGTGTGTAAAGAGATAAAGGCTAAATGTATATTTTTGGTCTAGGTGTGTAGCTTATGATAGGATGGTAGACCTTAGTGTGACGGTAAGGTTGCTCCATCGTGATCTGGATATCTTGGGTTTAAAATGTGCCTCTCTGCATGTGAGGATAAGATTGTATGCGTCTGCTCCTCAGATCCCATAGTGGTAGGAGCCTCATGCATTAGGCTGCCCTTTTTTTGGTGTGTTGGCTATTGTAATTGGAGTCTTGTCTCTGCACAACTACTTGTCACCTGCTATCATACTTGTTTTCAATCATCTCAGCATCATTCTTTTTTCTACCTATTTTGCCTCATGGCCTAATAAATTGCTTAATAGTATACTTGATTATTTTCTCTTTTGAAGTCAAGAGAAAAAAAAACCATGTGTAGGTTCTCTCCTCTGCTTAAATCTGCCCATCCTGCAGTTTCATATGAAAATAACCTTCATGTCATAACTTGTATTTCCTCTTAGAAGATTCTTATCATATGTCTCAATCTTTGTTCCACAACTCTTCCAAGCTCATATTGTTGCTAAAATATATAGCTGTTTGATGGTTCAAGTATTTTTGTTTAGCACTTCCATATTCGGTGGCATTGTTATTTATTGTCTATTCGCTTGATATTTTTCATATTTTCATTGATAGAGCTTGTTGACCAAGCCATCTTTTTTCTCTCATATTCATTGCGCATCCATATATGTTCCCTCTAGTCCTTATTTGTAAGTCAGGTAGGTTTTAGTTACAATCCAACACAGATTTGATGAATGCATTTGTTTTCTTGGCACTCATTCTCAATTCCAGACCATTCATTTCATGTGATGGGTATCATGACTTGTCAAATTCAAGACTTGAGTTCAATTAAATGTGATACTTCCTTCTAAGCATGCTTCTCGAGAATTGAGTTTACTTAATTTAAAACCCAAGAATTAAATGTGATTCTCGGCATCTTTGGTATTGGGATCATCACTTACTTAATTGAGTTGCAAATGTTGCCATCATTCTGAAAATTTTCTTTTGATGGTTCAGGCCTTTTAGGTTATTTATAGTGGCTAAAACATAGTTTTAGTTTGTGAGGCAATGATTGCCAATTCATCTCCTTTTTCAGTTTCCCCAGGCTGAAGTATTGGATCATTGGAGTTTGCACTCTTTATTTTCTTTATTTGAATTTCAACAAAAAAAAACCTGTTATCCTAGTGGATAAAAACTCTAGGTTCATGCTCCATCAATTATGAATTGCCAAGTGATACCTGCTCAATGTGAAGTTAACACGAATTCTGTTAATAAACATGAATGTGAACATTTCTACTTCGAGGCTAACATGTGATCTTTCTATATCATTGGTTTATAAGGATACTTATCCGTATACTTGATGGTATCTCATTGCTTAGTCTGTTGATCCCAATAGTGAGTTATTGTCCATAAGGCTCCTATTTTTGGTTAAGTATGCTATCAAGGTGGGATCCATAGGATCAAGTTGCTGGTTTATATGTATTTTCTTTTACCATTATTGCTTACATAAGGGATACATGTAGCCCTAGTCCTAGTCCTATTATCATGACAGTTCCTTTTAAGATCTCTGTCCTAATCTCTCCTCTTCATGTCTTTATCTGGACAATTATTGATCTTTTATCTCATGTTGTGTGTCTTGTAAGTGTTTCTTAGCCAGCTTTTTGGTATGCTCTGGTGTCACTTGTGAGATGAACCATGAGTGGATTAAAAGAAAAATCGTGAAGAGAGCCCCCCATTTTATACATCCTGTAATTTGTTAGCAAGATAATTATTATTGCTTTGAGGATAGTCATTATTGTTTTATTTTTACTTTTGCTTTATAGATACTATTTGCATTAGTGATTGCCTTTCAATCTGGATGATGCCAACCTGTATTAGCATACCCATTTTTTTTCTCGTTAATATGTATTCTATATCTTATCTATTTTATTAAATTTCATCTAGATGGCAGCTGCTGAGGAAGATGACCTTGCTGGTTTGCAAGATGTCAGTACTGAAGACGAGGATTACTGTTATGAAGACGATATGTCAGACGTTGAAACAAATATACCTGGAAGTGTGTCAGGGAGAAGGGGCCAGTTTTCAAAGAAGAAATCACGCGGTATTTTGTTAGGAAACTTTGATTTCATAATATTGTCTTTCCATGGATTTCATATATAGGCAGTGTTACTTATTAACTAAAGTAATAAGATCACACAGATTATATGGAACCACTTCCTCTGATGGAAGGTGAGGGCAGGTCTTTCAGAGTTCTTGGGTTCAATCAAAATCAAAGGGCTGCATTTGTGCAGACACTGATGAGGTTTGTTTGTAATTGTCCAATTCTTTATACGATGTCATTAGTTTGGTGCATATCTTGATCAGACTGGATCCTATTGATCAACCCCTTTCCCTTCGTTTGCTCCAGCTTTACGTTCTTTATTACACTTGCAAACTTTATGCTTTTACAGTAATAAAAAATAAAACTAATTTTAATACTATGTTTTGCCACACCTACCTTGTAGTGTTGGTTATTATGGGCATATGCTGAAGGCAAATTATGCATATGTATTAGCAAGCATCTAAAAAATACCTTACTATTCTCTAATCTTGTTATATTTAATGAGCTCCAATATTGTTAGCCATGTTCTTCATCACAAGAGATTGATGAAATGTAACTGCTGAGTCTTCTTACTGTTATTCAATTAACATCTTTTGTTTTATGTCCTTGTTATCAGCATGATCTTTGCTTTACTAGTATAGTAACTCTTATTATTTGCTCTTATAATTTTGTAGGTTTGGCTTTCAGGATTATAGCTGGAAGGAGTTTCTTCCTCGACTGAAGGGGAAAACCCCGCAGGAAATTCAAGAGTATGCTATATACAAACCATCCGAATAAATAATAACATTACATCATGTTATTTTTAAATAAAAAACATCTGAATAAATTATAAGCTTAAATGATGTTATTTTTAGATCATCGTTCAAAATATGATGCACACGTCTTATTCATTTTAAATTACTAAATTTGAAATCAATGGTATCACACATGAATGCCAGTGACACAGGCCTCAATACTTGAGGTGCACTTTTTCATGAGTGCAATATATTGTTTGTTATGGTCAGACCAATCTTGGTATGTCTGTAACAGATGAGTTCCAAAGGAAAGTAATCATGGTTTGGTGATTGAAGACATCCTAGAATTGATTGTTTTCTGGTATGGCAGTATGCAGTTGATTTTTCCAATATCTGAACTTTTCTAAGATCCTATTGGATCGGCTTAATGTATGAATGCCAGTCACAAATCCTTGAGAATTTGTTATATATTGGTTCTTTAGGGCATTTTATGGAACTTTGTGCCGCATCGGTGAGATCTGGTAGGATGTGCTAGAGAGAGGAAAGTAAGAGAACATGAGAGGGGAAGAGAGCACAGGGAGGCTGCTGGTCTTGGTCCTTGCAGGAAGAAGAAAAAAGACCTCGAGAAACCTTCTTTTTTTTTTCTGTTTTTTCCGCCCAATCCCCATGAGGTCTGTGGGCCTTGCATTCACCCTCTCCTGTTCTCCTGCTCCAGCCCTTCCTTCCTTGGTGCTCCTTGATCTCCAGCCTTCCTTCTAGATCTGGCTGGTAGGAAGTTTCTAAACACTCCCCAGGATCATGTTTGAGATGAGGACATTTAAAGGAGGGAATTTAGAGATTCCCAGGATTTTGGCAAATTTCATCTTTTGATATTATCAATTAAGGAAGAGAGGGAGACATTTGACCATTTTTTAGGTATTGAAATCCCTAAAAAATAATGGTCTTAAAAACCCACATGAGAGGTGGGTCTTGGTGAAAACACATGTTGAAATTTCAGATCTAGTTTATTTCAAAATTACCTTCTAACCTAATTAAAAATCCAAAAGAATTATTTAATTTCATGACTTTCACATTCCCAGGTTTCTGATTCCGTAGATTTGGAAAATTTCATGGATTCCAAGAAACCCTTATCCCAAACGTGGCAATGATATTCACAGATCTCTTTAGAGTAACGGTTTTTCTTTTTTCTTGGATGATGATTTTTTATGAAGTTTAATAATTCTTAGAAAAAATGCAGGTTTTGAGTTTGGAAAACTTTATGAAAGTGTGATAATTGGAAAACCTCAAGTAGCTATCTTGTGGACAAAGTGGAGTAGTCTAAGCTGCTGATAGCAAATATGGTAATTATGAATCAAGAATCCATTTCATAAATTGAGGTCAGAAGAATTAATCATGTCTAAAATTTATAAATGTGGGGAGTGATAATTTGTCCTTCCAATTGAAGATGAATGAACCATGGATGTGTCAGCATGAATTATTGCAACTCTTCAGTAGATGTGTCAAAGATTGTTTAGAAATAAAAAGCATATTATATTTTGCACTGAGATGCTATTTTTAGTCAACATGAGTTTCAGATTGGATGATAATAATTTGAAGCTGAATAGACAAGAACTACCCAAGAGGGTGGCTGATTTGTTGAAAGAGATTTGGGTAAACATGAAATTGGCAGTTATTTTACATTCGAATACCAAACTAATTGACCTTCTCCCAAAGCAGTAATTGCTGATATATGCTAGCTTGTGGAGGTGAATTAATTCTGTTAACTCTTCTATGAATGAACCTTGCTGTAGTTCCCTCCACTGCCATAAACTGTACAATTCTTTTTTCTTTTCATTTCTATAATCTCTACTACTCAAGGGAAAACATGTATGCCATTTATTCCAAGTAAGATGAGCTGAGATTTTATGATAAGATTCTATGAAATTATAATAGAACCACTACTTAATTTCATTTCAATGCGGTTAAAGAAAATCTCTCTGCATACCAAAATATTCTGCGTGGAAATACGCTTAAGTTGTCGACAATTAATACCATCTTTAGAGATAATTTCAATATACATACATTCATTTGCTGGGGGAAGCTTCCTTATTTTTGGGTCTTTCAGTTTTTGGTTATCCCTATATTCTTTAGGAATTTCATTTTTCTTACAAAACAATGAGGGTTTCGCTCTTTTTTATGTAATAAATTATCTATGATTTACTACTATGATGTGTCCACCCTTGCTTATGCAGCTATACACAACATTTCATGAGTCACCTTCTTGAAGGTGTAACTGATTCGCCAACCTTTTCAGGTGATCCTAGTGTGACTTTCACGTTTATGTGTCACTTCTGTTTCTGTTCACCTCTCTCTGTGTGTGTGTGAGACATTCACTCACTCTCTAGTTGTGTTTTTGGGTGTTATAACTCTAGATGGTGTTCCAAAAGAAGGATTGCGAGTGGATGAAGTAATGGTTAGGCTTGCGCGTATTCAAAATATAGAAGAGAAGGTACATTGTGTAAAATTCTATATGTTTATCAAATCACAGTGTTTATGAAGTCAATTCTGATACAAATTCTTTGAATGGACTCTATGTATATGGTTGCATTGCTATTTTCACATGATTTTCTTCGTTTAACTTATTAAATATTGTTAGTAACGATATGCTGGTGTTTAAGGGTGTGAGCATCACTTTTGCCATAAGGGTGTGAGCATCACTTTTGCCATCTTTACATGAATACAGACTTGACATTTTCTACAACTATTTTCTGTTTCTGGCATAATTCTTGCCTCACAGATAATGGAATAATGTTAATATAAGATTTTCAGTGGTATAATATTCTTTATCTAGTTCATATTGCGTAGAAATTCATGGAATGAAGTGCGGAAAGTGCAATAGTGTGTTCCAAAGAGGTATGGTGGAGCAGCGTATTAGTCTTTATCTGTCAGCAAAGATATTCTGATTAAGCACTAAGATATTTTGTAGGATCGCCTATTTTCTAACCTAGGTTGCCATACATTGCATCATAACTGTTAATGAATATGTTTAAAGATACAAGATTTTCTCTGGGGACCATTTTTGATATCCTTGAATGGGTAAAGACTACACCCTATTAACAAAATCTGTACATACTCCTGGAATGTGGCACCATCCTTACCAGTCCCGCAAGCATTGGGGTCCTATATGCTTGCAAACATCAAAGTAGGTTAAAAAAAACATGGACATTTTACTCTGCTACTTGTAAAATTTTAAATTGCTGGATGTTGATAGACATTTCAGGGTATCAAGATACACTACACAACATAGTCAAACCATAATGGCATCATCTTTACATGTCTATTCTTTGTATTTCTGCCAGAAGGGTGTTGAGAATAGTTTTTACAACAGGTGATTTGGTCTTCTTAATGTCAAAGTGATGACCTTGTTAATACTATTGTGTTGTAGGGCAAGATATGAAATTAGGTCCTATATGAAACCAAGCTGAGATCAGTTGTGGAAGAACATAGATTGAGTACAATTATCGCAAGGCGTTCCACTGCAGTCTGGTTATTTTAAGTGTTCCAAATGATGACTGTGGATCTGAATTATGAGGCAAGTGGGATATTAGGGTTACTAATATTGTCCAGCGCATAATTTTGAAGTAACAATGTGGGAACTGATAATGGCAAAACGGAGATATATATTCACCACTCATGCTGAGTGCTTTATGGAGTCATAAATAAAATCCTTCATCCTTCTTGAGATAAAATTGTTGTTTGTGGCATTCTTTTATTTGAGCTCTACAATATAAAGGAGCATGCTGAACTCGTTAGAGTCCAACATTACTTGAGAGGAGCTTTTATTAAAAAAAAAAAAAAGCAAAGAAAGGTGATTATCAGACTGATCTTTGGCAGTATTAATGCTTTTTGAAGTTATTCTAGGCATATTGTTCTAAAGTACTTTGGCTGAACTCAATAATCATAACTGATTCTGGAAAATATTCCATGTTAGCATGCCTGCTCATATTGTTGTGCTCTCTTTAGTTGGCAAATTCTGGATGCATCAATGAAAGGTCTCATTATGATTTTTCCCCCCCAAAATGCTGTTATTTTTTTTAATAGCTTAGTTGGATTTGTCACTTGCGGTATGTCAAATTATTTCCATCATTATATATTTGTTACTTGTACTTGTACCGGAGTCACTCTTAGCCAAAAATTATCTTTGTTAAGTAAGTAGCTTCATGATGAGACTATATGGCATTTATTGCAACTTGTATACTTTGAATTTACAGGTCGAGTACATGTGGAAGCATCCTGGGGCTAGCCTCTTTTCAGAAGATATATTATTGCTCTTCCCTGGTTTGAGTGGGAGAATTTGGAAAACAGAGCATGATATACTGTTACTGAAAGCTATACTAAAGTATGCACTCATTTAATTTTTGTCTATTTATATTTATAGCTAAAGCAATCCTTTGGTTAAGTAAACAAAGAAAACATACCATAAGTACAGAAAATGTATCAAGTACTATGAAACATAGAAAATATAGAAAATACCAAAAAAAGCACATGGCTGACCAATGAAGTAAATAAAGAAAACTTATCACAAGTGTTATCTATGACATCATGTATGTCGTACTATAACTATAGGAATCCTACTTGCTATTATTACCTATGAAAGGCCAAGTCCTTGAATTGTGAAGTGTCTTCAAGTTATTTCTTACAATCAATTCTTTTGTAGTTCCTCCCTACCTAAGTCCTATACTTATTGTACCCTCAATAGGGCTGTCTCTAGGGCTGCTGCTATTGGGCCAGTGTACAAATACCAGCAACCTTTTCCCTAGCTATGTGTCTTAACAATGTTGGTACTTGGTACCTTATCCTGAGCAATAAACTTATCAAGTGGTTCATACATGTGGTTGCTCCCATATAGGTCTTTACAATGTTGATATCTTATCATGAGCTTGTCTAATAAACATAAATGAATCTTGTTAAATTTCTCTTGTATCTGAAATAATCAAATAGCTGCAGAAAATTGTCTCTATGGTTGATCTTGTTAAATTACTGCTCATTGTACTACCCTTATTATTACCATTAATGATATATTCCACAATCATTGGTATCTTCACTGTTTGTGAATTATTAATTGAGTACTTATGAGCTTTTCTATCATTTCATCAAGATTCTTCTGGTCTCTAGGACCTCATAACATTTGTTAATCAAACTAATGAAATGTTCTTGATTATGCTCTAGACCAATTAATATTGCATTTGGTACAGAAGCCCTATCTTTCTTCTTTTTCTCCATGCCAGCTCTATATCCCAGAAACACCTCTATTTTTATCTACCGGCAAAAGTATTAGTTACTTGTCTTGAGAATTTCCTTTCCCTTTTATAATTGGAGGATGTTTAGGGGCTTTTTTTGTAGTTTTATATTTTGGAGGTTGTGAAGTTAGACATGCTGATTATAATGTTTGTCAAATTTGTTTATATTAATTTATGCATTAATTGTATCAGGTTGCAGCCTAAACGAGCTTTTTAAGTCAGCAAGACTAACTAAACATCAATTTTATCAGCAATCTTGTCTTTAACAGTTTAGGGTAATAATAACAACTTCTATCACCGTTTTTTTTCCTTGAACAACAACAGCAACTTCAGATGTAGATTTGCCATTTTGGACATGGATATTTGAATTATTGCCACTTTTTGAGGTGACTCCTTCCTGAAAGCTGAATGATACCCCACGTATGTTTTAGTTTGTTAGATAATATGAGCTAATTTTTAGACAATGCTAGCATAGATCTAGGAGATCAAGATTTATTCTTGGTGTCTACTGTTCTTAGACATGATTGGGCCTGTGGACTTGGATGGAATGTCAGACAATTCCTTTTTCTTTTCCCTTCTTTTTACCCTGTTTTATAATAAATAACATATAAGAATGGTCAATAGTTACTGATACATGCAAATATCGAGGAATAGTCCTGTTGTTGCTCAAGCTTGGTTTTTCATGGAAATCAAATTCAGATGCACATGACATATGCTAGTGCATGGCATAGCAGGAGGGAAAAACAAAAGACATACAGGAACAAATAGGAAATAATAAACCAAATTATATATATAACTCAAATAAAATGGCTATTTTTTTAAGGATGTTCAACATGCATGTTTCTCATCCAAGCTTCCCAATCAGCTTAAATATACTAGGAAAATGAGATTTTGCAAAATTATTTTAATACCTGCATCCTTTACCGATTGCTAAAAAGAAAGGCTCATTTCTAACTTTGTTAGGATGGGTCAGAAGAGTTTTTATATGCATCCAATGTCTGATACATATCCAATTTGGACATATATCCAGCATAAATTTTTGGATCCGGACACGTGTATCCAGGTAATAGTTTATGATTATTTCATGATTGACTAGTTTTTTCTATAAAAAGACTTAAGTTTTCAATGAGTGAATTGCAGAAGTGATATTGATTATGTTCTTACATCTCCTATTTATATGTGTTTGTGATTATCACTTGTGATAACAGTCTGCATGTAATTTTGAGTTCATTATGCTTGCAGCTTTGATTTTTAATTACTTTATTTTTTGTGGTATCTAATCATGTCCTTTGCATTGAAGGCATGGCTATGCAAGATGGCAAGCTATAGTAGAGGATAAAGATGTAGGGCTTGCTGATGTTGTTCGCCAAGAATTAAACCTTCCTATTGTAAATGGATCTTTTACTGAAGGCATCCAAGTGAATGAGGATGCAAATTCTGGTCCTGCCAATGTCGGTATTCCATTCATGTATCAAGTAGTTGGTACTGATACTAGCTCTTAGAATAGTTCTGAGTTTCTTGAGGTTACTGTATTGCAGGGTTCTTCAGAAGTCGCAAAGGGAAGCCAAACATATCCAGACTACTCTTCGCTGTATCAATTCAGGGAAGTGCAAAGAAGAATGGTGGAGTTTATAAGAAAGAGATATTTTCTACTGGAGAAAGCTCTGGATATAGAATGTGCTAAGCTACAAGTAAGTTATATATACTCTGACATCCAGTAAGTACCTCTACAACTGATTATGATTAGGTTTCCCAGATATAGCTTGCTTGGTGCTTTCAGTCTGGTTCTCATTATCTAATATTTCAGCTCCTTATTTTTCAAAAAACTGTTATTTATGCATAATTTTTCTTAGTCTGTGATGGAGTTTACATGGCCTTTTGCATAAGAGGACACTGATTTCCAGGCAAATCAATCAAAAATAAGTAATGTATGCAATCCCTTATCTGTACCACTGGCTTCCCTTCCCTCTGTTGTCCTTCCATTCTTTCTGATCCTTCTTTTCCTTGATTCAAGACTCATGTTTCTGAGATGCTTCTACTTGTTCATGGTTGCTCGCGGAGAATCAGTTGCCAGTGCTCCTCCCATAGGCCCATGTTCCATTCTTCATTTATGCTTGTATTCTCTTCCCTTTCTAGATTTATCATGCTGACCCCAACATCCCCATAGTTCCTAGGCTCAAGTTATTCAATGTAATTTTGTATCCTCTTAAACATTTTAGTATTGAGGTACACATGGTTCTATAGTCACCTGATCAAAAATCCCTTTATACTCTATGTGATAGTTTCTGTTCATAATCTTCACTTACTAATTCATAATCTTCACTTCCAGAGAATAATTGTTAAAATGGTAAAAAACGATCTAAAAGCCTATCCTTGAGTTACTCGGAAAAGACCCATTTCTCAAGGTTGTGATTATTAATCCACATACACATAACGTGCAATGTCTCTAGTACTTCCGCTAGGCATTCAGGTTGTACACTAAACAATCTGTGCCATAAAAAAGATGAATAGAATCCTTTTGAGAATAGGATGGTTATTCATCACTATCTGTGTTTTTAAGGTTCATTTAGTAAAGATGATTAGAATACTATTCAAATTCTGTTAATAAAATTCATGCTACGCATCCATAACTGCATCAAGGTCATCTAGTTTAGATTAGTCAAGGACCTAACAATGATCTAATATGCTCCTGTTTATGGACAAGATTATGTGTTTCTAAGGCAGAAACAGTTATGAAATATATTCCTGAAAACAAGGGGATGTATCATTAAATTGCTATGTTCATAGTTCTAGTTAATATGAAAATTCAAATTTGTTTTCCTCCCCATTGTTGATTTCATAAGATACTTCTGCACATGTGCTTTTGTAAACCTGCTTTCATATTTACATTTCTATATGTACATTTGCAAAGAAAAGTTTGCCATGCAATATTATATTGAATGAAAGAAAATAACTCGCCATGACACTTGTATTGGAAAAACTTAAAGTAATATTTGCTCTTGATAAGATAACTTTGTGATAGTCCATACTTCTGTCATACTGGGAACCTATGGTGATATCTTGCAGGTAAAGCATAATTCATTTAAGCTATGTCATATGTATATCAGCCATTGAATAACCAGTGTGTTTGAACCTTCATATGAATTATCATTCCTTATAAGTATATACTTTTAGTTTGTAGCCAAAGAGAATTATGAGTTGTGAGAAAAGATTTAGAAAAGCCTGTCATCTTGACAAATAAAGATCTCCAAAGCTAAAGTAGATTGGAGAAGCCTTGAGGGCTTAGTTTTATTTCATTTGTTGCATGCATATGCAAACACATTAAATTTCTTAGAAACCTCAAATGCTTGATTTATTGTAGGTGGTACTTTGCAACTTTTCTTGCTTTCTACAACTATGACCTCAAACTGAACTTCAGCTGAAAGCTCAAATTGGAAACCTTCCCCTCTCCACCCCACCTTCTCTCTAATACCAGCATATGCAATACCATGATCCCTTGCTTTGTCATTTTTAATTGTGTATAAATTTGTAGAATGTTCATCATTTATTCGATATATGCAACTTATCTGATACTTACATAATAAGCAGTGCATGATAATCCTGAAGGATAATGTATTCAATTATTTAAATTAATGTTTTCATGAGACTTGGTTAATGTGTATGGATTTTTTATGTTACTGGCAAGACATTAGCACTGGTCTTTGACTCATTGCTTCCATTTTTTGTGACAATGATCAGAACACAATCAAACCATCTTATCCTGCTAGTCGAGAATCGGAGGTTGAGCCAAAGGTTCCAGAAGCACAAAGTCCGACCCCTTTGAATTCCAACTCATTGTTGAAAGAATTACCCATTCTGGAGCCTATTGGTTAGTAGTTTCTTTTAGTTTATCTTGTTATTTCAGTTTTTGGTTAATGAGTTTGTGAATGTATCTAAATGATCAAGGCAGCTGCTGCCTGAATGGTTCATCTCTTATTTAATTTGTATGCTTGTTTATGTGCTTTTAAATGCACTCTCAATCTATTAAATGACTCACTTTATTGAAGTGGCTGCTCAATATTTGGTCTAATAACCTTTTTCACCTCTCACGAAACTACGTTTTGGCTTTTTTCTGCATTTTTGTGTTCACTGATCGGAGAATAAGAATTATAACACATACGCAAGGTTTATTTATGAAAACAATGAGTGACTATATTACTGGACACTCTTGCACGGTGTGTCTAGGAATGGTTCTATGATGATGTAATTAGAAGATGTAATTTGACTGATATAAAACAGATAGTGCTAAAAAAGAGCGAAGCCAAATTGGATATTTTCAGGTTATGGGTTACAAATTCTTTTTGCAATTTGAGTTCCACCATAAGGAGTATGGCATTTCATCTTGCAAAAGAGTGAATCAATCCTCCACTATGAGCAGTGGGAAAGGCTTGGAGGCTGGCTTTACGCAGCCAGCCTCCAAACCATGAATCTGATATATATTAATTATATTGGCTGATGCCTAATGAGTGTCAGGGGGAAAAAATGCCGAGTCTGCCTATGGCTTACACCTAACCAGCATCAAGAAGAGGGGGAAAGAATCTTGCTTCCTACGTTGAGTGCCTTAATATTTTGCGGGCCAACTTCAAGCTGTGGAGTTGTTTTTTCCCCCTTTTTTCTGGAGCCTGTCCCATTCTTGTCTCTGTCATTGGACATCAGAGTTCTAATAAGCTGATTTTAGTGCACTTCCTACAGTAGCTAAAACATGTTTTCTGTTACAAGAATTGAATGCATTAGAAGATTTTCAGGATGATTGAATGAAGTCATCCTTTGAATGTTGCTATATAAATTATGTTTTATTGTATATCTTTGATGTTCTATTGACTTCATCTAGATGATCTAAATGAATTTGGGCATCTACTTTTGGACATCTTAAGTAATCAATAAAAAAAACTAAGCAGGGTTAAAGATTCTTGTGGGAATTGGGTGGATGATCTAGATGCCATTATTTCCATACTAGCAAGTAGCATAAACAATGTCTTAGGATAGCAGTGCTGCCTTTACAATAATGCCCAACTTAAGCTGCCAGATTTATAGGACAAGAAATTTCCTATTTATGAAACGGATTGATGCATCTAGTTTTGGTTCAAACAGCATGAAATGGGAGTTTATTATTAATTTAAACAATGACTTTCTTCTATCTAGTGCCTTTTCCTTGGTCTTTATTTTCCTTTCGTTACATGATTTTGTTTGTCTATGGTTTTTGGCATCATAAGACCATTTTGAACCGTCACCATCAGCCCCCATCAAAGTTGCTATTTTGGGTGATTAAGTACTAAACAATTTCTCAAACTGTGTATGTTGCTTGTTGTCTATTTGAAAAGCGGTAGGCTTAGTTATGACATTTGTGGTACTCTTTGCAGTTTGTGGTTGTATCTAAATGCTTTGTTCATTGGGATTTACTGTTTTATGTAAGTCTATCTTAGACCTCTTAAGGTTAATTATTTACCTGATCTTCAGGACTGTACCTTTCTAATTTGCAGATTGTGTCAAATTTTAAGGCCTTTTGTTCAGATGGTGTGTACCTGTGTTATCTTTTCTATGGCTCATGACATATTTCTCTGCCATGGTACCATTCTTCTGGTCACATTCTAAGAGCAGTCTGTTAAAACCTAAGTTGGACCAGCTGATTCCATCAATATTGAGCAAAACTAGGTACTTGTATAAGCTATATACAAAGGAAAAAGTTCTTAAACATGCTACCATTGGAAAGATCTATCTGGGATGTCTAAGTTCTCTAGCTACTTAGCACACAATGACGGGTATAGTAAATTAAAGTTTTCTATCTAATTGAACTTGACTCTACCTTTTGTCAGTTGAATATGGGTTCGCAAGAAATTTTGAGAGATAAGAAGGATCCAATACTTGGACATGCACCCAGTCCTAGACCCATCTCTCATTTGATTCCTTGCCACATGAAATCTAGCAACACTTAAGATCGGACCAAAGGCTCATAAAGTCAAGTTAGCTTCTACTGTGGTTCTCTTTGGAAAGCCCTAAGAAGCAGCGCCACCTTTTTCCCCATACAATAAGTGATACTGAAAAGGGGGGAAAGGCTTGTTGTCAATGATTCCCCCCTCTTCTAATCTTTGGAATTGGGACCTAAAAGAATGTGATGCCGAAAATTGATGTCTCAAATTTTCAACACAAAGCAGAATGGATTTGTTTATATCATCTCTTTCTCTTCTAACATAAAATATTTGTTGACAAAAATATGCCACTTGCGTGTGCCTAATAAAAAGTCTTTCAAGTTTATAAATCTGTTTGATTGGATTTTCTTTCTTAAAGATATAGTGAGGTTATTCGTAAAGTTAAACCCTAGAAGACATCAACTTTATTTGGGAGAAAAAAGATATACATTATAGTTTCATGTTTTTGCATGCAACTCTTTTTTTTTTTCTCAAGACTTGTTTTTTCCTTGTTTCTTTACTTTAGTTTTTCTATTTTAATTTTGTTATTGTACATACAGTACTTAGAGGAGAATTGACAACCTATTGATTAGAATCTAGTCTAATTGACTGAACCTTTGGTATGGCAGCTTGGAAAACAAGGCAGCTACTTTTCTTATTTGAATATTGGTTCACTTGTGAAACAAATACTTAAGAGAGGGCATTGTTATGTACTTGAGAGTGTTTATTCTCTTTTATATTTCATTATCTGTCTATCATGTTAAAAAATCATTCCACAAATGCCCAGTCTTATGAACAACAAAAAATCTTCATGATTAGTCTGCTTTCTTATAGTGCTTTTTCAGTAATCATCAGCAAATCACTTGTGGTCATTTCACACCTACTAGTTGCTTTATCCATATTAGCTCTGGAATATGTATGATGCTCTATCCTTAGGCCACTCTTGAGCAAAAGGTTGTCATTATCATGATTCCTTAGTGCAATGTCATCAGATGTCGTGGTGTGCTACCTTGTTCTTGCACATCAGTGTTCAACCTTTCTCTAGAATTCTTCTAGTTTAATATGCATCTTCCAAAAACTTTCTGCTTATTTTCTATCCTTGTTTGTTGGGTATGTGTAGTGTTTTTGTATTTGCTTATCTGTTGTTGCTCATGCACCTTCATGTGTATCCATTACCACTGGTTTTGATGTGCCAGCTCGTCATGCCTTACAATTTGAGAGTTTAGCCTGCGCTCACTTTTACTCAAGCCAGGAAAAAACCCATGATTCCTTGCGAGAGCATTCAGTAGGAAATTATCTCCCACTGTGATTCATAGAACTGGTTTTGGTACCTGTGCCAGTACCATATTAGTAGTGTTGGTTTGTATGGTATGATTTAGGATGGCAAATCATGGTTCTATACTGGAGTCAAGGCTAACTTGTCTGATGTTCAACATGCTTGGAAGTTTATTGGCCTCTGAACCTTCACCCAAGTTTTTTACTGTGTAAAAATATTGTGCGCATACTTTGCGTTCTTCACCCATGCATTGCGTGGATGGTGGATGAACTGTGGTGTGCCCATATGCTGCACCTCAAATTTCAGTGGTACTTGAAATGGGCTTCTGCTAGGAGGTTGGCAGTTCAATTTAATGAGCTCATCAGTCTGGCAATTTGAGCAGGCATTTTCTTGAGGGGTAGTGTTGGTTGGCCTCATCTTTGCATCTTACTGCAGGATGCAGTTTTGATGATTTTCTTCTTTCCACTTTATACATCACTTTGAAAAAGAAGAAAAAAAGATTTTTTCCCCTCTCTTTGTAGTGTAAAATCACTAATTTGCATAGAGAGTTTCAGCTGATTAGCTAGATCTTCGTTGACAAACTATTTCTGTGCATTGCTGAGATGAGGATTTACAGTCCTAGCGTGATGGTTAACCCAATTCTATTTCCTGGATTTGCTGAAGCTCATAAGCATAATGTCTACATCAAAATGAAATAGATGCAAAAGTGTTATTTTTAATGTGTGCGTGTCATGTTTAACTTTTATTGGCGCATTTCTATTGCTGACTCAAATCTAATTTCCAGCTCCAAATGAACCTGCATATGATAGCAAAGGTGTCTGCTTGGAAATGCCACGGCTTTATAATAAGGTAAGCCATTAATCATGGGACTCAGTCGATGCATGCTCATTGTTGTTTCGGTAATTTAATGTTGCTCCTTGTGTCTTGCAGATTTGTAGGATAATAGAAGACAATGCTGTTGATTCGGTCCAGGCCTTCTTGGATGACAGTTCTGCAAGTTCTAGGTTAAGCAAGAAGCTCCGTCCGCTGGAGACCTTATGTGAGGATGTTCAGCAAATCCTAGTTGTGAGAGGTCAGAATGCTGCTGCTGCTGAAGGATCAAAAGAAGCAAATGCTGCGGAAGATGATGTTCCGCCTAGAGGCAACGCTGGTGGTAAGGAAGCTAGAACAGCGGTAGAATCTTCACAACCAGATACTAGGGTTACAGCTTGCTCCTCGGGCAAGGTAAATGATGACAAAATTCCTGACGGCACCAACCAATCAACTGACAATGTTGTTGTATTAGATGAGTAACAGAAATGTTAAATTCCACGAGATGACATTGTTGCGGTTCAAATGGGATATTTTTAATCTGGTACTTCTTGTTAAGACTGAGGTGCAATAAAGCTTCTTAGGGTAGTTTGTGCCCTGATATTGGAGCCGCAGTTAAATATTTCAGCAATTTACATAATTTTTATCTGTGCGGTTATTGCATATTCAACTCCTCTGCGTGTTTTCCTTGATGAACAAGCTGCATCATAGTTTAGAACTCTCTGTTATCATAGATGCATGTTCAACACAACTCATCTAAGCCTTTTCTCAACTACATGGGATTGGCTATATAACTCTATTTCTGCTCAATCAGATCAATATTTAAATTATAAATAATTATATATATTTTTAATTATTTTTATTCATATTAATTTAGGTCTATTTTTATCTTTATTCTTGTCATCAATTGTTAAAAGATTATTCTTTTTAACTGAAGCATTTAAAGGTCTACGTTGTATATGTTTAAATCATTGTAATCGATTTTTTTTTTTTTAATCTTCAATTGGAGTGCTAATATTTGATTTTTAAACAAGTTTTGATAGATTATTTGCGTCATGATTTAAAACTCTTCGTATCGACTTGAAACTCAGTTGAGTCTCTCTAGACTCGGTGAATCTTCGAGTTGACTTTTACTCGTGTAAATCTTGGTTGGTGGATCCGATTCGACTCGCTTGACCGACCGTGTCGCTCAAAACCTGGCTTAAATCGGTTGGCCAAGACTTACATGATTGATTCATACGTACACTTACTTTTTTATTGATTTTTCAGAACTTATACTCTATTAGTGGTGTAAGACCAGGCCCACCATGAACTAATGAACGGTATAAGGGATTCTTACCCAAAATACCTTCTCCAATGGCCATAAAAGGGCTGTATTCTAAAGATATTTTAATTAATTCAGTATGTAAAAAAAAAAAGTAGAAAAATTAATTAAGCATGGCTAAGGATTCAGATGTCATAAGCCACGCAGGCCATGGGCTATGTTAGTAGCTTGACGACATAGTTAGTTTTACATTGACATGGAGTATAATTAAAATATTGCCGGGAGAGGTTTTATTATCATAATAAAGGAACAGAGACACCTTTTTACCTTAGAAAAAGATATTAATTCTATTTTATACCACATCTCGATGATGCGGGCTTGCTAGTTGCAGCTGTTATGGTAACTGTATTGGTTGAGGCATGGCAGAACCTCTCCATTATATATATATATATATATATATATATATATATATATTTTTATTTAAATTTTACAAAAAAAATGTTATTCATTAAAAATACACAGGTTGGAACGATGCGATTGCCCATCATCGCATAGGCCGGCTATGCTCATAGCTTAATGGCCGATCAAATCAATCCTAATAAGGACCGTGTTGGCACGGCTTGGCTGAGTTTGACGCTCCTAACGTGGAGCAACCTTTAGATAGATTGGAAAAGTCTTTGTATACCACATCATTCTCGGTGCAGTAAGTCTACATGGGCTGCATTACCTCTTCTGATTGGTCCACATGGATCCTATGTGGTTGACGATGCGGAACGGTATGGCTCTGTTACGATGTTACGTTCTGATCGTGACGGCCATTAAAAGTGCTTCGTCTTTATTTTAAAATTATTGTGCAAACAAAAATGCTCCCTTCAGCCTACTTCTACCGCCATTTTTTCTTGGATTACATCTGTGCAAGAAAAACTCTTTCTTCCCTCTCGCTCTGGCTTTCGGATGCTAAGGAATCAGTCCAAGGATTGAGCAAGATCCTGAGCCCTCGCTCTGAGGAGTCCGGTCAAAAGAAAATATTTCAGCTTCGAGGCTGGAATACCTGACTACTGAAGTCTTTGTACAAAAACTTCGGAAGAAAATGTCATCCGCAGCATGAAGTAAAAAGTCCTTGTTTCCACTTCTTTGTAAAGCTCCTTTATTATACAAACTATTTTTTCTCGTTAGAGGTAGTTATGTGACCAAACCGTTTAATGCGCGGGTAACTTCCTTAGAACAAAACAGTTATGACATTCTGGGAGTGATAACTGTTTAGAGTTTAGTGTTTTGTAGCACGAATATCATACTCTTTTAACTAGGATGTTATCCTTATGAACTGGGGTGTCGTCAGAGTGTTCGGCCTATATTCTCCATTATTTCCTATCCATATAGCTCTAGTGTCGTCATAAAAGCTACGACACCCCAGATTTACTGTTAAGACACCGTAGTTACAAGCCTACGACACCCGTGCTCCAAACGAATGCTAGAGAAAAGCCTCGCGACATCGTAGGAGAAAATCGGGAGTATTGCGACACCCAAGTTAAAGAAATAAGACACCTCTGTTAAACAAATACGACACCCCTGTTATGCTCGGCCGAAAATCCTTCGCGACGCCGCAGTTCAAACATCACGACACCGTAGCGACAACGCTACGATACCCATGCTTATAACCTTACGACACCCAAGGAGGAATTCGGCCAAAAATCATTCGTGACACTGCAGTTGAAACGTTACAACACCCTAGCGGCAACACTATGGCACCCATGCTTATAACCTTCACGATCTTCGTATGTTGCTTTCCAGGGTATCGTAGCTTGTTCTATGGGATGTCTTTAACTGCTAAAGGGTGTGTCGTGCTTATTAACTGACGCTGGAGAGAAGGCCCGCGACACCCAAGTTATGTTCACCCAAAAAAAGATCTACGATGCCGCAGTTGAAACATTAAGACACCCAAGCGTCAACGCTATGACACCCCGTGCTCATAAGTGACCATGGAGAAGAATCCCCGTGACACCCCAGGAGCAATTCGGCCGAAAATCCTTTGCGTCACCCCAGTTGAGACCTTACAACACCCTAGCGACAACGCTACGACACCCGTGGTTATAGCTTTAAGGCGACGACACCCCGCTTTAACAGTCCCCTCATGGGTGTCGTCGCCTTAAAGCTATAACCACGGGTGTCGTAGCGTTGTCGCTAGGGTGTCGTAAGGTCTCAACTGGGGTGACGCAAAGGATTTTCGGCCGAATTGCTCCTGGGGTGTCGCGGGGATTCGTCAGATGCGAGCTGGGGTGTCGTAAACAGCTTGAGTCGGGGATGTCGTCGGTCCCCCCCTAACAGTCCCCGCATGGGAGCCGTCGCCTTAAAGCTAGGGTGTTGTCAGATGAGAACTGGGGTATCGTTAATAACCTAAGTCGGGGATGTCGTCATTCGCGATACCCCAGTTGAAACCTTACGATACCCTAGCACCAATTCTACGACACCCGTACTTATAACTGACCACGGAGAGAAGGCCCGCGACACCCCATGATGAATTCGGCCGAAAAACAGTGAGGACACTCCAGTTGAATTATTATGAAACCCAAGTTATAAACCTAAGACACCCGTTCACGCTTAGGAGAAAACTTTACCACATCCCAGGATGAAATCGGTCTAAAAACAGTGACAACATCCAAGCTCCCTTATCCTTCGATCTCAACCGATGCTAACGGGACACTCCTTATGCTTCGGCGAGTCTAAGCAATATACCGCACTCCGACTGGAACTTATGAGTTCCACTTATCTCAGGGATGCTACACCGTAGCCTTGTCAAGATCACCAAAGACCCCTCCCCCCCACGAGGATGGTCCGTTTGGTAAGGCTTACATGATAAGAGCGAATGACAGCAAACACAAAAGTTACTAAAATTTTTTTTATTCATCACACAAAGAAAGATAAGAAGAAAAGAAAAGAAAAAAGTACAGGAGCCCTCACTGGGGCTTATCATCTTCTCCGAGCGCTACCGAGCTCCCCCCACGCTGCGGGACTAACTTGGCGATCTGGCGCTAGAGGGACGCTACTTGCCCCTCCAGCCGACTGTTGGCCCGATGCAGGAGCTCGATCTCTCTCATTGAAACGGCCAGGTATTGCTCGACCGTCCTATGGAGTCGCTCGCGGTTTGCGAGCGACGACGCCAAGACCTTCCCATCGATGATTACCGTAGTGCGGCTCCCATGGGGCCCCCCACATCCACTAACGCCGCTGCTTGGCACTTCAGTCGATCGCCCTTCGCCTCCAGAAGCTATCTCAGTATCCAAAAATTTTGAAAGATCAGCTGAAAAGGTGATTAACGATGGCATTCCCCCATCCATATTTAAGCTACTCCTGACGGGTGTTTCGATTGCCCAAGCTATCAGCTCCGGTGCCCCTATCATGGAAACTTGCCACGTGCTACCATCTCAGTGGGCGCTCACAGGAAATGAAGGGTTGCGCCCCCCTCGCTGAGTTTCAGGGGATGGGGAACAGAAACCATTACTGAAGAGAGTGTCGGAAAATCAAATACACGTTAAACGGATAAGCTTTACGACGTCCCAAGAGAAAACCGACCGAAAATCCTTCGCGACACCCCAGGAGGAATTCGACCAAAATTGGTATTCATGTCCTTGCACCATCTCTTCAAGAAATATTTATCTGGTAAATAAATACGTCACTTTGATGAAGAACCAACAAGGCATTCCTACACAGGTAACCCTTAAACTGAAAGGATTGACACTGGCATTGGACATCTTCAATATTTCTATCGTATGACACGATATATTCTTTGATCATCTCCTTGCCGATTCCATCGACTTCAATCCTTTTATACGACTTTAAGGTAGGGACCGACGACTTAGGCTCTTACGACACCCCAGCTTTAGCGCGACGACACTCTAGCTTTAAGGCGATGACACCCGTGCCGGGACTGTTAAAGCGGAGACCGACGACTTAGGCTCTTACGACACCCCAGCTTTAGAGCGACGATACCCTAGCTTTAAGGCGACGACACCCGTGCGGGGACTGTTAAGGCGGGGACCGACGACTAAGGCTCTTATGACACCCCAGCTTTAGCGCAACGACACCCTAGCTTTAAGGCGATGATACCCATTCCGGGACTGTTAAGGCATGGACCGATGACTTAGGCTCTTACGACACCCAAGCTTTAGCGCGATGACGCCCTAGCTTTAAGGCGACGACACCCGTGCGGGGACTGTTAAGGCGGGGACCAACGACTAAGGCTCTTACAACACCCCAGTTTTAGCGCGACGACACCCATTCCGGGACTATTAAGGCATGGACCGACGACTTAGGCTCTTACGACACCTCAGCTTTAGCGTGACGACACCCTACCTTTAAGGCGACGACACCTGTATGGGGACTGTTAAGGCGGGGACCGACGACTTAGGCTCTTATGACACCCCAGCTTTAGCGCGACGACATCCTAGCTTTAAGGTGACGACACCCGTGCGGGGACTGTTAAGGCGGGAACCGACGACTTAGGCTCTTACGACACCCCAGCTTTAGAGCGACGACACCCTAGCTTTAAGGCGATGACACCCGTATGGGGACTGTTAAGGCGGGGACCGACGACTTAGGCTCTTACGACACCCCAGCTTTAGCGCGACGTCACCCTAGCTTTAAGGCGACGACACCCATGCCGGGAGTGTTAAGGCGGGGACCGACGACTTAGGCTCTTACGATACCCCAGCTTTAGAGCGACGACACCCTAGCTTTAAGGCGATGACACCCGTACGGGAACTGTTAAGACGGGGACCAACGACTAAGGCTCTTACGACACCGCCGCTTTAGCACGACGACACTCTAGCTTTAAGGTGACGACACCCGTGCCGAGACTGTTAAGGCGGGGACCAACGACTTAGGCTCTTACGACACCCCAGCTTTAGCGCGACGACACCCTAGCTTTAAGGCGACGATACCTGTGCGAGGACTGTTAAGGTGGGGACCTATGACATCCCCGAATTAGGCTGTTACGATACCTTAGCTCTCATCCGATGACACCCTAGCTTTAGCGTGATGACACCCGTGCGGGGACTGTTAAGGCGGGGACCGACGACATCCCCGACTTAGGCTCTTACAACACCCTAGCTTTAGCGCGATGACACCCTACCTTTAAGGCGACGACACCCGTTCTGTGACTGTTAAAAGCGGGGACCGATGATATCCCCGACTTAGGCTCTTACGACACCCCAGCTCTCATCTGATGACACCCCAGCTCTCATCTGACGACACCCTAGCTTTAAGGCGACGA
Source organism: Calamus simplicifolius (assembly GCA_900491605.1). Classification (NCBI taxonomy): domain Eukaryota; kingdom Viridiplantae; phylum Streptophyta; class Magnoliopsida; order Arecales; family Arecaceae; genus Calamus; species Calamus simplicifolius. Next base: position 188,282 of record UESW01004029.1, read on the forward strand.
CACCCGTTCTGGGACTCTTAAGGTTTAAACTAGGGAGTCGCTCCCCCCTCTTCTCCTCTTGGCCCTCCATAGAATGCCCTCCCCCTCTTTTCCTCTTGGCCTTCCGTAGAATGCCCCTTCCCCTCTTCTCCTCTTCTTTATATCCATTCCCATGCTCTCTCCATGGTTAGTTATAAGCACGGGTGTCGTAAACTTGTAACTACGGTCTCTTAACAGTAAATCTGGGGTGTCGTAGCTTTTATGACGACACCCCGGAGCACGGGTGTTGTAGGTTTGTAACTAGAGCTATATGGAAAGGAAATAACGGAAAATATAGGCCGCCGAAACACTTTGACGATACCCCAGTTCATAAGTATACAGTATGACATTCATGCTACAAAACAGTAAACTCTAAACAGTTATGACTCCCGGAATGCCATAACTGTTTTGGTCTAAGGAAGTTACCTGCGCATTAAACGGTTTGGTCACACATTAACTTCCTCTAACGACAAAAAAACTGTTAGCTTTACAAAGAAGTGGGAGCAAGAACTTTTTACTTCCTGCTGCGGATGACATTTTCTCTAGAAGTTTTCTTTCGATCGGACTCTTCAGAGCGAGGGCTTAGGATCTTGCTCAAACCTTGGACTGATTTCTTAGCATCCGAAAGCCAGAGCGAGGGGGAAGAAAGAGTTTTTCTTGCACAGATGTAATCCAAGAAAAAATGGCGGTAGAAGTAGACTGGAGGAAAATGACATTTTTATCTGCACAATAATTTTAAAATAAAGGCGAAGTGCTTTTAATGGCATCACGATCAGAACGTAACATCGTCGCAGAATCATACCGTTCTGCATTATTAATCATGTAGAATCTATATGGATCAATCAAAAAAAATAATGCAATCCAGGTAAAACTTGCTGCATCGAAAATAATATACAAAGACTTTTTCTAAATAAATTTTGCTGGATGCGAATACCAAGCAGCACCGCACCGCAAGGCTTCCCACTTCCCATCCCTTCCAACGCCTTGACGCCGCTAGCCGACAGAACGTTCCGTCTTGCTCAGTCTCGTCGCCTGCAGGTAACCATCAAGTGGCTCCACCTTGAATCGCAATCTCACCGTTCGTTCGTTGCGTTTTCTCCTAATTGATGATATTTCAAAGCTGTTGAATACTTATCAGCAATAGATACTTAGATAGCGTAGCATATTTCTGTCTTAATTTTAGTTGCCAACTCGATGTATTGATTTTTTTTCCCTGTATATCTCATCTCTTGGTATGTGCCTCTGCGTTCATTACACGGGCCGCTGTTACAATTGATATGATTAATAAGAATGTTAAATCATTTTTCTAAAATTTTGTATTATTAATTCTCAATTTTAAAATGATTAGTTTTAAATTAATAAAATAAAGAAGAAGATAAATAGAGTACACATGACAGTGGAGGAGATTGCATGAGAGGTCAGATTTTTTTTCCTTGATGGCAGATGTAGATTTTAAATTAATAAAATCATATTTTATAGGATTTTTTAAATATGATGCATATATATATATATATATATATATATATAGAGGAGAGAGAGAGGGGGGGAGAGAGAGAGAGTAGTCAAGCTTAGATTTGATCATCTTTCTACTTTTGAATCTATATATTTTATTCTAAAAATAAAAAAGATGAATTAATTTTGAGACCTATGTAAATTTAAAGATAAAAAAAACCCTTTGATTACATTTGAAAATAGTTAAATTTATTTCTCTATATATAATATAGACCCCTTAAGGTAATGTGCATCAACCAGTCACATGAAGTATTATACTAAATAATTTTTCTCTAAATAATTCTTTCTTTCCTTTTTTATTATTGAGGTAGAAAGATAAATTGATTCAGATTCTTCTATTTTTTCCATATATAAATAGGTGGATCATTTATCTTTCTTTTTTTTTTTACTTGACCTTTTAGATAATATATTTTACAAATATAAATTATAAAAAAATATATTAAGTACATTAGCATAGAAGTAGGTGTGGGCCGAGCCGAATTGAATTAAGTACAAGCTAAGCCTAAGGCAAAAAAGGAAAAGACTTTGTGCATCGAGGGTGGTGTAACTCATATGCAACGGCTCCAGGGATTGGCGCATGATAAGTGTACGTATGAGTGCTAAGAACAAAATATTTTTTCTTCTTTTGATGCATGCACTATGCCCGTCAATCATTGAACATGGTACAGTAAGACTTTTTCAACCTAAAAATAGCTTGAGGCATCAAGCTAGGTCAGGCTCGACCTCAAACCAAGGACAACCAACTTGAGCTTGGCCTAGCGATAATATCCAAGGGCCTAGGCCGCATTCGATCATTGCTTTATAATATATTTAATATATTTACATATAATATCAAAACTTGGCATGGAGTGGGTTGATCAAAGTTTTTCATCATTTTCAAAATATATTTTATGTTTAAATAAAGATATAAATTATATTTTTAAAATATAAAATATAATGTAAAAATATAAATGGTCATGTTGGGTCGAACTTATTTTTTCTAATCTTGGATCTCTAAAATTTGATTGGGCTAAGAATTTTTAGCCTAGCTCAGCCTTAAAGGTTAAAAAGGAAAAGTCCTATTGCATCGTGCTCAGTAACTAGCCGCATATGCATGTGCGGTATAAAAAAGAATAAAAATATTTTTAGCATGCATGATTATACGCATGCAATCAATTATTATACGTGATACACTCAATCTGCATCACGCATGATACACAAAGAGCTCTTCAAAAAACAAACATTGACCCGAGCTTTGTAATTTTTAGGTCAGGCTTGGGCCAATGTCCAGCTATTGCACGGATAAATACACGGGGACTGCCTGACCAACGTGGCGGCGCGTTCGTTATATGACACGGACAAGGTGGTAACATAAATCGAACAATATCAAACAAGACAAGCTTATCTGGGCCTCCGTATAATGAAACAAGTTGTCAGTATGGCTGCAAATTTTATAACGTAAGATTTTAGAACGGGGTTGAGATCTGGACCACCTTGATGGTACCATGATTTACCCAATTAAACATCATTCTACCAATTGATATAGAAATTTCAAAACCATTTTTAGTAGATGAACAATGAAGACAAAATAAGTACACAATGGTATTACCATTACTGCCATTCTCCCATCAATTGCACGATTAACCCCACCAATTATATATATATATATATATATTATATATATATATATATATATATATATATATATCAAAGGGTAGATCGAAATTCAGTTAAGTAGATTTTTTTCAGATATAATCAAGTTATGATTAATGAAATAAGATTGTTCTAAGCTAAGAGAGAGAGAATCTATTAGCTTTTAATTATTTATGTAAAAAAAATTTAATATAATTTTAAAGATTTGAGTATATATTAAGTTATATGATTTAAATTATTTGATATTAATTATATTATTATATATATATATCGAAATTTTTACATTATATGTTTAAATATTTTAGAGAGTGAATTTTTTTTTGTTTAATAATTCAATTCGTCAACGCCTCTTAGATGTAATAGGAAACTTTTCAAGCCGTGGCCTCCAACGCCGTTAGAAACACTGCCGTCATTTTAAATCATTAAAAAAGACTGGAGATTTGGATCATGTTGATCGCGATTTTAAATAATCATCGCTTGAATGATTGCTGGAAAGGAGTCGAGGGAGTGGTCAGGCGGAAAGATAAAAGAAAGAAAGAAAGAAAGCGAAAGAAAAGAAATAAAGGAGCAGAGGTGGAATGGCGGATTTGGGCCGGAAGCCGTCGTGGAGCAGAACACTGGTGACCCAGGCAGCGCTCTGCCTCGCTCTCTACGCGGCCTTCCACATTGGACGGCCCCAGGCGCCCAGGGATGCTCGCCTCCAGTCGAAGCTCCAGCGGGAGTCGCTGGATCTCTACTTCCTTAGCGTCAGGGGAGGCCTCCGGAACCCCAGAGAACAAGCTCAGCTCCTCCATCAGGTTGGGTTCACCTCCTCTTCTTGAGTTCTGAGCTGGGTAAGGTTAAAATGATGGAAAATTAACATGCAAATAAGGGGTTTGATTATATTCGAGGAGGGAAAAAAAAAAAAACCATTAGCCTAATAGACTTTCCTAGTTGAAAATCTAGTATATTTCAATATTTAAAAGCCTTTTTATTTGATAAGTTCTTTTATCTGATGCATCCTTATTAATCGGTAGAAATAAATCTTTTTGGTAAGTCTTTTAACTGACGTCTCTACGTGATAAGTCCTCCTTTTGACCTATGAATCAATCCATTAACCGTCGTCTTATTGATAAGTCTTTTAACCCACGTCTCTATGTGATAAGTTTTTTGACCATTCTAATTCAACCCGTTGGATTGAATTGATTCGTCGCTCTCAATCGATGCATGTGCTTTCAATCGATGCATGCTTTCTTATAAATATTTGAAGCAATGATATTTTTATTAATTTAAATTTTCTTTCATTCCATCGTAATACAGTCTAGAGATCCATTTATTCGCTTCCATCCTTATCTAAAGAGTCCAGGCTTCCATCCTTATCCAAAGATTCATCTCCTAACCTGTTGTCAAAAGGAACTCGTTTCCATTGTTTATCAGTTTCAGACATTAGTGTATGCACGCATGTTAGAAGATTCGCTACTGTTGTATCCTGAAGGGTAGTCATGCTTTAATCTTCTGCACCAAAATTATGAGGCACGAATCTACTCTTAAGGACAGTGCCGTGCATGCCTCAGCATCTTCACAGTAGATAATATCATCTCGGATACTATCTTATCCTTATCCTTATCCAATAATCTTAAGAGTAGATATGAACTCTATCATGGTTGCTGCTACTAAGTTCTTTTCCCATACATCTAAGATTGAGCAATTTACTGGTTTTTATTATAAACATTGGCAAGAGAAAATATTTCAATACTAAATGTTCATAATATTGCATATGTTTTGACTGATCCTAAACCTGAGAAAGAGAAGGATCTTCTAAATTAGGAAAAGGCTAATAGAATATGTAGGCATACTATTCTTAGTACTTTATCTAATAAACTGTTTGATATTTATTACCCTATTAAATCAGTTCTAAGATTTAGAAAAGCCTTAAAAGAAAATATATTCATGAAGATGCTAGTTCTAAAAAATTTGCAATAGGAAACCTTTTAAACTTTAATATGTCAGAAGATAAAGATGTGTTATCTTAGATCCATACATTCCATGTTCTTATATATGACCTTAAAATAAAAATATTATTCTTTCTGATGCTTTTATTGTTGGATCCCTAATTAAAAAATTACCAGAATCTTGAAAATATTATAAGAATAATCTAAAGCATAAAAGAAAGTCTATATCCCTTGAAGAAGTCATTGTGCATATTAGGATTGAAGAGTAAAACAGAATCCGAGAAAAGATAGAAAAGGCTAAGGAAATGACTAGTAAGGCTGATCTAGTAGAGGATGGATCTAGTAAGAATAAACATAAGTCCTATAAGCTCAAACATAGAAACCATTAATATGATAAGAAGCCTTATTTTCAAAGAAGTTAAAATTTTAAGAAGAAAAAGGGATCTCACTATGTTTGTGAGAAACCAGGACACCATGCTGCCCAATGCAGGTTTAGAAAAAATAATGATGCTTTAGCCAAATCAAAGGCTAACTTGATGGTTGGAGAAGATATAATTACTGTGGTTGTTAGCGAGGCCAATATTGTTGAACATACAAAGGACTGGGGGATGGATTCTGGAGCCATGCGTTATATATGTGGCGATAGAAATGCATTTGCTTTCTATATCCCACTGCCAGAAGGAGAGGAGCAATCTAAAAATAACTTCTGAAAAAGTTCTTTCACTTGGAGATGTGCTACATGTGCCGGACATCCGTGTAAATCTGATTTATGTGGCCTTGCTTGAAAAAATGGCGTGAAAGTGTCATTTGAGTCTGACAAAGTTATCATGATCAAATATGAAAACTTTATTGGAAAGGATATTGTAACCAGGGTCTATTGTATTGAATGTACTTGAAGTCATGAATGAAAATGCATCATTTTCTTTTGCTTGCTTGATTCTGTTAATCTTTGGCATGGTAGATTAGGATATATTAATTACTCTTATATTAAAAGAATGAAACAATTAGGTTTGCTAAATAATATGTCTACTTCTTATGATCATGAAACATGTCAAATACGTGTAGAATCTAAATTAACCAAAAGGAGTTGCAAATCTATTTATAAAAGAGAAACTGAATTGTTAGAATTAATTCATTCTGACTTAGGAGATTTAAAAGGTAATATGACTAGACGTGGAAAAAAATATTATATTACTTTTATTGATGATTTTTCTCGTTATGTAATGGTTTATCTATTAAAATCAAAAGATAAAGCCTTCGAAATGTTTTTAAAATATAAGGAAGAAGTTAAAAATTAATTAACAAGAAAAATAAAAAGGCTTAGATCAGATAGAGAGGAGAATATGATTTTACTTCTTTTAATGATTTTGTGCACAACATGGTATAATTCATGAATTTACTCCTTATTCATTGAATCTAATGGAATAGCTGAAAGAAAGAATAGAACACTTAAAGAAATGATGAATGCATTGCTCCTTAGTTCTGGTGCACCTATGAACTTGTTGGGGGAAGCCCTTCTTTCTGCTTTTTATTCAAAATAGAATTCCTTATAAGAAAACCAATAAAACACCCTATGAGTTATGGAATGGTCATTTGCCAAATTTTAAATATTTAAAAGTATGGGTTGTTTAGTCAAGGTCTTGCTTCCTGAACCTAAAAAGAGAAAGTTAGGATCTAAAACCTTTGATTGTATATTCAAGGCTATATTCAAAATAGTCCTGCAAATAAATATAGTGCAGCCTATAGGTTCTTAGTGATTAAAAGTGAAAATAATATCATGGAATCTAATACTATAGTTGAAACCAAAGATGCATAATTTTTTGAACATATCTTTCCTATGAGAACCTCCTTAGAAAGACTTCTAGACCACAAATGGTTGAATCTAATTTAGAGCCTGATAAAATTCAAGAGCTAAGAAGATCCAAGAGAGTCAAAAGAAAACCAATCTAGGAGATGATTTTTATACCTTTCTTGTTGATAATGATCCTCAAACTTATTCTAAAGCAATTTCATCTCCTGATGCTACATTTTGGAGAAAGGCTATAAATAGTGAGTTAGAATCCATTATGAGCAATCATACATGGAAATTAGTAAGTTTACCCCCTGGGCTAAAACTATTGGGTGTAAATGGATCTTTAAGAAAAAGCTAAAGCTAGATGGTTCTATTAAAAAATTTAAAGCAAGGCTGGTTGCAAAGGTTATTCTCAAAAGAAAGATATTGACATAGAGAGCAACCCAACAGCTACGGGCTGAGAGAATCATCATTGAGGGGGATTCTTTAGTTGTCATCAGATGGATTTAGGATAGATTGGACCTCTGCGATGCGCCCCCTCTTCTCTATGACATCGGCAAGCTTCTGCAGAGTTCGGTGACGGTGTCAGTCCGCCATGTCTATCGGAGGCGAACACATGGTTGACTGGGTTACCTCATTGTTGCGCAGCATTCCGTGGCTGGTCATGGTCTATCGAGGACGAAACCCTCATCTTCAGGGGTTCATTACTCACGATCTTTTGGGCTGCTCTCGCACCAGAGTAGTGTGACTGCATGTTTTACCAAAAAAAACGAAAGATATTGACTACTTTGATACTTTTGCACCTGTGATAAGAATAACTTCTATTAGAGTCTTGATTGCTCTTGCATCTATTCATAAATTAATAAGTCATCAAATGAATGTTAAAACTGCATTTCTTAATGGAGGCCTAGAAGAAAAATATATATGGATCAACCTGAGGATTGTGTTCTTCCTGGCAATGAGCATAAAGTTTGTAAATTAATTAAATCTTTGTATGGCTTAAAACAAGCACCAAAACAATGGCATGATAAGTTTGATAAAGTGCTAGTTTCAAATGGATATCAAATTAATAGTGCTGATAAATATTTATTCTAAAGTTGTTAATCATGATTGTATTATAATTTGTTTGTATGTGGATGATATGCTCATATTTGGCACTAATTTTGATATTGTTACTAGCACTAAAATGTTCTTGACTTTGAATTTTGATATGAAAGATATGGGAGAAGCATATATGATTTAGGAATTAAACTTGTAAAGAAATCGTATAGCATCATACTCTCACAAGAACATTATGTTGAGAAAATCTTGAAAAGTTTTCATATTTTGATTGTAAGCTTGTGAGCACTCCTTATAATGCTAATTCACAGCTTAAGAAAAATAAAGGCAATGGTATCTTATAATCTAAATATGCTCAAATTATTAGTAGTCTTACGTATTTGATGAACTACACTCGATCTGACATTGCTTATTCTATAGGAAGACTAAGCAAATATACCCAATGTCCTAACAAGGATCATTGGATTGCATTACAAAGAGTGCTTAGATATTTGAAAGGAACCATGAACTATGGTTTAATGTATTGTGGACTTCTACAGTATTAGAAGGGTATTATAATGCTAACTCAATTTCAGACTTTGATGAGATAAAATCCATTAGCGGATATGTGTTTACCCTTGGAGGAGGAGCAGTGTCATGAAAATCATCCAAGCAAACATGTATAGCTCGGTCTACAATGGAATCCAAGTTTATTGTCTTGGAGAAGGCTGAAACTGAGGCCAAATGGCTCAGGAATCTTTTGGTAGTTCTTCCCATTTGGATGAGACCAGCTCCATTTGTGTTTATACATTGTGATTGTCAGGCTGCCATAGCTAAAGCTAAAAATAAAATTTATAATGGAAAGAGTAGACATATACGCCTAAGACATAATATTGTGAAGCAGCTTATTAATGATGGAATAATATCTTTGGATTATGTAAGATCAGAGTTGAACTTGGCCGATCCTCTGACTAAGCCTTTAAGCAGAAAGCTTGTGGGTAATGCATCGAGGAAAATGGGATTACACCTAGATCAAAAGTGGAAGTGATGGTGATCCAACCTTCATGAACGAAGATCCCGGGAAGAAGGTTCATATGGAAAAATAATTCACTGGACAACTTGGAGTATACTATCATAAATATTTATATTGTGAAATCTCTTTCTATGGTGTGAGATAGTATTTTGCAATGTTTAATTGAACTAATAAGTGAAGTTCTTAATGGATGTCATAGCCTAATTTGGGTGGTATACAAAACTGCAGTGTATACTTGATGACAATCCACCTATATGAGTGTGGAGGTAGTGGCCGCTTCCTATGAGACTTGGATGAAATCTCTAGAGCACTCATGAATATCCAGGTAGATGCATGGCCGAAACACGTCAACCCGCTAGAACAACCGAAATTTGAGAGATGGAATGTGAGTTATAAGTCAATGATCCAATAAAAGAAGGATGGTTCATAGAAACTTAGTTTCATCAACCTTTATGGATTATACTTGTTTTCTCTATGCTTGGTTCATAGTCACATAGACACCATGGCTTATGCATTACATTCTTAAAGTTCCTTCAAAGTTTGTCTTATCTTTTTTGTATATTGAAATAGCAGGGGATTGTTGGAAATCTAGTATATTTCAATCTTCAAAAGTTTTTTACTTGATAAGTCCTTTTATCTGATATATCGTTATCAATCGGTAGGGATAAGTCTTTTTGATTCGTTGACAAGTTTTTTGACCGACATCTCTACGTGATAAGTCCTTTTGACCTTTGAACCGATTGTTGACCGTCGTCTTCCTGATAAGTCTTTTGACCAACGTCTCTATGTGATAAGTTTTTTGATCATTGGACTAATTCAACCCGTTGATTGTATTGGATTGATTCGTCACTCTCAACCGGTGCGTGCTTTCTTATAAATATTCAAAGTAATGCTGGTTTTTATTAATTCAAATTTGCTTTCCATCCCATTGTAATTCAGTCTAGAGATCCATTCCTTCGCTTCCATCCTTATCCAAAGAGTCCAGAGATTCATTTCTTCACTTCTATCCTTATTCAAAGATTTATCTCCTAACCCATTGTCAGAAGGAACTCGTTTCGATTGTTTATCAGCTTCTGACATTGGTGTGTGCACGCCTGTTAGAAGACTCGCTGCTGTTGTATCTTGGACGATAGTCGTGCTTTGATCTTCTGCACCGAGATATTATCTCCGAAGGCGCGAATATACTCTTAAGGATAGTGTCGTGCACGCCTCAGCATATTCTTAGTAGATAATATCATATCGGGTACTATCTTATCCTTATCCAACACCTAAGGGTGTTCGTGGCTAGAACAAGGAAAATTCGTGATAAGAAAATATGAACAAACCTAATATTTGGCCGAAGCAATGGATACCCTTTTCTCCTGATCTGTTATGCTACTTTTTTTATTATTCTTGTCGTGTCATTAATGACAATTTGCCAAAAAATTGAACTTTATGTATTAATCATTTTCATATTTTAAGTTGGTTCCTTGCTCCAGTTCCATCGGTCATCCTAATGATGCCCAGGTAAATGACAATAACATCTGCTCAACATAATTTTTTTTACATTCTCTTTGGATTCCCTTTGGAAAATTAAAAGTATTAATTCTCTTTCCTTAATACCTTTGGATGCCCTTATTCAAAAAATCTCGCTATCATGCCAAAATTTTTACAGGACTAATCAACAAAGTACAATGCAGTGTAATAATGGTTAACTCAACTCATCTAAGCCTTTTTCCAACTACATGGGATCTACTTCTTCCACTCTGCTCTATTCAGGACCAAGTCGACATTCAAATTATAAATAGTTATATCTTTTTTAATTATTTTTGTTCGTGTTGTTTAGGTCTACCTCTACCTCTATCCTTACTATGAATTGTTAAAAGATCACTCTTTCTAACTGGAGCATCTAAAGGTCTACGTTGTATATGTTCAAAGCACCGTAATCGATTTTCTTTCATTTTATCTTCAATTGGGGCTACTCCTATCATTTCTCTTATATTTTATTTTTAATTCTATCTTTTAAAGTTTTACCACGTATCCATCTTAACAACGCATTTCTATTACACTTAATTTATTCACATGTTTTTTCAATATTACCCAACACTATATTCCATATAGCATAGTTGGCCTAATAGCGGTTTTATAATTTTTTTTTAATTTTAATGAGATGCATCGATCATACAATACTCCCGAAGCACTCCTACTTACTCTATCATGCTTTAACTCTATGATTCACATCTTCACCTATTTCACCTTCTTGCTAGATAATTGATTTTAAATACCTAAATTTTTCACTCCTTGATATCTCTTAGCTTGCAATCTTCACTGTTTCTTCATTTGTATTTTTATTTCCACTAAAATTACATTTCATGTATTTAGTTTTAGTTCTACTAATCTTAAAACCTTTAGATTTTAAAGCCTCTCTCAAATTTCTAACTTATAGTGTAACAGTGGTTGATATGTCTATTCTGCAGCTGATTTTTTTTCCTCATTTCCTAAAAGTTATATTGGATGAAGTGATGCGTAAAAACACTGAACAAATCACATTCTCTAACTCAAGCCCCCCTTGTTCTCATGTGTTCATGTCATCACTCAAAAGAGTTGCATTTTGGTGTTGTTCGTAATACACTGCTACCTTGTGTTTCCCCTTTTTTGGGCTTCTAATTGATTGGTTCACAAATTTGTGTTGTTGGTGAAGATGGAGAAGGCAGCAAAAATCTACAAAGCAAAGTTCGTGGTGAACATTGGGGAACTTGGGGAGGAGGATCCACTTTTTCGGAACGTAATGTCAATATCTTAAAGCATGGAAAACTTTATGAGTTAATCTCGTAAGATTTTTTGTACAATTAGATTGCCTTGCTACTCATTATAGCTTCTAAGCATAGTTGTGCCATTGCAGGCCACTTTGCATTTCCCACTGTCAAAGATTCCCTGGTTTGTCATCCTTCCTTTGAATTAAAGTTTTGTATGGAAATACTTTATTTCATAAATTTCCCTTGTTTCAAACTTGGCATTCTTGTGAAGATGAACTACAAAATGCATCACCCTTTTGACAGTAATATGTGAAATGTCATAGGTATACTACCCCAGTTTCACAAGGAGAAGTGAATGGGAACTTCTTGAAGAAAATCAGAATACCTTATGGGCAAGTCTTAGACATCATTGCTGTGGATACAAGGCCGTTGAAGGTAACTATACATCTTGTATTTTTCTAGTCAGTGGTGGTGATCTATGCATGATCAAGCACATATGGTAGTTTAGCATTTCTGCCATTGGTATCAACACAAAATTGCATGAGATGCTTCCAAAAGCAAGCATGAAATAGTAGACACCAAAAACATTCAATATTTAGCAGTAATACTAAAACAAACAACAAAAGTAACACACTCCTTTGGTGACTTATGATCCAGTATTACCTTTGGAGTCAAATAGCTATATCCTTTTAACTTCATTTGAACTATATATATATATATATATTGGCTAACAACTGTTAGCACATTTGGTTAGCGCCTCCCTAAGGGCTTGCCATTGGAGGAGGTCTAGAGACCTAGATTTTATTTTTCTCCCTTTCATCAAGGTGTTTCTCCGAATATTTCTTATCTCTGATGACTTTGTGGTTTTGTCCTTAATTTTCCTGTATTAAAAATTTGGTTCTCTTGGGCAGACTCCCAGATTACAAATATGTGACCATCATTATGACCACTACATGACTGAGGTATATAGCATGCTAGTAGTTGGGCTTGCCCTTGATGGCAACCATGCTATAAACTATAAGTAATTTGAACTCATAACGCATTTTCTTTTTACTGGAAAGTGTGTTTGGAATGATATTAGACAATATTTTCTCAATGAAGCTTGTATAATAGAATCAGCCATTCTTGTTATATTCTCTATATGTTTTGAACATTGAAAAAACTGCACACGTATCGTGCTAATGTTTGCTTGTTGATGCCTCTGTTGTTATCACATTGCCATGAATTTTATGCTTTTTTTGTGAATGAAAATTTACTTAGACATATTTTTATGATTGATTTCGTTTGACTTTACAAGAACCTTTTGCAACAACCTAGCAAGATTGGAAGTGACCAATTGCATTGGATAAAAGGGACTTTAGCAGCGACTGATAGCAACTGGTATGCACTCTGTTTACTTTTCATCCAATTTTAATTTTGGATGCTGCTACCTTAATAGTGAAATGTGCTAGATGCATCTAGCTTGATTGTGTTATGATCTAATCCCTAATCACGTCGTTTATTATTTGCATTTTGTGTTCTCTATATTTCAGTTTTAACAGAACCTTTTCTTGCTACAGCACAATTGCATTTATATGCATTTGATAAATCCAACTCTCAATTGAAGGAGCACCATACTTGCTACTGCTGCGGTCAGTTTCCATGTTATGCTATAACTAGATATACAACATATCTTAAAAAAATTATGTGAATAGTTATTGAAATTTAACAAGGTGACGACAAGATTATGTAGGTACAGCACTTATCTGTATCTAAAATACATCCACTATGACTCTCAGAACAGGGAGAAATAAATTAATATTACTGATTAATAAAAAATACTCATGGAGGCCAATGAATGCTCTAACCCATGGTTATGAATAGTTTAAGCCATAGTTAAGTGACCTACATTTAGCTCTTGCAGAACCCTTTTTTTAAAGCCTTTGAGTGATGAGGGATCATATGAAAATGTGCCGAAGAACCATCCTTCTTGGAAATTTTTGGAGAGAAACTTGAAAACATATAGTGATAATTTGTATGTCATTTCTTAGATATCGAATCTTCATAAAAAAGTCATGCGGAAGGCTCATTTATCTCCTATAGGAAACAATTGCTAGCAAGCTTTGTTAAATACATACCTATCTAAATTTTAGTTTTCTTTCATTCATCTGATAATCCATCAATTGGCAGTATTTCCATAAGGTTGTGATCAATAATGTTATAAGACTGTTTGTTTCAGTTGACAAGAAGGAAAATAATTCCACCACAAAATTTACCATGTTTTGAGACCGATCTTGTCAGGTTGTAAATTATTCCAAATTTGAAAGCTCCAGTCAGGAAAAAAACTAGAAACTTCAGTGGGAATTTTTCTTGTTTCAAATCAATTCCAAGATTTATTATGCCTGATTCCTGATGTTGTAAATTTTTCTGTGTTCTTAAAGTTCCCATCAGCAAAGAGTATGCACAATGATTTGTGTTTTGGTAGAAGCTGCATCTCTTTTAGCTGTCCAAGTAATTCTGATAATCATGTTTCAAGTGACTTCTGGAATATTTGAAGGATCTTTATCACATTGGTAAAAGTCATTGTTTTGCAACGCAGTATTGTCCAAGATAGATGATTTGATTTGTTGCCTGAACTTGAAAAACTCATCTAGATCTTAGGAGAAAAATCACTATGATGCTGCTGGATTTGTTTGCTTTCTGTTTGTCCATATAGAATAACATGGTTGCAGACCTACAAACTTGATACAAAAAATTTCGAACAATCTTGCAACAATTACCAAATGAAAAGTTAAGTGCTAGTTTAGTGGTGACATTATCTAAAATGAGATCTCGTCCATTGTAGACACCAGTTTTGTCTCTCTATATGATTCTTTTTTGAGCTGTTTTAGGTTCCATACATCATATTCATGAATTACTTGATAATACAAGACAAAAGATGTCCTTATTTTATTTGATTGGTTTACCCAGAAATATGCTGATGGACAACTTATGACCGACTTAGGGGGTTCTGCTTTAGCATAAACTGGCCAGGTTGTAAATGGATCGACCAAACTTTACCCATTTATTGGAAGGGCAAGGTTTAGATTTAGAGTTTTGAACCATTTAAGCCCTTTTGACTTGTTCAATAGATGGGTGGGTGGACATGGTTACGACCAATATGTTTAATCCATTTAAAATTTTTAAGCCTCATATTCTTAAAACCCATTTTACTTGCTCTGACTTTCTTATAAAATGGGTTATTAGGGTGGGTTCAGGTTATTTGTCCAATAAAGAGATCAAGTTCGATTTTGTATTTCTGACCTCTTTTAACAAATGGGTTGGGCTTGGCTTGATAGATTTCCAACCCAACCTGACCTAGTGCTACCCCTACCTGGAAGTGTTGATGGGTTGGTTTGTAAACTCTATAAAGTGAGATACTTCTAGCATATATAGGTGAAACCCAATAATCCATAAATATCAAAGCTATTAACAGAATCATCATTTTATCTCCCAAGCGACCTCATTTATGATCTAGTCCATTAGTTTAGTAATTTAACCCTGAAAAGATTTTTTTTAATACTATATATTAGAGGTCAGCGCTTAGTTACTTTGCCAAAATGAGGTTTGCATCAAAGAACTGGATTATTTGGTAGTATGGTATCTCACACGGTAACCTTTTTGTTTGTTGACTCATGGCTCGAATTCAGTCAAGCAGCATGATCAGTTATTTTCTGTCTTCCTCAAAGCCTGTCGTACTGACCTGTATTGACTGTATCGTACTGTATTGGTAAGATATCAGTATGGTATAAAATTTTGATTTGATATGAACCGAACCAAGCTGAACTGTCCTGTATCTTAGTACCAATTTGTATCACTTAATATTGAGCGGTATTATAATTAAGGATGAGAAAAAAATGCGCACTCATAGCATATTGAATAGATAATGTATCAGTATGGGTATTGGTATCAGTTTTGTAGACCTTGATTTTTCTTTTCTTGAATTGTTAGACATTAAACTTGACACTTTTTTTTTTTTTTTTGGGCCTTGGTTTTCTATTTTGTGTTCAAAAGCTCTTGCTTAGATCCATTGTATCTTTACTATTATATAACAATTTTTTCTGCTGCTCAAGAAGCCTTGAGATGCTCAATTTAAGCCCTTCTTTGTGACTATCTTCTAACAAGTGCTCCCTCTCATGAAGCCTCAATTAATCAAATGGCTTTTAGACTTCTGGGTGATGGTCCATGTCAGGGCTAAAATGGCATGCAATATATTACGCTCCTAGCTATAAAATATAATACATATTAACTTGCTAATGTTGCATTGTCTTTAGTACATGCTGTTTCTATAAGCTAGTGAAATAAGTTGTTTTCATACGGCCTTGAGAAGAAATTCTGGGGCACAATGTTTTTTTCAAGCACTCCACAAAAGTGAAGACTTATTCAAGTGAAATATTAAATAAAGGGTAACTGATTTAAGTATCAAATGTTCTATAAGAACCAAACAAATTATGTGTCATCATGGATTATTTTAACTGCATACTGTTCACCCCCTTTAATGCCTGATAGCAGATTTTTTTTTTTTTTCAATTATAATTTGTGTAGTTTTTATAGACAACATTCTTTGTTTTATTCAAGGCAGGCGTATAGTCATTGGATATGATCCATTGATCGTTTGTGAAGAAAAGCAAGCGACAGAATTTGTCAAGTTTTATGATCCTCTGCGCAGTATCTTTCTAGAATATGGAGTGGTTAGTTGGATCTATCACTTAATCTGCTAGATATTTCAAATCTTATCATCAGCACTAATGCTAAAATATATTTGTATCTCCAAAATGGGGGGAAAAACTTCAGAATGCTTACCTTAGCAAGCAGGGCTGCACTAGCTCTTATTATCATGATGAAGGCATTGTGTACATTGGAAACACAGGTCCTGCAGACAAAACACATACATCTTTCTCAACAAATGAAAATTTTAATATTTTTAGGTGAGTGTATTCCTTTGTTTTTCAAGAGCAAATTTGTCATTTTTGCGAGCTATTTGACTTGAATTGTCTGCTGCTGCTTCAGTGAAATGCACAATGGATTCCTTCTCCACAGAGCCAGTCCACTAGAAATTGTGGGTGCCATAAGCTATTGACTGTCGCTTATTACTGTTTTCTTCATTTACTGTTCTAGATACAGGGCTTGTAGTTTCTAGATTATTGTAACTGTAAAAGGAAATGGATCTTTATATTTTGTAATCAAAATCCATGTATCCTGTCAACGTATTTTTCTTTGCTCTGGAAACAAGAATTCCTTTATCTTGTTTTAACTAATTATTGAATTATTATTTTTAATTCTTATGGCAGGAGTCCTACTTCATTGACTCTACAGGAAAAATAGTTTTCAAATCTACAATTCGTCAGCGTGGAAGAGAAGCCATGTGAACTGCATCAGAGATCGAAGGGTGCCTGCTTTCTCCCAAATTCTATCATTTTTTAATTTTTTTTTTGTGAAATTAATCAATGATTCCCCTTGTTATGCATATCTTTAATCATTTGCAGTAATCCTGACTCGATGATGTATTGCAAATTTATTCATCTGCAATGAAATGTTAATCAAATGAACGTTTGATGGGTTTTGGTGAATGCCTCTACTATGCCATATATATATATATATATATATATATATAGGTTTAATTTAATGCGATGTACTTTTCTAACTATTTGTAATTTAAATGTCGACTTAGCCCTGAATAGAGCAGAGTGGAGGAAGCAGATTCATGTAGCCAACCCCATGTAGTTAGGAAAAGGCTTAGAAGAGTTGAGTTGAGTTGAGAACTCTTCTAACTAATATGTGCCTCACAACGAACATTTGAATTTGGCTACTCCACTTCTTCAATTGTTCAAAAGAAAATGAAAAAGAAAAAAGAAAGAAAAAAAAGAATGCCTTGTTATAACTTCAGATGCTATCAAACTTCTTCCATAATCTGATAATCTGATATGTTATAATTAAGGGTTGGGGCAGTCGTGAAAGCATCGGTGGATTGAAGGTAGCATGCATATCATATCTGATAATCAATTACCAAATCCGGTTGAATATTCTTATAAATTGGTAATCTGGTGACCAGTTGTTTGCTAGCTTCATTTTTTATGCAATCCTACATCACCAAGAAAAACACATGTAATTATCTGCAATGTTAGTTATAATGCATGTATAAATGTAGATTTTAGATTTAGGATATTTTTTAAAGCGATAGTGCGGATTGGATATGCTAACATATAATCGATATGTTATGTGCTTAATCTGGATAACGAATCACTCTAAATTTGGATTTTAGAGGATATGGATATTTCTTATACAAAAATCATAAAGTTCCAACATAAGAAGAGTTGTTTCCTCTGGTCTCTTTTTGGAGTCCAACAATGTCAGAATTTCTTCTTATAGAACTTTGGTATGGTTTAAGTCGTTAAGAGAGCAATTTAATTAAGGTATTATGGGAATTGCAAAGTTAGAATACATAACTGTGTTTATACAATGTTTTTAATTATATTTGTAAATAACATTTTGAGCCTTATCAAGTCAAGCAGTTCATGCCAGGTCTTTCTCAAGCTTTCTTGAAAATAATTTCTGGCCTGATAGTTAAGCCAAGCTTGGCTCGATGAATACATTGAGCTTGCTGAAGTTCGTATTGGAGCTGAATTTGCCTTCCTACAGCACCTTCTGGACTAGTTTTCTTGGTTGATTATCTCTCTCTCTCTCTCTCTCTCTCTCTCTGATTATGCTCTTTCTTTATCAATTCGATGTTTAGCAGTTACGTTTGTGCTGTTTGCTTGATCCCCATTCTCTTTGCTCTATAGTTCTTGGATCAAGGAGTATCATAATTTTTCAGATTCTCTTCAGCATTTTTCCTCTAGTCTTTCCAGAATGAGTGAACCACGCATTATCTATTTTTACCTTGCTAATGCTACAGTGATTACGGTTCTCTTTAATGGTTGTTTGGTGGAAACTAGTTGCTTGGATAATTTCTGTCGCTCGCATTCTCTCTGGGTGTGCGTGGTCTTACGTGACTGAACCACTTGTCACTGCCTCCTCTCCTGTGCTTAGTCTTATGTAACTAAATCACCTTCCATGCTTGGTCTTTGTAATAACTTGTCACTACTACTGTTGCAGCTGCTTCCTCTTACATGCTTGGTCTTTGTAATAACTTAACAGCACCTGATAATCCTTTGGCAGCAACTGTCGCAGAGTCTGCCTCCTCTTGTGTTGATTATTTACCTCTTCAATGGCAACGATCTAAATATTCTGCAAGCAAAACAGTCCCTTGATTTGTAATACATTTTATGTAACATTTTAAGCTTATCTACTAGTTTAATTAGCTCATTAACGAATCAAAATTACATGATTCAAAAACTCAACTACAAGTTAATTAGTAGCAAGTAAACTTGAATTATAAGTACTTAAATATTTCTTTTCGTTTTGATATAGAACTATTTTTGGGTATTACAATTTTTTTTATTTTATAATGTAACTTTCTCATCGTACACCATAAGCTGGGTAGAATCTATTTTGAGTAGGTCATTGGTTCGCAAGAGACTTGGTTTCATGCCATATGGCAAAGCTTTATCACAGTTTCATGGATAATTCTTTTTTCATGTCCATTAATTTTTGGACATTCGAATTGGCTCTAATATCATTTGTAAAGTTTCAAGCTTACCCATTAGTCTAATTAATTTGTTAATAGATCAAAATGGCATTCAAGTTAAAGTTAATTAATAATAGATGAATTTAAATTATAAATACTTTAAAAAAAATTGAGTAAAATTAGAAGCCCTGCGATTCTACAAGTTAGACCGGTTATCCTCTTGTATAGCTTTAATAATGGCAAGTTGTTGGTGAGTTATACAAGGCAGATGGTCTCTAGTTTCTACAGGTATGGGGGCAGGGTGGATAGCTATGCTTTAATCAGATGTTATCTGCTCTTAGCATTAAATTTCTTAGTTTGATGCTAGCATGGTTACTAACAAACATCCTTAACGTAAGAGGGGGGAAAGGTCGTATTGATGTGTTTCCTTCACCTTGCTCCACCTGAATCGCATCCTTCTGGTTAATCCTTTGTATGTGCTTGCGGTTGATTAGATGAAAAACAAAATAATTTGGCGCTACGCCTACGCCACAATTTTTTTTTTTTTTTTATCGCGACCGCTCCTCGCTCACCTGCGGAAGCCGGTACGTGCGAGCTAAACCGTGTGCCTCTCACTATAAATACCAGCTCCATCCACCCCCCCCCCCCCCCCCCTCGCCTCCTTCTCCTCCTCCTCCTCCTCAGCTCTCTCTCTCTCACTCTCGGGAGCTGCGGTGTAGAGAGATTCTCCTGTGTGTGTGTGTGTGAGGCAACCGCTACAGCCCCCAGCCGTAGAGAAGGGGGCTGAGATGAGGAAGAATGTGGGCCCTCTCTATATGATGATGTGATGATGATGATGATGATGGATCAAAGACGACTCTGAGCCTCTATCCCTCAAACTTTCACTCAAAATCCATTTTGCATTCCTGATGGTCCGTGACCGCTTCCCGGATCACCGGTGATCTTGGATGGATTACCCCACACCAAACGCCACCTATGAGTTTTGTAGAGGCGGTGATGATGAACGGAGATCCTTGTGTAGCTCGATCCGTGCCCTCTCTTGGCATCGGTGGCGGGGCAGCTCGGAAGGTCTGATGTTCCGCAGGCAACCGCTGCAGCCATCAGCCGCAGAGAAGGGCGCAGATATGAGAAAGAAAGTGGAATCTCCCTTGCCCTCTACATGATGGCTCGAAAGCGACTCTGAGCCTCTATCCCTTCTCTTTCTTCATCCAAGATAAGTCTCCGTTCTTTTGCTCATTTTCCTTTCCATTCTATTCATTTTTCTACAGATTTTTCATCTTCGTGACTGCAACGCTTCATTTTGGAATGATCTCTAGAACATCGGTTCCTGTTTTGATGCTAGGGTTTTTGGCAATTTTGGGAATTTTACATTAAAAAGTCCGCTTAATTACTGTTATCGCCACTCTTCTGAGGGCTAGGCATTTGATCAAATAGGTCGGGTGCGTAGGGTAGAGAAATTGGGTGCTTCGATCTAGTGTCCATCTCGGGTCCACTTGCGATATCGTCCGAGATAAACTGAGATCTCGGTTGATCTCGGTCTCGGCCACTTTCTGAGAGGACCGATATATCGAAATTTAAACGAGAG
Organism: Calamus simplicifolius; assembly: GCA_900491605.1. Taxonomy (NCBI): domain Eukaryota; kingdom Viridiplantae; phylum Streptophyta; class Magnoliopsida; order Arecales; family Arecaceae; genus Calamus; species Calamus simplicifolius. The sequence goes on from UESW01004029.1 coordinate 209,143, forward strand.
AAGGCACGGCCACCGAGGCCCGACGCTGATGCGACCCCTCTTGCCCTGCCGGGTCTAAGGCTGCAAACTGGGCGGGCAGACCCGCGACCCGACCCGACCTGACCCGTTTTAAGGATCCGTGGAGCCGGATCGGATCCGCCCTAAATAAAATTCAGGCTTTTAAACGTTGTTACCCATCTGACCCGACCCAGAGCATTAACCGGTTGAAATATTAAAATAAAAAGCCTGCCTCTTTGCCCGCCTCGTCTTCGTGAGATCGCCCCATGGTTACCCCCTGACCGCATCTCCTTCACTGGAAACCTGGCCGCCTCTCCACCCGTTGACAATCGCGCGTCTCCTTCCGTCGACACCTGTGACCGCTCGAGCGGATCCCTTCCGTAAAGTTTTTTTTTTTCCTTCTCTCACTCTCTCCTTTTCCTTTACTCTTTCTCTTTTGGAAGCTCAATCTTTTCATGAGAGGTTTTCATTGTTTTTCTTTTCATGTTTATGTTGATTTCTGTTTGAGTTAGGGTTTGTAGGTTTATATTATTCTTGAGCTTCCTTGTTTATTTCGCTGGATTTCGGGTTCGTAGGTCTCTATTGTCTATCATCTAATGCTGATTTCATTATTTTCTTTTCTTTTTTCACTGGATTTCTTACTTGATTTGGGGATTTTGTTTGTAGGATTTTTGCTTTCCTCCCTGTCAGATGCCTTGCCAGATGTTTGCAATTTTTGTTAGCGTTCCCTTTTGCGGCATATAAGACTGGTTTATTATTTATTTAATTTGAATAATAATTATGATAATTAATTTATTATTTATTTAAATTTAAATGATAATAATAATTTAATAAAATATAGTTAATTTTTTATTGCTTTATTTTGAAAAGTTGTTATTTGATAATTTTTTTATAAAAAAATTTAACGAATTATCAGATTAATCAATCTCTTTCTTATATATAGTTTGTTTATAAAAAAATTAATCTCTTTATAATCTATCATAATCAAATTTTAACGGATTAAATATATTTTTATTTAAATTTTATTGTAAAAATTATTTATTTTAAGATTTTAGTTATTATGTTTTTGTAAATTAAAATTTTAATTGCATAAAAAAAATTCGTAGTGTTTGATAGAAAAAATATTATCCATGGATAAGTGTGTAAGTGTATGGGATAGAGTTTATTTATTGGCCGTTCCTTTTTATTCTCTATTTCAAACACTACCTAAGGGGGTGCAGAGAGTAATTTTTGTGGTGTACATAGAAGCTCCCTTATTAAAGAGGCGATGATGGAGAACAAGGGTCCCTGGACTTAGGTAATTACCATCACCATCAGTGATCTAAGTTTAGCTCTTTGTTTGCGGCGGTGGGGCAGCTCGGAAGGTCTGATGTTCCGCAGGCAACCGCTGCAGCCACCAGCTGTAGGGAAGAGTGGGGCAGCTTGGAAGGTCTGATGTTCCTCAGGCAACCGCTGCAGCCACCAGCCGTAGAGAAGAGTGGAGAGACGGAAGAAAGTGGGATCTTCCTTTTTCCCTTTGCATCATGGTGGATCAAAGACAACTCTGAGCCTCAGGCAACCGCTTTCATTTGAAGTGATTTTTAGATCGGTTTCTTGTTCCGACTAGGGCTGAAAATGGGTCGGATAAAATCCGACCGTATCCGAATTCGTATTTGAATTATATCAAATTCGGATATTTATTTATAGTTTAATCGGATCCGACCGTATCCGAATTCGTATTTGAATTATATCGGATATCGGATTCGAATACGGATATATCTAAACTAAAAATTATTCAAATACGGATATGAATATAATTTTACGTATGTTTTTAGATTCGGATACGGATATCCGTTACGAAATCTCGCTTTCCCGAAAATTCTCGCTTCCCAGCGATCCTCATCCAAACATTTCAACCAATTGGAGGAGAGCTCGCGGATAGTGTGTTTCTTCAAACCCATTCTTGCCCGTCCGATCCCCCAGCAACGACCCCAAATCCCTCCTCCCCCAGCGGGTAACCTCCCTTCGCATGCCTCTCCTATCCCTCTCTCTCCTTGTAATCTCCCCATGGCCCTCGCGAGGGGAAGGGTACTGGAGCTGGAGAGGATCGCCAGGTGACTTTCGCGAAGCGGCGGAACGGGCTGCTCAAGAAGGCCTACGAGCTCTCCGTGCTCTGCGACGCCGAGGTCGCCCTCATCATCTTCTCCAACCGCGGGAAGCTCTATGAGTTCTGCAGCAGCTCCAGGTAGTGGGCAGCGGACGAGAACTTGGTAAAAAGCAGCGAGGTAAAGCTTCTTCTTTTATTTATTTATTTTTTGTTTGGATGTTTCGTTCTCTTTCTTGGTCTTGATCTGTTTCCGGTTTTAGATCTCGGGGGAAGGGGCTGTTCAGTTTTGCGGCATATATGACTGGTTTATTATTTATTTAATTTGAATAATAATTATGATAATTAATTCATTATTTATTTAAATTTAAATGATAATAATAATTTAATAAAATAAGAGTTAATTTTTTATTGCTTTATTTTGAAAAGTTGTTATTGTTAATTTTTTTATAAAAAAATTTAACGAATTATCAGATTAATCAATCTCTTTCTTATATATAGTTTGTTTATAAAAAATTAATCTCTTTATAATCTATCATAATCAAATTTTAACGGATTAAAATATATATTTTTATTTAAATTTTATTGTAAAAATTATTTATTTTAAGATTTTAGTTATTATGTTTTATGTAAATTAAAATTTTAATTGCATAAAAAAATTCGTAGTGTTTGATAGAAAAATATTATCCATGGATAAGTGTGTAAGTGTATGGGATAAAGTTTATTTATTAGCCGTTCTTTTTTATTCTCTATTTCAAACTACCTAAGGGAGGGTGCAGAGAGTAATTTTGTGGTGTATATAGAAGCTCCCTTATTAAAGAGGCGATGATGGAGAACAAGGGTGGACCTAGGTAATTACCATCACCATCAGTGATCGAAGTTTAGCTCTTTGTTTGCGGCGGTGGGGCAGCTCGGAAGGTCTGATGTTCCGCAGGCAACCGCTGCAGCCACCAGCTGTAGGGAAGAGTGGGGCAGCTTGGAAGGTCTGATGTTCCTCAGGCAACCGCTGCAGCCACCAGCCGTAGAGAAGAGTGGAGAGACGGAAGAAAGTGGGATCTTCCTTTTTCCCTTTGCATCATGGTGGATCAAAGACAACTCTGAGCCTCAGGCAACCGCTTTCATTTGAAGTGATTTTTAGATCGGTTTCTTGTTCCGACCCTAGGTTTTTGGCAATTTAAGAATTTTTTTATTAAAAAGCCACTTAAATTATTATTTTGACCTCTCCTAAGGAAGATTTTTTTTTTGTTTATCCGTTTATCTATCATTTCTAATGGTTCAAAAAAAAACTTTGGTTTAAACGGCTTTATGGGTAATGGGGATTTTTCGTTTACCGTTAGGATGGTATTCTTCATCCCATTTCTATTTATCTATCCTTATCATCGTTAGTTTTATATATATATTTAATTATTATATATATATATTAATATTAATATTAATATTAAAAATTAAATAATATGTATACATATACACGTATGAAATCATTTAGAATTTGATAGATCATTTTCTATCTGATTTGTTACTGTGTTAAAGCTAATGTATTAGATGTATCAATGTCAATAATTGGTTGTTAACTATTGATATATCTTATTCTAAAAATTTTATTTTTTTAATTTTTAATAAATTATAATTTAATAAAATAATATTTTTTTAATGTAAACTGGTAATTAGAGGTGGGTACTGGGCCGTGCCGTCCATGGCACGGCCCAGGCCCTGATGGACCGTGCCAGGCACGGCCCGGCACTGCTACAGAACGGCATGAAAAATTTTTTCTGTTGGCCCAGCATGGTACGGGCCGGTGCCGGCGCCCATCTGAGTCGTGCCGACCCAGGTGGGCCGTGCCCGGCATGGCCAGTTGGGCCTGAGCCGTGCCGTTCTAGGTGGGCCGTGCTTCGGCATGGCCCAGGTGGGTCTGGCCCATGCACAACTCAAATAAAAAAATTTATAAAAAATATAATTTTTTTGATAAATTAAAAAATTATTAGGAATAAAGAAATTTTATTAATATAAAGCCATTATGGTGGGGGGTTTGGCACAGACTTCTACCAATTTATTAATTTAAAATTAAAATAATATAGAAGGGAGGGGGCTAGGCCTGACCTCTAAAACATAATACAATAAGTAAGAAGAAAAAAAATAAAAAGATCGCAATCATCATCGATCGGATGGATCGCAACCGTCGGATTGATCATGGCTTGGATCGATCGCAACTGCCAGATCGTCTTCGATGGGATAGATCGCAACCGTTGGATTGATCATTCTCGATCGGGATCATGACTTGAATCGATCGCTCGTTCGCTTTCGATTGGATCAATTGCAACAGTTCGATCGATCATTACCAATCGGGATCATGGCTTGAATTGATCGCAACCGTCGGATCGATCATCGCCGATCGGGATCATGGCTTGGATCGATCACAACCATCGAATTGATCATCGCCGATCGGGATCATGGCTTGGATCGATCGAAGATGTCGGATCATCGCGATCGGGATCATAGCTTGGATCGATCGCAATCGTCGGATCGTCTCCGATTAGGATCATGGCATGGATCGATTGCAATCGTTAAATCATCTCCGATCGGATCGATCGCAACCATCGGATTGATTATCCCTGATTGGGATCATGGCTTGGATCGATCGCAGACGTTGATCATCTCTGATCAGATGGATCGCAACAGTTTGATCGATCATTGTCGATCAGGATCATGGCTTGGATCGGTCGCAACCATCGGATTGTCTTCGATCGGATGGATTGCAACTATTGGATTGATCATTACCGATCGGGATCATGGCTTGAATCGATCGCAACCGTCGGATGTCTTTGATCGGATTGATCATCGCCGATCAGGATCATGGTTTGGATCGATCCAGACGTCGAATCATCTTCGATCGGATGGATTGCAATCGTCGGATTGATCATCGCCGATCGAGTTGGATCGATCGCAGACATCGGATCATTTCCGATCCGATGGATCGCAACCGTCGGATTGATCATTGCTGATCATGATCATGGCTTGGATCGATCGCAGACATCGGATCGTCTCCGATTGGATTGATCGCAACAGTTTGATCGATCATTGTCGATCGGGATCATGGCTTGTATCGATCGCAACCATCGATCGTCTCCGATCGGATGGATCGCAACTGTTGGATTGATCATCGCCGATCGGGATCATGGCTTGGATCGATCGCAACGTCGGATCGTCTTTGATTGGATGGATTGCAACCATCAAATCGATCATTCCCGATCGGGATCATGGTTTGGATCGATTGCAATCGTCGGATCGGATTGATTGCAACGATCCAATCGATCATCGTCGATCGAGATCATGGCTTGGATCGATCGCAATCGTCGGATCATCGTCGATCGGATAGATCGCAACTGTCGGATCGATCATCTCCGATCGGGATCATGGCTTGGATCGATCGCAACCATCGGATCGTCTCGATCGAATTGATCGCAACGGTCCGATTGATCATCGCCGATCGGGATCATGACTTGGATCGATCGCAACCATCGATCATCGCCGATCGGATGGATCGCAACCATCGGATGATCATCGCCGATCAGGATTATGGCATGGATCGATCGCAATCATTGGTTCATCTCCGATCAGATCGATCGTAATCGTCGAATCCATCATCGCCGATCAGGATCATGCTTGGATCAGCTGGCTGGTGCCTATGTGCACAGTGTGCTCCTGGCACCAGCCGTGCCATGGCACGGCCTACAAAATGTCGTGCATTTCTTGATGGGTCACGGGCATTTTTTGATGGGTCACGGGCCGTGTCGAATTTGAATTTTTTTTAATGGATCGTGCTTGGCATGGCCCATTTGTTAATGGACAGTACAGGCACGACACGGTAATTTTTCTAGCACGACGGGCCTGGGCCGTGCCTGGCATGGCACGGCCCAGTGCCCATGCCTACTGGCAATGGGTATCAGCATGTATCCATTTGATCGATCGGGTATCTTTGTTCCTGTTAACTATAACGGCTTAACCGAACTGGATGAGATTTTTTTTTTTCAATGGGAATGTGGAGATTTTTTTTTTTTTTTTTTCAATGGGAACCCTCCGGCCATCCCTAACCTCTCCTTTGAGGGCTTGCCATTGGAGGGGGGAATTCAAACCCTGGGTATTTGTTTTTTTTTTTTTTTTTTTTGTCTCCTCTCATCTTACCCTTCTCTCACCTCGTTCCTATCCTAGAACTATGGGCCATTTGGTTGACGAAATTTTATTTTTTTTTTCCAGCGGAAAGTTTTGCCTTAGAAAACCTTTCAGAGGAAAACATCAAGCTAGCAGTAAAGGAAAAAGCTGGAAAAAAAATGGATCGGTGACTTATAACATGCGTCTTCCTGCAGTGTTTTAAGCCTGAGAAAAGCACCGGATCAAAATGGATTGGATTGGGTGCGCCGGTCTAATGTCCATCTTGGGTCCACTCGCCATGGAGATAAATCGAGATCTCAATATGGGCTACATTTCGACATAACTGGTATATCAAGATGTAAATCTTAAGGCAGTGTTTGGATGTCCTGTTTTTGTCAGAAATAATAGGTATTTATTCTATATTATTTTCTCCAAACAGGGATGAAAAAATTAGTGGGCTATGTAGAAATTCGTATTCTCTTGAAACAATGTATTTTTTTTTTGCTATTTCATGGTACCCTATGGAATAGCATGTATTCTCGCTCATGTATTCTAAGGGCATCGGTGGAAGAGAAAAATGGTAGCATGTATTCTTACTCCTGTATTCCAAGGGCTTTCAAGGGCATCGGTGGAAGAAAAAAATGGAAATAAAAGAGCGATTCGGTCTTCGTCCATTCTTCGACACTAGGGTTTGAGAGTGATTTGGTTAACCTTTATTCTTTGTTTGCTTTTTACTCTTGCCTTCTTTCTTTAGTTCTTGCGAGGATCCTCTCTACTCTTCTTTTCGCGTTAAAAAAGTGGAGCAAGCAGACGAGAAGCCTGACTTCAATCTCTTCTCTCTTTCTTGTATAGAAGTAATAAAATTTGCTATCTCTGGATCTTCTTTAACTTTCTAATCTCTTGATTTCGTTGGAACGTACATTTCAGTTGATCTATAGATTTTTAGGGTTTGATCGTGATCAGTTGTCGTGGGTACAGTTTTGTTGAGAGATCCATGAGTTTTAGGTGATCATATGATATTGTTGATGCTGGATCATCAGATTTTTTTTTTTTTGCTATGAGATTTTTTTTTTTTTTTTTTTTGAAAAACCTCTCCTTTGCTTTCTCCTTCCCTTTTATCTTCTTTTTTTATTTATTTTATTATTATTTTTTGTTTAATTCAAGAGATCCACGTGTAGGATAAATGTTCATCCTTCATTTTTTTCGCTACATGGTCATTCATTGATAATTGATAATAAAGGTATTAAGAAACTTGCTCGTGAAGATAAGAATTTTCATGATGATCTTAATTATCCCAAGGGAATGTCAGGGTTAGTGGGGATGTCAGAGTCAGAGAAAAGGTATCTGGCTCTAAAACAGGAGTTCAGTATCTTTCTTTTCTAGATAAACGGCGGTGTTTCAGCGCTTGTTTTATTCAATCATTTAAAGCGTTATGATGTTTAATATTTCTTGATTTCTGTTTCGAATATGATAGTTTATCGTGTTTAGTATTATTCTGAAATTGGGGGATGCCCAGACTCTGAGGGCCGTTCAAACTCTGGGGGCTGCCCAGACTGGGGGCCGCCCAGACACTGGGGGCGCCCAGACTCTGGGGGCTGCCTAGACTCTGGGGGCCGCAGGACGGGGGCCGCCAGACTCTGGGGGCCGTCCAGGACTGGGGGCCGCCCAGACTCTGGGGCCGCCAGGACCGGGGCCGCCCAGACTCTGGGGGCCGCCCAGACTCTGGGGGTCCGTCCAGGATCGGGGGTTGCCCAGTTTCAGGGGGCCGCCTAGGACAGGGGGCCGCCCAGATTCTGGGGGCCGCCCAGAACTGGGGGCCGTCCATACTTTTTATTTTCTAACCATTTTATTTGTTATCCATATCATATGCCCCCTCGCTCATTTTTCTTGCATTCAGGTGTGTTGTGCACGTGCAAGGGAGAAGGGCGAAAAAAATTCAAATTTCAAAAATCCAGTACATGATAAGTGATATTTCAAAAAAAGGAGGCACATATCTTTAAGAGGATAGCGTCTTTTCGTTTGTCCGGCTCCATTAGTGGACCATCACGTGTCCTTGCGGTGCTCGAGGCATCGCGTTCGATATAATAAAAAAGGGGGGGGGGGGGCCATCTCTTTCTCTTAACCTTTGATTTTGTGTCTTCTACGCTTTTTACCTCTTCAAGCTCAGGTCAGTCGACTTCTTCCTCTTCCCTTTCTCTCTTTATGGATTCTTCCGAAGATAGAAAAGGTAAGGGCTCCATGGTTGAGCCCTCTCAAGAGGAGATTCTTCAATTGCGTCGACAGGCTCTTGGAGGGGTAGTCATCCGTGGGGACCAATCCATTGCTCGGTCCGTACAGCCCGTGTCTAGGTTGTCATCCTAGTCCCCTAGGGTTTCCTTTCGTTTATCAGTCGTGAGGTAGGGCCTTCCGTGGTTGCTTCTAAGTTAGCTAGACCGGCGGACGTTGCCTCTGTTATATCCTCTCAAGCTCTTAGGAACCTCAGGGTTTAGTTCGGGATCCCTAATGACATCCGGCTCTCCATTCACCTTCCTGAGGATAGGGTCATCCTAGCGCGATCAGGAAAGGTCGCGTTGTATGAAGAGTTCTTCAAGGGTGGTCTACGACTGCCCTTACATCCTTTTCTTGTAAACTTATTGAACCGATATTGCCTTATCCCCGCATAACTTACTCCTAATTCTATTCGTATTATTTTTCATTTCTAGTACTTTGTTCTTTTCATGGAGCTTCCGCTCGACTTTCTTTATTTAGGGCATTATATAGGATTGGAAACCCGGTCAAGGATGGGTGGTGGAGTTTCGCATCGAGGCCCAAAAGGGTTCTTAGGCTTAATCTTTCTTCTAAGATCAAAGGGTGAAAGTCTTGATTTTTCTATGCACATATGGAGGGGCTGAGAGAGATTTCTTGTAAAGTTGGCCTTCTAGTAGTACAAATTTAGAAGCTCTCCGCTTAAGCAGCTTAGCTTCTTCACGACCAACTGGGAGAACGCCGTCTTTCAAATATCGGATATAAGATTCTATCCAGGTTTCTTCTTGGACAATGGGCAAAGCTTCTTCGGTAGCTTCGATACTAGGTGTTTCTAGATATCGATGTAGGTTTTACCCATGGCACTATCCACTGAGGTAGCAAGTCGGGCTAACATATCGGCCCTAGCATTTTCACCTCTGGGTATATAACTGATGGTGAAGTGATCTAATAAGGGAATTAATAGTTTGACCTTGTTTAGATATTGAAACATGATAGGGTTCCGAGCTTTATACTCCCGAAAATAAGCTGTGAGTCGGTGAAAACCCGGAGATTCTTGATTCCCATTCTATGTGCTAGTTTGATTCCGGTCAGTAAAGCCTCATATTCAGCTTGATTGTTGGTGGCTTCAAAGAGAAAACGAAGAGCATATTCTAGTACTACGTCTTCTGGACTAGCAAGAATGAGACCAGCTCCGCTACCTTGTGAATTAGAGGCTCCGTCGACGTGGAGGGCCCATGCTTCATCATCCTCCCCCTCAGTGCCTGAAAGGATTCGAGGTAGTTCTTCTTGATGCTGCTCAGACCAGGTGCACTCTACTAGAAAATCAGCTAAGACCTGGGATTTCAAAGATGCTTTGGGCTGAAATGATAAGTCGAACTTCCTAATTTGATGGCCCACTTGGTTAACCGGTCAGAAGTGTCTGGCCGTGACAAAATAGTCCTGAGAGGTTGATCAGTGAGGACGACTATAGGATGGGCTTGAAAGTAGGGTCTAAGTCGTCGAGCAGAAACGAATAGAGCAAAAATGACTTTCTCCGTTTTGGAATTTCTCTTCTGCACCGCGAAGCACCTTGCTCAGTGGGGCATGGACATCCTCGGCCCTTTTCCTCGGCATCAGGACAGCAAAAATTCCTACTAGTAGCTGTTGATTATTTTATTAAATGGGTCGAGGCTGAAGCACTCGCTAAAATCACCGAGGCCAAGGTCAAAACCTTTTTCTGAAAATCATTATTTATCGATACGGCATACTATACATCCTTGTCACTGACAATGGCCTACAGTTTGATAACAACACCTTCCGGACTTTCTGTACTGGTCTCGGCATCATGCAACGATTTACCTTCGTCGGCCATCCACAATCTAATGGACAAGCTGAGGTTACAAATTGCATGATATTACGGGACTAAGGACCAGACTGGACACGTCCAAAGAAAGGTGGGTAGAAGAGCTTCCGAGTGTACTCTGGGCGTACCACACAACTCCCAGAACACCAACAGGAGAAACACCATTCAACATGGTCTTTGGTTTGAAGCTGTTATTCCGTCGAAATTGGCTTACCAAGTAATCGAGTGGAATCATACAACAAGCAGACAACCTCCTTAATTTAAGAGCCAATCTTGACCTCATTGATGAAGCAAGAAATCGGGCTCGGATCAAAATGGCGGCCTACTAGCAACATGTGACGAAGTATTACAATACCCGCGTCCGCTCGAAGAGCTTCAGGGAGATTTAGTTCTGAGAAAAGCTTCGGTATCCAAACCAACAGAAGAGGGTAAATTGTCTCCGAACTGGGAAGGGCCCTACCGGGTAGGAGCAGTCCTTCACCGTGGAGCATACCGGCTTAAAGACCTGAATGGACGACTAATCCCCCGAACGTGGAACGCGGACAACCTCCGGCCATATTACCAGTAATGTAATGTATTTATTCGAATATTAAATGAGCCTACACATTTGAATGCATATTTTTAAACAATTCTTTAAGGTGGCTTGGCGGCCCTACGGTCCAAAGGATACCCCCAGGCCGGTATAACCTACCCCTGAGGAGGTTCAAGTCCGTGACTCAACGGCCTCGAATCACGCTCTCCAATGAATAGGTGGCTCGGCGGCCCTACAGTCCAAAGGACACCCCCAGGTCGGTATAACCTATCCCTGAGGAGGTTCAAGTTTGTGACTCAAGCGGCCTCGAATCACGCTCTCCAATGAATAGGCGGCTCGGCGGCCCTATAGTCCAAAGGACACCCCAGGTCGGTATAACCTACCCTGAGTAGGTTCAAGTCCGTGACTCAAGCGGCCTCGAATTACGCTCTCCAATGAATAGGCGGCTCAGCGGCCCTATAGTCCAAAGGACACCCCCAGGTCGGTATAACTTACCCCTGAGGAGGTTCAAGTCTGTGACTCAAGCGGCCTCGAATCACGCTCTCCAAGGAATAGGCGGCTCGGTGGCCCTATAATCCAAAGGACACCCCCAGGCCGGTATAACCTACCCTGAGGAGGTTCAAGTCCGTGACTCAAGCGGCCTCGAATCACGCTCTCCAATGAATAGGCGGCTCGACGGCCCTACAGTCCAAAGAACGTCCCCAAACGGTATGACTCACTCCTGAGGAAGTTTAAATCCTTGGCTCAAGCAGCCTCGACTTAGACGGTTTCGAGTCACGCCCATAGGCAGATACTCGGTTATCCTCGAGGTACGATTCTGCGAAAACACCAAGTGGCCCTACGATCCTAAGAGCATTGTGCCTCCTTGAACCTAAGATTAGCTCCCCTACAGGGGCCCCTAAACTGCCTTATCAAAATTCTAGGACTTACATCTTAATACGATATACCGGGAAGCGACCCGAAGATTCAGACTTAATGCCAACTCGTGGATGGATTTCCTAATCAATAAATAGGAATCAGGAATCAAACAGATGAAATATTAAATAACACCGAATAAATAAAGAGTAGCACATGTTCATTTAAAGTCAATCTACTAGAAAACTTTATAAAAGTATCATTAATAAACTGACATTTAGTTACAAAAGAAGTCCTTTAAAAGGACTAAGACAAGAACAGAAAAGCTAAAGCTAAAATCAAAATAAACTTAGGCGTCCTCTATCAGTTCTCAAAATGCTCCTTCTCAGTGTTGGGATCGGAAGCCGGCTCCTCAGTAAGGGGCGTTTCTGCAACAGAATCTTTCGTCGCCACCACCCTATCCGCCACGTCTTCGACCTTCATATCAGAAATCTCTTCGTCGTCCACAGGTCGAAAACGTTCAAGGTTCTCTAAGTTGAAGTGTTGAGCTAACCTCCGTTTACATCTCTCGAAGCCTTGAACAAAGGCGTCTAAGGCGGCCTCCTGAAACTCTGACGCAAAATCCGGGGAGCCCTTGTACTCCTTGATAGCCTCCCGACTTTGACTTCGGCCATAGCCACCTTTTCTTGGGCTTTGGCTTCGGCCATAGCCACCTTTTCTTGGGCTTTGTTTGGCTTCGACCATAGTCATTTTTTCTTGCATTTCGGCTTCGGTCGCGGCCACCTTTTCGTGAGCCTTGGCCTCGGCCGCAGCTATCTTTTCCCGGGCCTCCGCCATCACTGTTGCAACCCTGTCGAGAGCGTCCTTGGCGTCTTTCTCGGCTAGAACCAATTTTTCTACAGCATCGCAAGCCGTAGCTTCCGCGTTGTCTGCTCGATTTTCAATGTGTTCTAGCCTAAGAGTAGTTTCTTTTAACCTCTCTTCCGTTGGCAACAATTTCGCCGGACCTCAGATAGTTGAGCATCTAAGCTCGCAGCTCCTTTTCCGCCCTTTCTCGCCATACCCGATAATCCTCCCGAATGACTGAAGGTCATGTAGTGCTTTTGACTCTCGGGCCTTCGTCTCACCAACTCTTTGTCTAAACTCACACCCCGAGACTTGGCCTTATCTAAGTCTTCGTGCAGTACAAAAAGGCCATTAGACATCTGCAAAATACATTCAGTGAATGTCCGAATTCGATAATTACAAAAGAAAAAGATCGTAACTTTACCTGAAGCGCAGCTGTAAACATAGTGTCGAATGACTCTTCTTGTGTTACCTTCCTCATTTTGTCTTGGAACCTGGGCAGGATCGCAAGTTTAAGAATTATCTCCGACAGGCAACTTTTATACCCAGCACCCTGATTAGGCGGTTGAGAAGGTGGAGATAGATTTCTCAAAACATCTGAGGGAGCAGGAGCAGGAACGCCTACTTCTTTGACGACGATGGACCTGGCGAATCAATTTCAACCGCTTCCGCGCTCCCTACAGATCCTTCAGCACCCTTGGTAGAGGATGGAATGACTTCCGGAAGCTCCCCCTCAACAGGATCTCCTATCGGGGTCCCCTTTGGAGGACTTGTTTCTCCCTCGCTGTCTTCTATCAGGGTCGCTTCAGGAATAGCCGCTTGAGGCTGGGCCTGACAATCCGATCCCGACTGACGGAGCCTTTTAGGTTCGTTTCCTGCCATGCCATGATCACTCCTCTCTCTCTTTTGAAGATTCGATATTAAAAAGTTTTGAGAAAACTTCATTGCTACAATATAGTGGGCATGGGGTTAACAAAAAGAAAGATACCAAATATGTTATCTGCGAATATAACGACAAAAAGAAGAAAAGAAAGAAGAGAGAAAGATGAATTCTTCGGGGCTCACCGGGCGCTGCAGCCAGCGACACCGGCACGGACGCGATCTTCCGGAGATTATCCTTCGATAGCAATTCTTTACTGGGGGGAATGATGGTAGAGATTAGAGTGTTGAAAAGCTCACGGTCTCTCTTATCAACGCTCGAGTTCTGGTTAGAACTGATATCCGGGATACCCTAATCTATACTTAGCCCCTCCAGATGTGCATAGAAAAATCGAGACTTCCATCCTTTGATCTTAGAAGGAAGATTAAGCCTAAGAACCCTTTTGGGCCTCGATGCGAAACTCCACCATCCATTCCTGATCGGGTTTCGAATCCTATATAGTGCCCTAAATAAAGAAAGTCGAGCGGAAGCTCCATGAAAAGAACAAAGTACTAGAAATGAAAAGATAATACGAATAGAATTAGGAGTAAGCTGTGCGGGGATAAGGCGATATCGGTTCAATAAGTTTACAAGAAAAGGATGTAAGGGCAGTCGTAGACCACCCTTGAAGAATTCTTCATACAACGTGACCTTTCCTGGTCGCGCTAGGGTGACCCTATCCTTAGGAAGGGGAATGGAGAGCCGGATGTCATTAGGGATCCCGAACTGAACCCTGGGGTTCCTAAGATCTTGAGAGGATATAACAGAGGCAACGTCCACCGGTCTAGCCAACTTAGAAGCAACCACGGGAGGCCCTACCTCACGACTGATAAACGAAGAGGAAACCCTAGGGGACTAGGATGACAACCTAGACACGGGCTGTATGGACCGAGCAATGGATTGGTCCCCACGGATGACTACCCCTCCAAGAGCCTGTCGACGCAATTGAAGAATCTCCTCTCCGCTCGACTTCTCTAGGGTCAAATGACTTGGCAATCGAAGGAATACTGGCCATTTGGGGACTAGGGGCTAAATGATAGCAGGGTCTAACCGAGTCTACCTCTCCATGCATCACACCAACTCCTTGCCTGGTAAGGAACTGCACCAATAAGCGCTTAGTAGATATAACTGCATCTAACATATTCAAGCCAGGACGGCCAAGAATGGCGTTGTAAGTCAGGGGGATCCGAAATACCAGAAAATCCAGTATAACCGTGCTTTGATATGGCGGCGATCCTGCCGTAGCTGGCAAAGTAATCTCGCCTGCGACTCGTATAGAGTCTCCAGTGAAACCAACTAGAGGGACGGTTACGGGCCGAAGAGAAGCCGAAGACAAACTCATCCGAAGAAATGCATCATAAGTAAGCACATTAGCGGAGCTCCCATTGTCTATTAAGATTCTTTTTACAGGATGCCTAGCGACCATCATTGAAACGACGACGCTATCATCTTTTACAAGATTACTCCCCGCTATATTTCCCTCAGAAGGGATTACATCATCTAATCCTTCGACTCCCCTTGATCTCTTGGAAGGTGAGGCTTTTCCGCGGGAGATCATGCCCATCATCCTTTCTGCTGGGGTGTTGTCAATATTAGCTTGAGCAGGAGGAGGTCCCATCAAAGCTGGTATGGGAGGAGCCTCTTTCTTCTGAATGTATTGCCCAAGGTATCCCCTCTGAATTAGCTCTTCGATGGCCTGCTTCAAGTTCCGACATTCTTCAGTGTCGTGGCCATAATCCCTATGGAAACGGCAATAGTGACTTTTGTCGCAGGCAGTGCCCTTCTTCAACGGGGGTGGACGCTGTAAATAAGGCTCGTTTTCAATTTTCATGAGGATGTGCTCCGGGGTGCCAAGAGAGGTGTAAGATGGTCCTCTTTGGGAGTCTGGCTCTTACGGCGGTCAGTTGGTCGGCGCAAGGGCTCGGGCTTCTTGGAAGGAGGTCCGTTCAACGGCGAGCGGATCTTTTGCTAGCCCTCCCTTGTGCACCTCTCTTGGATGAATCAGCTTCGTCGGCGCGGATGTACTTTGCGCATGGCTCAGAAGATCAGCATAAGAAGAAAGAGGTCTTTTGTCTAAAGAATAAGTAAAACGGGAGGGTCGGAGCCCCCGTTTTAGAGCCAAAGTGGCCACGGCGTCTTCAAGATGATAAACTTCTAGGGCCGCTACTTTGAAACGGGTTATAAAGTCTTTTAAAGGTTTCCTTCTTGCTGCTGCACAGAGAATAAGCTGTCTGCCACTCGAGGAATTTTACGACAGGCGTTGAAATGAGCCAGAAAAGATCTCTCCAATTGTCGAAAAGAGTCAACACTACGTAGGGTAGACGAGAATACCCAACACAGCTTACGGAGGGTGGCTGGGAAGGCAATGCATAAGAGGGCATCCGTTGCTCCTTGGACCTGCATGATAGCCTTATAGCTTTCCAGATGATCTAGGGGATCAGTGGTGCCGTCATAGGGGTCTAATTGAGGAAATCGGAATCTCTTTGGAATGGGTTCTTCCATAATCCGCCGAGTGAGAGGGGGGCGGGTGTCGTAATCCGATCCCGGCTGATTATTGATCCTTTGACTGAGTTTTCCAGCGGCGATCTTGCTCTTCAAGACGCTTTTCCATTCTATCAGTTATACTTCCTCCGGCTAGTTCAGGAGAACTGGAAGGAGACTGATGACGCCATCGGTGATGCTCCATATAAGGTTCCTTTCCCGTCGTCGTTCGGTAGGTGGGCTGCTGGGGAATGGGACAAAGAGCATGAGCCGTCGTGGGAGCTTTGGGAGCGCCGCCTTCCTGGGGAATAAGGGCGAAGAGGCATTGTCGAAGGAGATCTTCCTCGAGTTGATTGTCGGCTAACAGGAGTAGCCGACCTAGGCAATAGGGGCTGCTCGAGCCGTTGTCGGACTCCTCGAGAGTGCTGTTCTTGCATCTGTTGAACCATCCCCACGAGAGTCTGGACTTGCTGAGTGAGGATCAGCAGTGGGTCTTGAGGAATAGCCGGAGCCGGCAGTGGTGAAGAAAGAACCGGAGGGTTCGATTTCACCGGCTGAGAAGGGCCAAGAGTTGTAAAATCATGGTTGGGAGGCAAAAGATGCCCTCCAGACCAATCAGTGGGATCTTCTTTCAGAGATCTTGAGCTCATGTTCGTGGAATCGTAGAACAGGTATATCTCACTGCTCCGACGATGTTCCCCTTCCTGGCGCGCCAATCTGTTGATGCTGGATCATCAGATTTTCTTTCTTGCTATAAGATCTTTTTTTTTCTTAGAGAAAAACCTCTCCTTTGCCTTTTCCTCCTTTCCTTTTATCCCTTTCTTTTATTTATTTTATTATTATTATTTTTTGTTTAATTCAAGAGGTCCACGTGTAGGATAAATGTTCATCTCCATTTTTTTGCTACGTGGTCATTCATTGATAATTGATAATAAAGGTATTAAGAAATTTGCTCATGAAGATAAGGATTTTCATGATGACCTTGATTATCCCAAGGGAATGTCAGGGTTAGTGGGGATGTCAGAGTCAGAGAAAAGATATCTGGCTCTAAAACAGGAGTTTAGTATCTTCCTTATCTAGATAAACGGCGATGTTTCAGCGCTTGTCTTATTCGAATCATTTAAAGCATTATGATGTTTAACATTTCTCGATTTCTATTTCGAATATAACAGTTTATCGTGTTTAGTATTATTCTGAAATTGGGGGCCGCCTAGATTCTGGGGGCCGTCCAGGACTGGGGCCGCCCAGACTCTGGGGGCCGCCCAGGATTGGGGGCCGTCCAGGGGGCCGTCCAGATTCAGGGGGCTGCTCAGACTCTGGGGGCCGCCTAGACCCTGGGGGTTGCCCAGGACTGGGGCCGTCTAGACTTTTTATTTTCTAACCGTTTTATTTGTTATCCATATCAGATATGTTGATTGTGAAATTATAAATTGGATGACACATGCATTTTTTTTAAATACAATAAATTTTAGATTCTTAAGCCAAGTTAAATGCATGTTGTTGTGTATCATTTAATATATATATATATATATATATAATTAAGTTTTAGTTATTTTTCTATCAATTTCGATGCATGAAGATGATGAATTTGCTGGCTCAAAATTCTAAAAATATTATATTTATTCATAAAAATAATTTATTTAAGTTATTATATTAAAAATTAAATTGATAATATTTTTTCATTTGATAAAGGAGTATTTTTGAGATTTTTAAGAAATTTTTTATCTATTTTTAATGAAATATATGCTTATTTTTATAACATTCAAACATCATTTAGAAAAACATGACATTAATTGTCACTGAAATAATATGAAATATTAAATTTTAAATTAAATAAAACTTTGGAATAACAAAAAAAAACAAGTTATTTATGAAGAATTGGTATTCTTATTTTTTTCTGATTAATGTTTTATACGTGCTTACAGTTGATTAGATGAAAAACAAAATAATTAAGCGCTACGCCATAAATTTATTTTTAAAAAAATATTTAGTGTTATTATTTTGGATGGGTGGGAGTGGGAAAAGAATAGTCTAGAAAGGTCGACTACACCACCATCTCGATCGCTCCTCGCTCACCTGCCGAAGTCGGTACGTGCGAGCTAAACCGTGTGCCTCTCACTGTAAATTCCAAAGACGCCCCTACCCTCCTCTTCCTCTCTCTCTCTCTCTCTCGGGAGCTGCTATATACATCCTAAAAATTTTAAAATTTTGGTGTGTAGAGAGAATTATTGCGGTGTATATAGAAATTCTCCTCTGTGAGTGGGTGTGCGTGTGTTTTTCTTTTTTCTTTTTAAGAGGCGGTGATGAGGAACAGCTCGGAAGGCCTGATGTTCTGTAGGCAACCGCTACAGCCTCCAGCCGTAGAGAAGGGGGCTGAGATGAGGAAGAATGTGGGCCCTGTTAATATGGTAATGGTGGATCAAAGATGACTCTGAGCCTCTGTTCCTGAGGTAGTGTTTGATAGAAAAAATATTATTGATGAATAAGTGTACGGAATAAAATTTATTTTTGGGCTATTTTTATTGGATATACCTTGGCTATTTCATTGATCAAAGATAAATTCATACGATAGCTTGATTATTTCTTTGATTAACTTTATTTTTAGCTTATCTTTTATAGTTATGACTTTAAAGAATAAGAGAAGGTATCTTTTGAATATCCTCTTTCGCTCAAAATTCATTTTGCATTCTTGATAGTCCGTCACCGGTGATCTTGGATGGATTAACCCACACCAAACGCCACCTATGAGTTTTGTAGAGGCGGTGAGAGGAACGGAGATCCTTGTGTAGCTCGATCCGTGCCCTCTCTTGGCATCGGTGGCGGGGCAGCTCGGAAGGTCTGATGTTCCGCAGGCAACCGCTGCAGCCATCAGCCGCAGAGAAGGGCGCAGATATGAGAAAGAAAGTTGAATCTCCCTTGCCCTCTACATCATGATGATGGCTCGAAGGCGACTCTGAGCCTCTATCCCTTCTCTTTCTTCATCCAAGATAAGTCTCCGTTCTTTTGCTGATTTTCCTTTCCATTCTATTCATTTTTCTACAGATTTTTCATCTTCGTGACTGCAACCGCTTCATTTTGGAGTGATCTCTAGAACATCGGTTCCTGTTTTGATGCTAGGGTTTTTTTGGCAATTTTGGGAATTTTACATTAAAAAGTCCGCTTAATTACTGTTATCGCCTCCTCCTCTGAGGGCTAGGCATTTGATCAAATAGGTCGGGTGCGTAGGGTAGAGAAATTGGGTGCTTCGATCTAGTGTCCATCGCGGGTCCACTTACGATATCGTCCGAGATAAACTGAGATCTCGGTTGATCTCGGTCTCGTTCACTCTCTGAGAGGACCGATATATCGAAATTTAAACGAGAGAAGGCACGGCCACCGAGGCCCGACGCTGATGCGACCCCTCCTGCCCTGCTGGTTCTAAGGCTGCAAACTGGGCGGGTAGACCCGCGACCCGACCCGTTTTAAACCGTGCCTCAGAATGAATACAGTTCCCGAAATCAATCATGGCCTTCTTTCCCCTTGAATTCATCTAGATTTTTGGACTAAATCTAGGCGAATGTCTTGAGGGCAAAACAGAATGTTGTCAATGAGAAACTAAGGTTAGGTTAGATATTAAATCTTTATAGCAATTATTGTTCGATTTGTGTGTGCCTTCGCTCTGAATGTTTCTATGTTATTTTGTAACACATAACTGTGCTTCATCCGCAGCATGGAAGCTTATCCTTCTTCTTTTTTTTTTTTTGTATTTTTATTTTTGATTAAATACTTGATGCTAATTTGTGCTCACTATTTTAGTGAAAGGGATGACGAAATAGTTGGTTATTTCATCATACTGTGTTTTAACTGATATATGGTTATTTTAGAATTAAAGAGGAAACTTTGCCCTTTAATGGCATACAACCCTGTACATGTTTTTTATTGACTCTTTGGTTGATTCTTGAGTAATGTTTTCATACTCGTAGATACATTAGACAATCAAAAATATATATATTTTTAAAAAAATCTTTATTATTAAAAATATTATTATATAAAAAATTATGTATTATAGTTAGAAATGTAGTGATAAAAGAAGAAAAAATATTATTATTTGTGTAATGTTAAGCTTGATTGTTTTAGTTTATTCTTTTTTTTTTTTATCAACTTGAATTTTAATTCTAAACTTAATATGAATCTAATTTTTAAAATAGGGTTAAGGTTGAGGTTTTATAAATAAGGTAAGGGTTAGGGTTAGGATTGAGTTTTATAAGGTTAGGGCTGAAAAAAAATTTGACTTTCATGAGCTCGTGTATATAAAAATTCTTTCGTTTATCGTGTGGAGGCGATGATGGAGAACAAGGGTTCCTGGACTTAGGTCATTGGGAACAGATCATCTTCGTATACAAAGTTCGTCAGGGAACAGATCATCTTCGTATACAAAGATCTCACCTTATTCTCACTTCATTCCTACCCAGATCTAAGGGGGGGCCGTTTGGTTGATGAAAAGCACTGGATCAAAATGGATTGGAATGGGTGCGCCGGTCTAATGTCCATCTCGGGTCCACTCGCCATGGAGGTAAATCGAGATCTGGGCCACGCTGCGAGATAATTGGTTTATCGAGATGTAAACCTGAACAAAATTTGAGAAAAGGGCACGGCCAGGGAGACCCGACGCTGATGGGACGCCTGCCGGGTGTTCTGAAAAGGCCGAGGGAGCCTGCCCCCTCTCGTGGTGTGGGCCCCCGTACCCGGTAATAAAGGTTGTGCAAAGAGCGTCCGTTTCAAGGTGCAGAGCTATGCTGTGCAGAGCAGCTGGGAGTTCTTTTTCTTAGAAAAAAACGGCAGCAGTGTTCGACGGGTGATCTCTATCACTTCTTCGACCCAGGTCTCATCCGGACGGGTTTTTTTTTTCGAGTTACTGAGGGTAAAATGGTCATTATGGCTCTCTAAGCCCGTACGGGGCTTTTATTGTGGGAGATTTCTAGGTAAGATGACGTCTACACTTCTTGACTGCTTTTTATTACGGACCCTCCCCCAAATTATTGTAATGGCTGTTATTTTATTATAATGGTACTATAATGGATAATAGTCTTGTTGGATTCGGAACGGTTTGGAGTCGTAAGTAGAGACCGTGTCACTCATAGGCGGACACGATTTGATCGTGCTTGGCACGACATGCCAGGGAGAGATCTTGGTGCTGATCCACAAGAAAAGCGGGTGGTGGAGGGTTGGGGCGGCGCTAGGGCCATCGGATGGCGATGCATGCGGTGGTCACGGTGTCAAAGCCGAAGTAGGCGGCAGTGACATCGTACTACTCAGTGATGCGGGTAGACTGCGGTGCGATACAGTGTCGAAAACGGTGAAGTAACTTGGCATGCGACTTTAAAAAGATACGGGCATGGGAGAAGGGGCAGGGGCGGCCGAGGGGGAGTCGTTTTAGGCGATGAGGAATGATCGCCAGCGGGAGCGGTGCTTAGGTTCTTCGACCGAGAGGTGTACGAGATCCTCGATGGGATGGCGGGGGTGGGAGGCAGAGGGGGCGGTGGAGGAGGAAGGGAAGAAGGCCTTAGCGACAGCGGAGGAAGACGATGATGAAGAGGAGGCCATCTTTGATCGTGGTCGGACCGCAGCGGATGATGGATTGTTCTTTGATTTCGAGCAGGAGGAGGTGGCGGTGGCGGTGGCAGACAAGGCGGAGGAGAGGCCATGGGCGATGGTGGTGGTGCCGGCACGAGCGCCCCTGGTGGAATGGGAGAGAAAAAAAATAGGGGATTGGGGAACTACGATTTGGGCCTTGGCACAGCCCTGATGGGCCATGCTTGGCCCGGCATGTGGGCCACGTGCCATGCTAGGCCAATAGTTTTTCTTGACGGGCCGTATCTGGCACAACCCATCGGAGGTGCGGCCCGGTGGGCCTGCCCACCTTTAATCATAAGCTGCGGACCACTCCTCTTCTTTGTCTCTACCCAAATTCTAGTGCTTTGTTATCTCGACCATATGCCTTCCATTGCCATCGCCGTTTACTTGTAACATAAGGAATTGTTTGGATTGGAGGGAATATGAAGGAAATGAAGGAGAAGATCATAAAAGATGAAAGAAAGAGGGAAAAAAGAATGAGAATAATTGATTATCTTTTTTTCCTTAACGATGATAAATTTATTAACTCACAAATTAATGGTATCGTGGGAGAAAAAAATATTTTAGTTTTTTTTTGAAAGCTCAAAATATTTTTCATTTTTTTACTTTTCGTTCTTTTATTCTCACGGTTCATTTAATTTTTCGAAGGAATTAATTATGACGTAATTTTTTATTTTTATTTTTTTAATTCAAACAAGATAATTGATATTATTTTTTGTTTCTTTCATCATTTTCAAACAAGATAAAAAAAATAATCTTTTTTTTCTCTTTCTTATTCGTTCATCCCTTTTCTTCTTTTTACTTTCCTTCCTTTTCCTTCAAATATCCAAATAAAGCCTAAAAATTCTATTTTTTTCTCCAAAGATTAGAGCTGATATTAGTCTCTACCCAAAATGGTGATTATAATAAAATTTAGGGTAAACTACAATATTAATCCTTGTGTCACTTTGATCTGTAAACTTTAAAAAATTACAAAAGTGATTATAAACTTTTTTTTATTTCACTTTGATCCCTACCATTAAATAAAAACGACATAATTAATTTTTGTCCCATGTGGCAGAATACATGGCATTCAGATGGTAAAATCAATTTAAAATCCATGACTAACCTATTAATTCATTAATTTAATATTTAATAATTAATAAAAAAATAAAAACAAACTTCGTCATCCCTTTTGCTTTTTTTTTCTTGTGCTACAGCCTCCTCCCTTCCTTCTTTCGTACTTGGGCCTCCTCCCTCCCCCGCACCCTTGCAACCTCCTTCCTCCCTACCCTTTCAAAACCCCCCGCCCCTACCCCCCACCTACCTTCCTTCTCAACAAACCCTGTTGCGGCCACCCTTCCCTCCTCCGTTCCCTACTCCTGCAACCTCTTCCCTCCTCACGCCCCCTCCTCTGTCCCTCAGCCAAATAAGCTACCTTACCTTTGGAATTTAATCTCCTGCCCAAACAAGAACATATCAGAAAGTACATGGGTGGTCAAACGGATGCATAAGCTTGAGCTGTAATGAGTTCTGGGTATATAATCAACATGCAAGCTACACAATATTTTGATAGTTTAAAATAACAACATAATGCAAACGTATTAGTCAGTAGGTTTCAGCTTTAGTTTCTCTAGTTAGTCCTAGTCAAATAGAATAATTCTATATTGGTCCCAACGAGAAACAGCTTCAAGTCACGTAGCTCCCAGACTAAAGCAGCACAAGAGGAAAAGATATAGCTGACATGACATGGACAAAGACACAATTTTGGCAACTAATGGATGGAATCATCTCATGGGGGGTGTTGTGGTGAGGAACGAAGGAGGGGGCGTGGGAAGGAAGGAGGTCACGTGGGGTGAGGAATGGCGATGAGGGAACAGAGGAGGTTGCGGCGTGAGGGAGGGAAAAGGCAGGAGGAGAGAGATCGTTTTTATTTTTAATTAATTATTAAATATTTAATTAATGGGTTAATATGTTATAATTTTAAATTGATTTAACCATTTATATGCCACGTGTGCTGTCACATGTACCGCCACATGGACAAAAATTAACGATATTTTTTTGTTTAACGGTAAGGATCAAAGTGAAACAAAAGAAAAGTTAAGGATTATTTTGTAATTTTTTAAAGTTTAGGATCAAATTGACATAACCCTCTAAGTTCAAAGGTTAATAACTATAGTTTAACCTAAAATTTATAAAACATTTATTACAGTATTAACCTAAAATTTATAAAACATTTATTATTCGTATTAATGACTATTTTATGTTTGAAATTAAAAATGTGTTTCACACAAAGTAGGGAAATTAAAAATGAGGTGGTTATATTGCTTATCATGTTTAGTGGATTAACTGAAAGAGATTGTGACGGGAGTGGCCGTAAGTTTTAGTTTGGATTTTCTTTTTGCCCTCCTAAAACTCTTCTTTCATTTGTATTTCACTTCTCTAGGATAATTACGTTGCTCAAATTTTTATTCATTTCATTAATTCATTTATAACAGCAGATGAACTTTTTATACCCTAATGTTTGGTCTCTTCTTGCTTGCTGTTTTACGTGTGGATTATTTGATTTCTTCTGTGCATGGATTTCCTCACAGTATCGGCTAAGTGGAGTTGTTTTTAGATATATTGATGGAATTTTGCTTCTGAAGTTATTGAGGAAGAAAATTATAGTAATCCCATTTGGTTTTCTTGTTTCTTTTCTTTCTTTACCAAGATTTGTTTTCAAATGAGCCGGATTCCAATGTAGCGGTACAGAAAAGCATTCATAAAGGTTTGATTTCTGTTTGATATTTTCTCAAAGATACCTTGGGATGGATGGAAGTGGAGAAGATCAGCTTCAGCATCAGCAGTGCTGGGGTTCCGGCTATTTGAGATTCTGAGGTAAGGACCCTCATCTGGTTTCCACCTTGCAGTTCGAGCTTTGCTGGCCTACGCAGTGCATCTGCTGCCAGTGAGGGGTGTTCAAGCTTCAGTTCGTTCCAGAACCCTATAGCTAGCTCAAAGTACCAGTTTACTCAATACTCATGGTCCACCCAACAGCAGGATTTTCAGAAATATCCTTTAGGTGTTTATTTAGATAGGTGCTGACAAGAAGCTATATTCTCCGTGGCCCTCTTTATTAAATATTTCCTTACATGCTTTCATAATTAACTTTCCAAATATTCTAGCTTAAATTCCATTCTCATATCCCTCACCCCTAACTAGGTGCTCACTATCCAACTCTAGCTAGCCTGTTTATGTTTCCACCCACAGCTGCAAGATATTAATATGGGAGGCCTCATATTGGACAATAAAGGCATTTGCGTTTCCTCCCAAGGGATATCACATGAGTTAGCTCTCAGTTTCCTACCTTGAAGTGGCTGTGGACTAAGAAATAACATCTATTAAGTTAAGGTAAGTGTAGATAACAGTTCTTCATTTTCTCTTTTTTAATAATTCTTTTCTTTCATATGGTTCCAGGAAGATCAATGGCAAGAAAACATCTAAATGGCTGAGGTATTGCCTGTAATGTTGGTTTGAAATTATAAATTTGATGCAGTAGCTTTCAATTCTATGAAACTTATGATTTGGTGATTTGGGCTGCAGTTTTCTTTTCAGCTGATGGTCATGCATATCAGCTTCTTGGAACTGTAACTGATTTTTGTTACAAACTAGTGTTTTGGTACATTTGATGTGGAAAGATATAATTGCGGGTAATGTTAAAATAATAATGTTTTGTTAGGTTTTAAAACTTTAAATCTTTGCTCCTCTCTGATTGTCCATCATATCTACTCTAAACAAGAAAGAATTTGGCTGGATAATTCTTTATTTTTGAATAATGGCTAATATTAAAAAAAATCATTACACCGGTTCTTGGTTACATTTGTTGAATCATTACATTTAATAGGCACATGCTACAGCAACTACTACAAATTCAATATACTATCTTTCATTTTATTAAACTGATGAAACTTGTGATTTGTGCTGCAGTATATCATCCAACTTATGGTTCGTCATACTAATTTTCCTGAACTCATGGTGTGTTATGGCATGTTTAACATAAATAGTAAAGTTGTATATATAATACAATTTATTTATATAAAATTTTCATAGTAACTTTAAATTTTACCTTCTTTAGTGTGTTGCATTGGTATTATACTTGTGTTTAACTAAAAGGATGAGGATTGATGGAGAATTTGGATGGGTTGGGCTTCTGTTCTTTTGTTATTATGCGTGGCTCTATAATTCTTGTGGCGGTGGTAGCATTAACCTGTTTGGCATTGTTTTTCTTTTCTTCCTGTGTTTTTGTTTTTGGCTACAGTATTGATCCTTAAATTTAGGGGCCTATGTCACTTTAGTACCTGAATTTTTTTTTGTTTTACTTTAATCCCTATTGTTAAACAAGGAAGACGTCGTTTGATTTTGTCCCACGTAGTAGTACGCATGGCATACAGATGGCAAAATAAATTTTAAAATCATTATCAACCCGTTAACCGAATATTCATTAATCTTAAAAAAAAAAACCTCCCTCCCTTCTTGTGGCTTTGATTGTGTTGAGGATGGTTTATCATGGCTGCCCACACTGTTTTGTGCAGGCAATGGCAAGGAGTACATGTCAATGGAGGAAGAGAACACCTCCTCCTTAACCCTCTCAATAAGGCATTCCAATGATTCCTCCATGTCTTATAGAAATAGAACCAGAAGGAAGAAAAAAAGAGTAGCTATTTTTTGATGCCTTGGCTGAATGACTTGAAGGTGTATTTATGGTGTTCAGCTCAAGCAAATGAGATGCAGTTCATGTGATTCACGGCGCTTGCCCTACATTGGTTTGAAGAAGGATCGCCTTTTCTTCGATGAAAAATTAGAGGCCACGAAGTTCCTCCAAGTTTATTGAAGAGAGAAGCATTTATGGGTTTGAAGCATATCTGCAAACTGAAGGGGATCGCAGGAAGGAGGGGGAGGGTTGGGTGGACGGAGGAGGCCGCAGTGGGAGGGGAGAAAGGAGGTGGTTTTTTTTAGGATTATTGGATATTGGGTTAACGGGTTTTAAATTTGATTTTGTCGTCTGAATGTTATGTATGCTGCACGTAGGAAAAAATAAATAGTGTTTAATGGCAGGAATCAAAGTAAAATAAAAAGAACATATTAGGATTACTTTTACATTTTTTTGAAATTTAGGGACTAAAGGGACACAGTCCTCTAAGTTCGAGAGTCAATACTGTAGTTTAGCCTTTGTTTTTTTACATGGTGAAAGACAAAATGGTGATTGATCTTGAAGATAGTATTTGCATAAAGCTTCTACCATTCTTTGCTTTTATTTTCATTCTTTCCAGAATGCGATCCATTTTTGCTATCAAAAGGGGTTTCATATACATGTTTTCAGGTAGTTCAATTTTATTGTAGAGTTTTTGAAAGCAAAAGCAATACAAAGCTGGGCTTAAAGCTATGATGAATTGCCTAGGGCACTAGGGTTAAAGCCTGTTCCAGATGCATTTTGAGACATATAGTGATTTGTTGTATTCATGAAAACTTCCCCCTCTCATTACTAGTGCTGGAGGTGTGCTGTATGTGGGTGTTGCCACTGCAAAGTTGAGGCAATTTCAAATATGGATGGATGCAATTCAATGAATGAGATTCTCAATGGACTTATGTATAGGCTGGCGTATGATCAAGCTAGTTTGCAAGGCAATAAGGTGTTCTTATGTATCTCCATGTTTTAATGTTCAGCCATCCCTTATTGTTCGGCTGCAGCTTTTTCCTCCATGCAGAGGCAGTGATGATTTACCCATCCCTCATCCAACCCGACTCATTTGCAGCCCTAACTTCTACTACTAATTCTTCTTTTTCTTTTTCATTACAACAATGATGGCAGCGGCGGCAGCAACAGCAACAAAGTTGGGCATGTTATTTTCTTGCCAATATCTGAGGTGCATGCGTTGAACACTAGTTTATCATTCTCTAATGGCTTGGCAAATTTGGATGGTCTGCTGGTCAGCAGGCAACCATTGCAGCCTATCTTGAGTATGTTGATTAATGGGCAAATACTGAGCCTCTCTTACCTCCCTGTTGTATTTGCATAAAAGAATATTTTAAAAATGTTGTTACTGTCTCTATTTTTTTTTTTATGTTACGGTTTTCATCTTTTTACTTATTATTAAGGTTTGCAAGTTTGTGTAGCCCAGGACACTCATTAGTGACTAGAAGAATTACCATGAGTATTGGCTTTAAATTTTTCCACAACCATGATGTTGATATCATATACACAATTTGATAAATATGATTTCACGTGCCCATGACATTTACTCCATTTTTTAAGTGTTGAATGATTCTAAATTCTTATGTACCCTTCTAGTCTATAAGATATGGGAATATGTATGTGTCCATGGCTGACTAGTATTCTGTTTGTGTTGCTTTCTGTTGTTTTTTGTCTGGAGGTTGGGTAGTGGGAGAAGTCTGCTCCCATCTTACTCTTCCAGACTGGTGATGACCTGCCTTCACTGTTATGCTCTCTGTTCTGTTGCTGCTTGTGTCTTTTTTCTTTCTGCTTACTCCTTACATAGAGCGACAATTTGTCTTGTATTTATTCTGTCAGGGTAAGAAGAGAGCATTCTGAATGCTGTTGTCGCTGCACTTCTTTAGGTGTCTGTATGAAGAAACATTGTCTGGAGGGTGAATATAATGTCAAATGGGGGGACTTCTAATAATTTCAGTGCCATGGTAGATTTTTATTGCTTTGTGCTGTTCTGAACCTCAATTAATTCAGTCTCTGGAGAAATATTTTATTGTATGATACTGGTTTATTATTGTTGAAACTTAGCTAAAATATCATTTATGAAAGCTTTAAAGAGATCTTAACCTTAAAATATCTGTTGAGCAAAGCGTTTATGAGCAGCTCAAATTTGGTTGGCAATTAAATGGGCTAGATGTTGCAAAATAAGCTGAGCTTGAGCTAGGCCTGGTTCATTTGTGGATGATTTGCTTGTTCCTGTAAGCATTAAAATTCTTAAATCTATTTTCAGTGGCATGGTTATGCTTGGATGGTCTATGCTTCCATGCAGACAGCAGTCTGAGCTGTTTGTTTAGGTGTTGAATTTTGGTTTTATTCTTTTTAGGCCTCATTAAACCAGTCACCTCTCTGGCAAGGATTTTGGTGTTTCTGTTGATTCATTTAACCCTTTTTTATATATTTTTTCAATACTTCATATGTGATCTGGATTGTATTGATTGTAACACGGTTTATAACCTTAGAATTTCTATAGTTAATATCATGTTGATGTGTCAAGAAAATGTATATTTTCAGGCTTACTTTCTGGACTCTTCATAATGGTAGGTAAACAACTATTGTCATTTGGTCACCTCTTTTAGTCAATTTTGGGCCCAGCTTCTTTAGCATCGGATTTCTTGCTTTACTGCTGC
The DNA here is from genome assembly GCA_900491605.1 of Calamus simplicifolius. NCBI lineage: Eukaryota > Viridiplantae > Streptophyta > Magnoliopsida > Arecales > Arecaceae > Calamus > Calamus simplicifolius. The sequence goes on from UESW01004029.1 coordinate 238,076, forward strand.
TTCATTGATCCATTTACTTCTTCTTTATTCTTCTCTTTTCCTTTAGGTGAAGCAATGCTGTGGTGGTACAGAAACTTCTTCTTTCATGAGGGCTGGTAAAGAAGAGGTGGTGCAACTTGGAATCATCTATGGTTGATGGAGCAAACCGGACAGCCTGTGGTCCTGCAAGCAATCGATTTGTGGCCACCGTTGGATGGAGGTAGTGGTTGAGAGTTGTGAAAGCTTCTGGATGGAAGCTAAATCAATTTTCTACTTGTTTGAGTGACCGTTGGTTGGATTTTCCATAAGATTAGATGATTTTGAAAGAACTTGTATGGTTTGAAAGGGCTTTCTCTATATAGAGTAGAGAGGTCACATGAAGGTGACCAAGATTCTTGTGGAGGTGGTTTGTGGTTTGAGAGTACTTAACTTCATCCCCCCTTTTTTTTATATACTGTTTTTCTTATTAAATGTTGCCTGAATTCAGCTGAATAACCTAAAAATTAGGGCTAGCAACTTTTTTAAGTTTTCAGTGATTTTCTTTCATTACGGTTTCCACTTTTCTATGTTTGAAGGGGCTATGATGATACTTGATTTGGAGCTCTCTTCATCTGCTAACAGAGGCTATTAGAGGAAATTCCCTTCTTTCTTAATGCCTAACAATCTGATCTGAGACTTCTTCCTGTTCTCCAAGGGTTAAATCTCTGCTTGTATCGGTTTGGGGCACTTACTGGTGTGGGATGGTAAAAATCTTGGTTAAATGATAAACTCTGGGATGTTAGCTGATATTTCTGAATCACTTTTTTTACTTAAATAGATGTTATGATTGATAAATTTGAGAGTTAATGACTATAAATAGTTGCTAATGTTGGATTTGCCATTTGGTGTGAGATTTTGATAGCTCAATCTAATATATCGATTGATATCTCGGATAATCTTGGAAGCTTTGAAAATTTTTCACTTGCCATCTTGGCTGAAGGTTTGCAATTTCTGCCAAAACTGATCCAAAGCTGACTTTTCGCATTTGGTCAGTTTCTGCTGGCTCAGGCTGATTTTTTTTACTATTTTTATTTTTATTTTTGTTTCACAGGTGAATATGCAATAATGCTTTCTAAACTTTGTAATTTCTCTAATGATATAATTCATGTTATGTTTGCCTAAACTTTATTATTGAAGTGGGTACTATGTAAGCCTGGTATTTGTTTTTAAGATAGAAACAGCATTGCATTATGTAGAAACAATGATGTTTGTGGCTTTGTGCATGACTAGGACCTATGATATTATTTTGGAGAGTGAGATTAGTGATTAATCTTATGACCTTGTATACTTGCTAATTCTTGCATGATTGGCCGGTATTTGGTACTTTACTGAATTATTGTCACATTTATGTGATATGATTAATTTGTTAAGCTTCAATGAAATTTAATTTCGTCCTGAAATTACCTAACTCATGTAAATTATGACTAGCTGACTTAAAGCAAAGTACAACTTTGTGAAATTTGTCTTGAATTTTTTGACATTTTTCTTCATTTTTTGGTTCTTTGGATCATTTTTCACCAAAACTGGGTGTGAAACTCTTTCGGTGAACCAAATCTCTCTTAAAACTTTGACCGCAGTTAGTCTTGGTTACACATTGAGATGACTGATACATCTTTTTAATAACCTGGCTCCTCTTGAGCGTGCTGGTCTTTCTTTTCTAATGGTCCTGGTAGTATTATTGATCATAATTGCTGTTGTTCCTTTCATTTATTTTTAAAGCAAATCTAGTGTTGGCCCAAAAGTTTCAAAGTTTATTTGGAGCTTTCCCATGTACCATGATTTAGAGTGGTTGCTGTTTTAACATTGTGCTGGCAATTCTCTCTTTGATCGGTATGTTATCTGGAGATATTGGTGTTATGGAAACTTGCATTGCAATTATGTTGTCAGGTACCTGAATCGTCATTTATTTTAGAAATGCAGTTGTCACACTTGGCTTTAATAACTTCCACATGTACAGCTTGTTTATTAACTTCTAAAAGAATTTATGTTGTTTGTGTAACTGTTTCCTCTATTATTTGTTTTCACAATTATTTTTGTCATGATGTTTTAGTGACTTTTTTGATTATTTGTCCTAATATGATTTTTGTTGTTTTAGCAATAGGGCAATCGTGGATGCTCTTCTGATTTATAGGCAAATTTTGCTACTATTTCTCGTTTGCTCGCTGAAGACAGCCTCAAACCATGATTAAGAAGGAATGGGTCTGAGTCTTCTTCTATTTCTTCCATAATTTTTATATAGTCGTTATGCTTTATTTAGGGACAAATGACTAAGTTAATCTCTGGTAGTTATGAAAAGCCCATTAGCATGTGTTAAATTCTGTTGCAGGTGGTTGTCAAAAGAGTATATCGTAACCTGGGTTCCAAATTGCAGGTTGATAGGCAGACTTTGGTCAACTGCTGGCAAGGGGCATTATGGTTTGCTTCCATATGTTATTTTGTTTAACTTAAACTGTCCAAACACTGCATCTTCCTGTGATTAGAAAGTCATGATTCTGGATTTACTAGGAGAATTTAGGGCTCTTAACAATTGTCACCATGGATTAATCAGAAAGTTTCGAATGGACTATTTGATAGACTTGTTTGGGTTTGTTAGCAGAGCCAGGTAGCAGATTTCCATGACAAGTTTTGAATTGGTGGTTCTAGTTAGCAGATCAAGTAGAAAACAAAATCTATTGTGTTGTTGTTGCAAAGTTTTCATGACTTGAACCTTTTAGGTAATGGTTCTTGTAAGTTGTGGATAGGGGCAGGTGATTGTAATGAATTTGATTAACATGTCACAGAAAGTTATTGGCATGGGGGGTATGTACCATGTGGATCTTGTTTAAATGAATAACAAATTCTGTACTCAATTATATGGTTCAAGTTCTAATATTGGCATTGCATGAAATGGCCCCTGTTTGTATACTATCAACAGCCCTTTAGGGCCGGAACACTTTCTCAACTTAACTCATCTAAGCCTTTTTTTTAACTACATGGGGTCGGCAACAAGAATATGATTTTTTTACTCTGCTCTATTTAGGATTAAGTCGATACTCAAATTATAAATAATTATATATTTTTTAATTATTTTTATCAATGTTAATTTGGATCTGCTTCTATCATTATCATGGATTATTAAAAGATTATTCTTTGGGGCATTTAAATATTAAAATTTTGTTCAATATCATTATTTTTGGGTTAATTCAAGTAGCATCCTCTTCTTAAGCTTATTATTCCAGATTTGCTTAAGAGTGTAACCTGTGGTTGTAGCCATCCATGCACTTGCAAACGGTGAATCTGGGGATTGTCTTGAATTGGTGTTATTCCCAAGATTTTGCCTCAAGAAACTGTGTTACAAGGACTCGCATGGTTGTGCATGGATGGGACTCCTGTATGACTTCCTCACAAAATAGGAAGAAAAAGAAAAGAGAAAAATAAAAAGATAGAGGATTACACCGGGCCACATCAAATGCAACCACAAAGCTGATGCTTAGAATTGTTGAAATCATATTTCAAGAATGAAAGTACGAGATGCTTTATAGTTCAAATCTGTGCTATGTGGCCATCATGTGTTGGAAATCAGAAAAAAAAGAATGATTCGGTTTGGGATCATTTTGGGGGGAAATGAGTAATCATATTATAGTGTTTTTTAATGCTCTCCCTTGTAGTTTCTCGTCAGCTATCATTCTTCTAGGCAAACGCAACTAGACAATGGCATGGAGAGGGCTTGCAGTGATGCCGCAACACTTTGGTGTGTTCCTTTGTCCTTCCCTCTTTTGTTGTTTATGTTCCTAACCATGAATAACATGTCTATTCTAGCTTAGAATATACAAGGTGCAGGTAACTTGAAGGCGAAGTGCCATATGAAATCTTTGATTAAAGAATAAAGGCCTGACCTCAAAACTCGTATTAATTTCGGACTGGTGCAGCAATATTGGGCCTCTTTTGCTATGATTCTGTTTTTAACATACCATCCTGCACTGTATTTCTTTGATGATTCAACAGCCCATGGCTCCACCATGGCTTTGCTCAGTGATTTATGTCTGTCCTTTTAGCTCCACTGGGAGGTGAACGATGGTTGCACTTGAAATCTCTGGTTGTTTCCTTTCATCAACCTCGGCAGCTTTAATGACAAGGAATCAAGCTGAGAAGAGGGGCGGCAGGTTTTCATTGGTCAGAGCTTGAATATTTTGTGAACATGTTGATTCTTGTAATATTCTGGTTCAAGGGGCCCTATGTTTACCTAGTATAGGAGTATTGGTAATGGGTTCATCTCTGAGCGTTTGGACAGAGCTCTCATCAATCCAAAGAGAAATGAAATGCCTTGTGCATGGTGATTTGTTTGTGCACGCGAGGGATTCAACGAAAATTAATTTTTTTATTAAGCAAGGTTCGCTGCGCGCGAAAGAATGGATGGGTAAAGCATGTTTCCAATCCAAATTGATGGGTGTAAATTTTGTAGGTGGTGGTCATTAGAGTTTGGAGTTGCCATAGAGAGAATCCCTGATTGGTCCCATTCGTTCAATGATAGAAGCCATCAAGACTTTCAATAAAAATACTTTCAGAAATCACTTGAAAAGCTTGAACAGGAACTTTAGGACTTATCTACCCATGAAACCCGTAAGCTCACTATCCAGTAAGTTGAAGCTTTGTTAAAACTAGCGTCCAAAGAAGAAATTTTTTTTTTTTTTGGGTACAAACGGGTAATTACACTAACCTCGTGCAAGTCAGTCCAGTAATATCAGAGTACAAAATTTGTTTCAGAGCTGAAGGACAGGGGTCACCCTGATTTTACTTTCAGACTCTTACGTGATGGCCACAGCCGTCGCTATTCAGTTAGCTGCTGCGTTAGCTAGATATGACGGATATGAACACTGTCAGAACCGCGTAGAGTAGCCCGAATGTTGTCAAGAAGAGGATTAGTAGGAATAGGGTTGCAATCATTCGATTGAAGCCATCGAATAATAGAAAGAGAATCTCTTTCAATAAAAAGTTGTGAGCATGAAGTCTACTAACAGCATGAGATATACCATCCCAGACAGCATAAAGCTCCGTCATGGGGACTAGGGAATCAAAATCGCCCGCCGACAGCATAGCTCCCTTAGTCCCTCGAAGGCTGATCCAGCAAGTTTTTTTCGTACATTTCCATCAAAGTTGATTTTGATAAACCCTGAAGGGGGGCTTCTAAGAGATGTAAACCGTATGATGGTTCACTACCGAAGCAACAGAGGATTCAGAGGTCAAGATTGCAAAAATTAGAACCCGAGCAGGTTCAGAGTTCTTAAGCACTTAACAGAAATTTTGATCCTCTAAAGGTTGATGTCCAAAAGAGCGTGACAGGCTTTCGACCAATAAGCTTGTTTAACGTAGTTTATAGATTAATGACAAAGGTCCTGGTTCGTGGATTGGGGCCTTTCGCCCATTCCAAGGCAATTTTATTCTGGCAAGAACTACACGGTAGCCTAAGAAGTAATGAATTATGCATTTAGAACAAAGATTAACGAGGGTGCCATGGCTGTCGAAGTGGATTTGGAAAAGGCCTACAGATAGGGTGTTTTGGAGGCAAACCATCGGTGAATTTGGTTTCCCAGATTCAACCATCCGCCGGCTCATTATGTATTTGTTTCTCGAGTGCCACACTTTCTATTCCCTGGAATGGAGGCCAACAATTGCTCCGAATAGAGACCTATCTGTGACGACATTGATAAGACTAACCATCATTTGGGCATTGACCAATCAAGCTAGAGGTGCAAACTTAGTGGGGAGGTTGTGACCAAGCCAAAGAGAGCAAGAGGTCTTGGAATCAGAACAACCAGACTTAATAATGTAGCTATGCTCGGAAAACACTGCTAGCAACCGTTGAACGACAAATCTAAAACTTTGGGAGCAGATATTAGAGAACAGTTTCAAGCTCACCGCTACAATTACTAATTGCGGTTCCTAACCTTGTGATGATTAATCTAGTGGACATTAACCTAAAAGGCAAGAGATATATAATCAATGAAAGCATGATCTCAACATCTATCACCAAAATTTTATCACATTTGTAATGCACTCGAATACTCCTCGCTGCCTTTGTTTTTTTTCCCAGCATTAGATTATAGAATATGCACTTGATTATATCCCGTTATGTATATATCAAGATTGAAGCTTCTCTTAATGTTAGCCACTCTATGCCCTGCATCACACCAAGACCAATTATCAGGTGATATTTACATTTCTGATCATTGGATCCAGTTTATATGTTTCTAAGTGAACCAAACATTTTTTTTTCCTTGTTTAGCTTAAGATCTGTCTTTAACGCTACAGCCTGGTGTGCATTGTTTTCCAGTGGGGAGGGCAAGTGGCTTCAAATGTCAAGCTCATTTGTTTGATGATTACGTGCTGTGCAACATGCTTGCTAATAACGATAATGAAAGTCAAGGGAGACTGAAACTATCACACAATGTCCACCTACAACGGTTTTAAAACATGGAGGATGCAGGACAAGAAGGCCACATGAACCCTACAGAAAAGACCAAAATTAAAATAGAAAAAAAATGGTATGGGGATAAACAAGTGATGAATTTCAGAATCTGTTTCAGTGATTAATATAAAACCAATGACAGCTTTTCAAGGTACCAGAGATGGAGTAACACAAGCATAAGAGAGAAAGAAGAGATAACAAAAAAAAAAAAAAAATCTTCAAAGTCATACTACAATAAAGGACTTGGAATTTTACATCTTACTATATATATATATATATATATATATATATTCTTTATTGCTTTTTCACATATAATTTTTTGATTTTTTTTTGTTCAATATATATCAAATCACTTATCCGTACTAATGCATTCCAAGTTTAAATCATCCAAGATGCCTTACTCTTAATTTGTTCCTAATTGATGTTTTTTTACTAATGACTTCATTTCTTATTTCATTTTTTTATATTACAATGCATCCATCATAATATTTTCATTTCAGCCACATTTATGTATGTATTAATAATTCTATATTTCAAGTTGTTAAATGTATTCTGCATTCCTATACCAACTTTTTTATTCATGCTGATATGACCTAGCTATCCCTTAATAATCTACTTGATAGCTCAATTAGCAATATTAGTTAATCCACTTAATATCATGCAACCAATATATATGTAGCTTAATTAGTAATTATGGAAATAAATATATAGCCCATTCTTTTGTAGGTGATGGAGCATAATAAACTAATGGTTAGGTTGAATGTCGGTCTCAATTATAATAATTATTATGATTAGTATTAAGAAATAAACACTAATTATCAATTGCTATTGTTATTCATATTGCTATCATTTATTCAAAAGGTCATTATCGTCATAATATTTTTAATATCTAATATAGTTGATTTAATTAATCATAATTTAGAGTTTCAAAGAAGTGCATTAAAATCAAAAAATTTTAAGTTAAAAGAAAAATAAAATATAAAATATATAATTTTAGTACAATTAGAAATAAAGATGAAAATAGAATATAAATTAAGAATTGTGAAATGTATAAAAGTGATTACTTTTTTTAATTTAGAATCAATTATTTATAAGAAATAAAAGATTAAGAATGATGTTCATAAAATTAAAACAAATTGAATAAAATAAAGAAGTTCAATAGATATCATGTGATCTCAAAATACTTGTTAAGTTGAACGAAAAATTTTATACAAAAGCTATAAGATCGATTATATTTTATAGTACGAAATGTTAAATAGTTAGAAAATTAAATGTATGTAAAATGAATGTGGTTAAAATGAGAATGTTAAATAGATGCATATAATTATTTCATAAAAAGATTGGAATAGCACCAATTAAAGATAAATTGAGAGAAATATGATTTAAACAATTGAACATTTGCAACATGAACTTAAAAATATATTGAAGCGAAGAAATGATTCAATACATATAAAATGAAAAAAAATAAAGCTAAAGCAAAAATTATATAAGAAAAAGTAATAAAGAAAAATTAAATATCTTTGCATTTTAGAGCAAGTATAACTTTAAACTAGGTAGAATGGAGGAAAAAAAGATTCATATAACCAACCCTAACTAATTTAAAGTTAAGATTTTATTATTGTTATTTTAAAATATTAAATGCATTCATGCTTGCATATTGCATATGCATTATGTGGTCTCTTAGCTATTACATAGACAATCACCTTTCAAACACAAATAAAAAGAACTAAGTGTTGAAACCATAATTAAAAATAAGATAATTCATAAATAAAAATCCAAACCAACCCCCTCCCCCTCGTCCCCCCCCCCCCCCCTCAAAAAAAAAAAAAAAAACTCAACTCATCTAAGCATTTTCTCAACTACATGAGGTCGGCTACATGAATCTGCTTCCTCCACTCTGCTCTATTCAAAACTAAGTCAATATTCAAATTATAAATAGTATCTTTTTTTATTATTTTTATCCATGTTAGTTTAGATCTATCTCTACCTTTATCCTTACTATGAATTATTAAAAGATCACTCTTTCTAACTGAAGCATCTAAAGATTTTGTTGTATATGTTCAAATCACTATAATTGGATTTCTCTTATTTTATCTTCAACTGGGACTACTCCTATAATTTCTCTTATATATTTATTTTTAATTTATCTTTTAAAGTTTTATAGCATATTCATCTTAACATGCACATTTCTGTTACACTTAATTTATTCATATGTTGTTTCATTATTGCCTAATACTCTACAATATAACATAGCTAGCCTAATAGTGATTTTATAGACTTTTTTCAATTCTAATAAAATATGTCGATCATACAATATTTCCGAAGCACTCGTCCACTTAATCCATCATATTTTAACTCTATGATTCACGTCTTCACCTATTTCACTTAAAAAAAAAAATTTAGCAAATAAGAAAGTTCTTAAGAAAGCAATGCAAAGCTCTTGTAGCCCTTACCTAATTGGTTCAATAAGTCTTTTGGGGCTATCCCCCAAATAAGTCCCTGTAAGAGGAAACAAAGCAACTTCTATCCACATAAAGAACAACCAATATCAATTGGACGGCCAACTTATTTTCCCTATGGAGCAAAACAGTAATTTCACACTCGGTTGAGTCCTTTTCCTTTTTAAGAAGTTGCTATGACACGCATCAATGATACAAAAAAATAGACCTTCATCACTCCATGATGAGATGAACTACAAAGCAAAAATACAAATCAAAGTAGCTCCAGAAAAGTACATAAATTTATATAAAAGGAGGTGGCTTAGATAGCATACGTATATAAAAGAGAGTCAAAATGCAAAGATGGCTGAATTTCATTAGCTTCCAATTATCCTATCTTTCGGGTGTCTCTTTTTGCTGCATATTAGAGAGAGAGAGAGAGAGAGAGAGAGAGAGCTTAAAACAATTCATTACACAATAAAACTAAACCACAAACATAATTAGACTAACTTTTGAGTTCATCAATCCTAAATATTGGGGGTGGGGGGTTTGGATACACACACAGCACTAGCTACTTGACATAACTTACACGCAATTTATAACTTAAGAACATCACACCCATCAAAACCACATGTGAGATACAGTTAACATGAGAAGTATATCAAATTTATTCAGAATGAAAGAAACTGAAACACCAAATGTCAGGCCATAGTTTATTCAGAGTGAAAGAAACTGAAACGCCAAATGTCAGGCCATGAAATCCACCTAAGTAACATCCCTGGTTCTGTGTATTAAAACTTAAAAGGGTGATCATTGCACTGTGAGCAAAACCAAGCAAAACATTTTCAAAGACGAAATAATTAAAAGAACACCTTGATATTCTCATTAACAAAACAACTAAGACTAGCTGATCACCCAAGATGTTGGCACATCCCATCCAACAGTAATAGGAAAGAAAAGTCCAAACAGTAACATGAATCTCTATGGTTCAACTGTTGTCACCTGCTGCCACTCCCCATCCACCGCTTCTTTCCACAATGTGACATTGTTATTCCCATCAGCCACAGCCAAGATGTTCCCTGACAATGACCATGACACCCTCCAAACAGGGGTCTTAAAATCATGCAAGACTTTACCCTCCCACTGATCACCTTCCTTTGCCACTGTCCATATAACCACAGTCCCATCTTGCGAAGCACTAGCAATAGTAGACTTTGGGAGCCCCAAATTAGGCGCCCAAGCCACATCTCTCACCCAGTCAGAGTGCATCTGAAGAGCAGGAAAGCAATCCATCTTCCAACTCCCATTGTAAAGCTTCCACACTTTAACCGTGTTATCGCAGCCACCAGATGCAAGCTTCTGGATAGGATCAAGCTGTCCTGAACCAACAAGGGCACCTGGTGCCATTGCTGGAGCCCATGAAACAGAAGTGACTCCAACTGGGTGGGCCTGGTCAATCCTAGTAGTATACCAGCCTCCATCTGTTCGAGCAGTGAAGACTGAGATGTTCCCATCAGAGGAACCACATGCCAAGCAGAGGCCAAGCTCATGCGGTGCCCATGCAATTGAATTGACAGAGGATTTGTGCTCAGTGAAAATGTGTGCCTGAGACCACTCATCGGGCTTACTCCCTTCCTTCCATATGATCACACGGCCATCATAGCTGCAGGAGGCAAGCATGGATCCAAACTTGGGGTGAGCCCATGCGGCCTGCCAGACAGGACCTTGGTGGCCAGTCAAGGTAGCAAGATGCTGATGTGAGTTGCCACTCACTCCAATAATCTTGATGGTAGAGTCAGAAGAGGCTGTGGCCAAGCGCTTGCCATAGTAGTCCATTGACACATCATGGACCACATCCTGGTGCCCCGTTTCTATTTTCTGAGAAGGCATTGTTCCAATTCTAGACTGAAAGCTCTAAATTCGGATTTGTTATGAATGTTCTTGTTTAGCTGTGTCCTCTGGAGGACGCAACTCTAGCTACTCAAAACTGCACAAAGGCATTAAATTTCGTAAGTTGCTACCCAGCTCGGATGCAGCAGCTAAGCATGGTTTAAAGATGAGGGAAAGAAGATTAATAAAGAGTGAATTTGTATATCTTAGTTTATGCATCAAATTTCAAATAATTAAACGTAATTCAATATTTGGAAAAGTTTGCTACACAAATACTTCAACTGATACCAAAACATAACCAAGATGGCGAAATGATCAGATTATGGAACAAAATAACTCCCCCCAACCTTGATTCATATCCTCTTCTTGGAATTTAAATCCATGCAAAATTATCAGCAAAGACAGATTCAAGGTTATAACAAGTTCAGAAGGGAAAGATCGGATCAAGCAAAGTAAAAAAGAATATGTAAATCGATTTCACATCATTTCTTGACATTTATAACGCTTCAAAATTATCAAAACATAACATTATAACATTAAAAATTCACCAATCAACGAAAGATAAGAAGGATGATTTTTTTTTAATGAAAATAAGAGGTTCATCTCAATATATATTTAGTATTTCCATGCCAGATTCCACGTTACGGAAATCTCAAGATCGCATCGTATAAGAAACGGCGGAGCTCCCAAAACCCTAGATCTGCGCTAGAAAGAAATCGACAAAAGAAAACCGCAGCCCGATCGAACCAATGGAAGCAATGAAATCAAAGAACAGGAGAAAGAGTTACCTCTTCCAGATCTCGCACGCGCCAGATCCGGCGGAGGGGCAACCGCTCTTCCCTCCGAGCCCTTCTGTCTCTTTGCGGCGGTATTACCTCAACGTTTAGAGAAATCCCATTCCCGACATCAGGTGGATCGGGTTCAGGATCTTAGAGAGCTTGCACGGAAGGCTTCCAGTCTAAGCCGGGACCCATTTTGGGCTGGGCCGCGACCCGGGCCTGGCAAAAGCTCTGTTGCAACGATTTCTCTTTCCACTATTATGGTACCTAGAAAAAAATGAGGGGCGTTTGGCAGCGAATTTAGATTAAATTTTTTTATTTTATAAAATAATAAATTTAACTCATAGCATAAAAAATACGTTTGGTTTAACCAATTTTAAAAGTACTTCCTCAAACGATTCTAAATATTTAAATTTAAAAATGTCGAAGCGATGTTTTCTTCAGATTCATCTCAAACGATTTTATTCTTTCTTTCTCAAAACATTCAAAACTCGCGGATTCACTTTCTTTCTCCTCCCGCTATCTTTCTCGAGGATTCACCTTCTTCCCTATCTTTCTCCATGCGACGTTGCTGCCTTACTTCGAAGAAAAAATAGTTTTCAAAAACACAACCAATCATATTCTTAAATACTAAAAATTAACAAATATAACTCAGATTTTTGGATACTTATGAGGGGTAAAATTATCATTGCGCCAACACTTGTGCACATGATAAAAAGGTCGAGATCAATCTCGATATCTGATCAGCCAGCTGTCATATCTAGAAAACAATAGAACCAAACCATCCTCGACAAGACCAACCATCCTTAGACTGAACTCTTCCGAACCATTCTCACGCCTCAGCAGGTCCGAGCTGTCTTCTGATCCCGTTGAACCAAGATATTTGTATGCTTCGACAGAACAGAGGCATTATATCCTCATATACCCGACAACACCGAACAATTATATGCTTCGGCCGAATCTTATGCTTCGGCCGATCCGAACTAATCTTTTGCCTCGGCCAGACCAAAGCATTCAAATGCTTCGGCTGTACCGAGCTATCCTAATATCTCGGCCAGACCAAGGCATTCAAACACCTCTACGGAACCAAGCACGAAAGAATTCAAATTCGTGATAGCTTAACAAGATCTCGAGCGAAAAATTATGCAAATAATACCGAAAGTGGCCTAGGGCCTATAGAATCACTAATCTCCAAGCATCAACCAGCTCCCTAGCCGTTGATTCTCTAATTAACTAGATACGGATACTATCGGCCTCATAACAAACTTGATTCGAATCCGATTCGAATCTGAACGGTTTCGGACCCCCATGATGCGTCCAAGAATCAAGTGACCGCTATAAATACCCTTATCCTAAAGTCTCTCATATATGCTTTCACTGACACTTTGACTGAAAACTTCATTGAAGCTCAAGCAGAGTTCTGAGTTCTCGAAAGGCCATTTATCTTAAGGAACTCTTCTGCGAAGCATTCTCTTCACATCTGCTTGATATGAATTTTCACTGACTTGGGCGTCGGAGGGTCTTCCGCAGAGAGCCACCCCAAACACTCTCTGTGTGAGGACTGTCTTGCAGGTTCCGTCCGGACAAGAGATCAGCGTCCAGATCTAGAGCCAAGCTGCACCCGAGTTGGAGAACGGATTTTCGCAGCAACAGATACAGTCCATGTTGTTTTCACAAACGGTACAATCCATATTTTCATAAACAATTTTCTGAATCACAAACCAAACAAGGCCTGATTTTTTACATTAAAAAAAAATTATATCAGATAAAGAGAGAGAGAGAGAGAGTCTTAGGTTTCCCAACAATTTTATCTCTAAATATGACCTATATGTATTGGAGTACTTAGAAAACTCAAATTTAGTATTTGCATTACATCATTAAATAGTATTATATCTAATGCCTGTATTTTGTTTATAATTATAAAATTTTATTATTGTATTCTATCGTATTTGATCCTTAAATCCAAAGGCTTAACTTGTATATAAAGCATATTGGCGCCATGAACATCAACAGGAGTTGAAGGTTTTATTTTCATTATAAATTTTTCAATAATCAACAATGTCATATTTGCTGATCAAGCTTAGTGGATGTAAACATTTAGAATAAATATTTTGTAAAATCAAAGGGGGACGAGACTTGTTGACTAAGTAGAAATCCGTTCACTTAGTAAAAAAATAATAGCAATCAGAACAAAAATAAAAGAAATTATTGAAGAAAGAAAGATAATAAATAAAAGATGTAACAGCTAATTAATCGTCTGTGACGACAATGCATAACAACAGGAAGGAAGGATGGAAGAAAGAAAGAAAGAAAAAAAAAAGCCCAAACTTAATGCAAGGTTTGCACCAGAATAAAGCAAGAGCAGGACCACAGTTGCAGCAGGAGACCATAGGCTCACTTCTTCCAACATGTTTGCAGCAGGATAATACACCGGAATGGATCAGATATAATCCAAATAATCTTAAAAACTATCCATCTGAATCTGATCTATTTAATAAATAGATTAAAATTTTAAATTTGAACTTATCATATTTGTTGATGCTAAATCATCGTTTTTGAACATCCGTGAGCGTCCGGTCGCCTCCTCCAGTGAGCCGGGGATCTTCTGGCGAGCTTCTCTCGGTTGGAAGCCTGCAAAAGTCCCGAAGACCGGAAAATTCGACGGAAACCCTTCAATGTTCAAGTCAGTGCTCTAAGTAATAGCCATGAGCTTAAGAAAGCTCAAAAAAAGAGAGGCTTAGAGCTCTCTGTGAGCAAAAATGAGCATTTGGGAGTGTAGTAGTTGTTCGAGTTGTTGCGGTTCTCGGAGTTTTTTTTTGGTCGGGAGTTCCTCTTATCCATTTTATTTGTGCTTGGAGAGACTTGAGGTATAGCCACTTGTCAGAGCATTTATGGTGATGGCAGCAATAGTGAGGCTGGCCTCCATGTGATTTGTCAGAGTTGTAGGCTATATCCCGTCTAATATTGGTGGTTGCATAGTTGGTGGGTTAAGTCCCGTCAGAGTGGGTGGCCACTTGATTTGGATGGTTGCTGCAGGCTGTTGCAGGATGCTGCGGGGCATGGCAGACCATTACGGCATTTGTCAGATGTGTCCTCCATGCCACACCTCTTGTCCTGTGCGGATAATGATGAGTGATGAAGCTAGACATGTGGGCCCCACAATATAGTTGCTGGGGAACTGCCTTGAAGATGGCTGAGGCTGTCTTTCCAAGGCCGACTGGTTGAGGCTGAGTGGCTATCTTACCGAGGCTGATTGGCTGAGGTCGAGGGGCTGTCTTGCCGAGGCCGAGGCCAAGGGCTGAGGGCCAAGGGACGAGGCCGAGGGACTGTCTTGCCGAGGCCGAGGTCGAGGGCCGAGGGGTTGTCTTGTCAAGGCTGAGTGGCTATCTTGCCGAGGCTGAGGGTCGAGGACCAAGGCCGACGGGCTGTCTTGCCGAGGCCGAGGGCCGAGGGGCTATCTTGTCGAGGCCAAGTGGCTGAGGCTGAGTAGCTATCTTGCTGAGGCTGAGGGCCGAGGGCCGAGGCCGAGGGGCTATCTTGTCGAGGCCGAGTGACTGAAGCCGAGTGGTTGTCTTACCGAGGCTAAGGGCCGAGGGTCGAGGGGCTGTCTTGCCAAGGCCGAGGGCCGAGGGTCAAGGCCGAGGGGCTGTCTTACCGAGGCCGAGTGGCTGAGGCTGAGTGACTGTCTTGCCGAAGCTGAGGGTCGAGGGCTGAGGCCGAGGGGATGTCTTGCCGAGCCGAGTGGCTGAGGCCAAGTGGCTGTCTTGCCAAGGCTGAGGCCGAGGGCCGAGGCCGAAGGGCTGTCTTGCCGAGGCCGAGTGGTCGAGGGTTGAGGCCGAGGGGCTGTCTTACCAAGGGCCAAGGGGCTGTCTTACCGAGGTCGAGTGGCTGAGGCCGAGTGGTTGTCTTGCTAAGGCTGAGGCCGAGAGCCGAGCCAAGGGGTTGTCTTGCCAAGACCGAGTGGCCAAGGGCCGAGGGCCGAAGCCGAGGGGCTGTCTTTGTTGGGAATTGTATCCTAAAGCCAATAATTTGATGATTGTGCTGATGTAAATTATATATAAATTAATATATTAATAAAAGTTATTTGGCAGTTTATTCATTACAAGAACATCTTCTTAATACTCCTGAAAGTAATGAAGCCCTTAGGATCTTCCTCACGATAAAGGAGGATTTATCTTAGAAGGTCCTTAAAAGAGTTCGCGACCAAATGATATACTATGACAGGGCCATAGTACTATCAATTATAGGATTTGTATATCATATTTGTTGGTTATCCTCTTAACAAGGAGTGTAGAGACACTGGTATGACATACAGGTGAAAGTGTAGGAGTACATTTCACCGAACGTGACTATTTACGGATACTCTGCTGTCAAGAGTTAATCCGAGAAGATATAGGTATAAGTATCCTTCAGACCTGAAGATCACAACCAGTGGCTTACAAGCAACTTATTGTACTTAGGTGCCGGACCACCTGGATTTCTAATCCAGCTACGAAAGGTTACTAGGTGCAGTCAAGTACTTGTGGTAGTCAGTTATGGATCAAGATGGAATTTGACCTATCCTATTAAAAGGAGAAATGCTTGTGTTTCAATTTAGCAAGACCTTGGCCAAGGCACTTCATGTGAAAGTCACATGATCACTAAAGTTGAAATCACTTTATGGATTTGCTATTTAGAGTTGACATGCTCTTAAACCATCCTTAGCATTTGTGGTCAAGAAGATGAATTATACGGTAACTGTTTCTTAGGATTCTTGGAGTTTGCTCGGCAACTCTTCGATCTATCCGGACATCGGGTTCCATTGCTAGATGGGCACATCGATTAGTATAGAAAGTTGTTTCTATGCTACCGGCTTAGGTTCGAACCTAGAGAGTCACACGCATAGAAGTTTCCTAGGATGATCTATTTGCTGATCAACGATTGAGAATTGTATATGATTTAATTAATCAATTTGATTGATTGAATTATCTTAATTGGGTTAAGTACAATTGAATAAGATTCAATTTGGTTTAAGTCTATTAGAAGGACAAGTCCATTTCAAATATTGATTTGAAATTAGACTTGATTTGAATTTAAATAGATTTAGGACTAGCCAAATTTGATTTGGGCTTGGACCATGTCTATGTGGGTTAAGTCAAATATGGATCTCATATGATGAGATGGCTAAAATCTCATCTCATGAGATAGAATTTAATGCATGACATTTATTTACCGAACGTCGGATTTATCCCTCGTCTCTTTGGTTTTCTCCGAACGATGGAACTAAACCAAACGTCGCGACTCCTTGGTTTTCTCCGAACGTCGGAATTAAACCAAGCGTCGTGCCTTCGGCGTCTCTTCGCTTTTGCCAAACGACGGATTCTTAAATGTCAGAATTAAATGTCAAGGCTAAATCTAGACTATAAATAAAGGGCATTCCCTCACCAAGAACACAGAACAAAAAATAGAACAACAATACACAATTTGTCGTGGATTGTAATTCTAAATTGTCGTGGATTGTAATTCTAAAATGTTAGAATAGAAAATCCTGGTGATTCTGATGTTAGCGGAAGCCTGGTGGATCTTGGAGGAAGATTCAAGTGAGAGGATTCAAGATCAGCAAAGCTATTTTTCACGAGCTAGCACTCCCAGAAATCTGATCATTCGAGGCTTCACATGGACGATACTAGAGGCCGGACGATTGAACGGCTGCAGAGCAATAAGGATTTACCTACTGTTCTTAAGGTAAGTGATTTGATCCCTAAATCTTAAGGCAGGCTTCAAGATAATAGTGTGACTAGTCATCTTGAAGATCAAGATATGATCTTGATATTTTTATATGCATATTTTAGATCAAACGACCCTGAATATATAGGCAAAGATATGATCTTGATGCATATTAGATAGATTAATATGTAATCTTTTAATTTCTGCAATGATAATAGTTATCAATTTTTAAAAATATGCATGCCTCGGAGACTATTTCTCCCTACAGTCTTGCCGAGGCCAAGTGGATGTCTTGCCGAGGCCGAGGGGCTGTCTTGCCAAGATCGAGTGGCCGAGGGCTGAGGGCCGAGGCTGAGGGGTTGGGGCCAAGGGCCGACTCCAGAAATGACTGGTCTGACCCCGGTGAGATTACTGTTGCCCATGGAGCTCATTGGCCCCATTAGATGCCCCCCACACTCCTGAGTTTGTGCGATCATACGCCTTGCGTCCGCCAAGCGAAAGGAGTGTAAGAATTGTAATATCTTTCTTTTGCACTTGTCTTTGTACGCCAGCTTTGGATAGTTTCCGTTTTCCTTGTGTGGACTTGTAACCACGTCTGCATGCTCTCTTGTGCTTTTGTCTGCTCAAAGACTTTAAGTAATGCTGGAGGTAAATTTATTACCTTAGACTAGCTGGGAGCAGCCAGTAATCCTCTCCCGACATTGGGTCTAGAAGAGGACACCCATCAACTGTGAGTTGAGGAGTTGGTTTCTCCTGACTTTGAGTTGACTTTGGGTCTTCTACTTTTGTCATAAAATTTGGAGATGGGTGCCCGTCAACTGTGAGCCGGAGAGTTGGCCTCTCCCTACTATGAGTTGACTTGGGGCTTCTTCTTAAATGGTTGAAAGTGACCAGCAATATGTTGCAAGTGTATAATTTAAACAAAGGTCTTATCCAGTTGGCCATTGGCTGCTAAGACAAAGTTGAAGCCGTTGAGGCTAAAATGAAGCTGTTGAGACTGTGATGATGCCGTTGAGGCTGTGAGGAAGCCGTTGAGGCAAAGTTAAGGCCATTGAGAGCCTTTTGAACCTCGGAAAGTGACTCGAGAGTTACTGGGATTGGACCATGCTCGGGAGCCTTTAACCCCGGAGGGTGACCTGAGGGTGTTGGAACCATGCTCAGGGTCCTTTGAACCCTGAAGGGTGATCTAAGAGTTGAGAGTCATCAGGTGCCTTTTAACCCTGAAGGGTGACCTGAGAGTTGAGAGTTGTCAGGTACTTTTTAACCCCAAAGGATGACCTGAGAGTTGAGAGTCATCAGGTGCTTTTTAACCCCGATGGGTGACCTGAGAGTTGAGAGTCATCAGGTGCCTTTTCTTTGTGTCGATGCTGGGGTCGGTCTTTGGTGCCGAGCTGACCTCGAGCTTAGGTGCTAACGCTAGGTTGATCTTCAGTGCTGAGCTGGCCTTGGGCTTTAGGTGCCAACGCAAGGTTGGTCTTGAATGCCGATGCGGAGTCGGTTTTTCCTTTATGGCATTTTTAAGTATCAGTGAAAAAAAGCGTTTATCTAAGCATAGTATACTTAGCTTTTGTAGTTATTTTTTGGCCTTTGCGTCGTGTTTGATGTTGACGCCGATTGGAGGCCTAAGATCTTTTTTTTTCATAATCGGCCCAGGGGTTTCTCCTGGTTGATGTGATTCTCACCACATGATCCATCCCTCTGGGCATACATGCTCTAAAAAGAGTCTATGCGGAAGATAGTCAGGGAAACCACTGTCGGGTCGACAGCCAAGACTGGGAGCAACTAAGAGCCTAGGGGTGGCCAAGAACAGCAAGCCGCTGGAATGGAGTCAGAGACAATCGGAGGCATCCGGGATAAAGAGCTTGGAGCCAAGAGCAGGACGCTGGGGGCTGGCATGGAGTCGGGACAGAGAGACTTTCCCAGCTCTTTCTGGTGCTGGATCGGGGTATTTTGCGGAGGCAAAGAAGACCATTCGAGAGCGGAGGAGCACCAGTATTGTTGGTCTCCTTTGGCATTAATGGAGCCCTAACATCCAAGTACATGAAATGGAAGGTCATAATGACCCCTCCACCCAATGTCCTCTCTTTGTCCTTTCGTTGGCACCAAGCTTCCTTCTCTCATGCATTAAATCTTGTTTATTTAAGTTTGCATGGCATGGCACTGGGCTGGGACTTGGACCATGTCCTCCCCACCTCATGCAGCCAGGCCAGGACCTTACTTCTTGGAGGGAACCTGGTCGGAAAGATGTGCCAGGTGATGATGATGATGTGGCACTTGATGCAGATAGTTTGGAGGAAGAAAAGTGGCAGGGAGGAGTGCTGATCAGCTCCCTATTGGCCGATGATAGCCCCAGGATTGCTCGCCTCTTGTGGACTACAACTGTCCGAGTAGAAGAGGCTGTCATTGCGAAGTGTCTTTGAGGGAATTTGTCTCCTTCTGTTGATTTGGATACATCAGCCTGCTGGTGGTTTGCCTCTCGGGAAGCAAGTTGTTGGAGTGGAGGTGCTGGCGCCCTTGCTTGGGCCTCCCCCCGCATTGTCGTCTGTAGGAGAGAAGGCCGTTTAGACAGCGAGCAGTGGCGCTCTTGCTAGTGAGCTCTTGCTTTTGAGCTTGAAGATGCTCATGTTGATGAGCTTGATGGCGATGAGTCTCTTACTAGGGAGATCTCCCACAGGATGGATGATGGCTGGCCTGAGCAGCAACTAAAGAGGGAGCGAAAGCTCTTGCTAGCTGTTGTGTGGCCGTGATATATTGCTTCTGGAGATTTTAGACAACTGCCGTCAATGTATGGATTTGTAGGATGAGGGTGGCCTGAGGTAGTGGCGATGGTGGAGTGGAGCGGTTGGCTCTATTGCTCAGCTTGTTGAGGGTTCCCCTCAGCGTGACTAGCGAAAGCTCTTCGGGCTCTTGTTATCACCATCGTTTTTATTTACCATGCTAATCTAAGGGGGACGAGGATCCGCAAGCTAGCATCGTTGATGATCTATGCTCTGCCCCCCTTCCTAGTGCGCCAATTTGTTGATGCCAAATCACCTTCCTCGAATGATCACGAGCATTCGATCGCCTCCTCCAATGAGCCCAGGATCTTCCAGTGAGCTTCTCTCGGTCAGGAGCCTGCAAAAAGTCTCGAGGACCAGAGATTCCAGCGGAGACCAAAGTTGTCAATTTTGTTTCGTTTCGGCCGTTTCGGCCGAAACTTTTTGTTTCAGCCGAAACTTTTATTTCGGTGGCTTATCCGAAAAGATGAGCTCTACGTTTCGCTTTGAGAGATTTTTTGGCTATTTCGGTATGTTTCGGCTTGTTTCAGCCGTTTCGGTATGTTTCAACCATTTCGGCAAAATATATTTCAGGAACCAATTTATGAATTATTAAACCTTTCAGAATCATTTTAATATATATATATATATATATCAAAAAATAACCCTAGTTATCCTACCCCACGGCCGCATCTCTTAAAAACTCAAACTCTTTATTTTTATATTGTTATTATTATTTATAAAGAATATGAATTATATAAATATTATATATATATATATATATATATATATATATATATCGAAACGAAGCATCGAAATGGTCTGATACCGAAATATTTCGTTTCACAAGCTAAACCGAAACATAATCCAAAACGAAATTGACAACTTTGGCGGGGACCCTCCGATGCTCAAGTCAATGCTCTGGGCAATGGCCGTGAGCTTGAGAAAGCTCAAAGAGAGAGAGAGAGGGGCTTAAAGCTCTCTATGAGCAAGAATAAGTGTTTGGGAGTGTAGTAGTTATTCGAGTTGTTGTGGTTTTTGGAGTTTTTTTTTGGTCGGGAGTCCCTTACCCATTTTATTGGCGCTTGGAGTCTGTGAGACTTGAGATGTGGCCACTTGTCAGAACATTTATGGTGATGGCAGCAATAGTGAGGCTGGCCTCCATGTGATTTGTCAGAGTTGTAAGCTATGTCCTATCTAATATGGGTGACTGTGCAGTTGGTGGGTCAAGTCCCGTCAGAGTGGGTAGCCACTTGATTTGGATGGTTGTTGCAGGCTGCTGTAGGGTGTGGCCAACCGTTACGGTGTTTGCCAGATGTATTCCCTATGCCACACCTCCACTGTCCTGTGCGGACAGTGATGAGTGATGAAGCTAGGCACATGGGCCCCACAATATGGCTATTGGAGAACTGCCGAAAGCTAGCCAAGGCTGTCTTGCCAAGGCCGAGTGGCTGAGGCCGAGTGGCTGAGGCTGAGTGGTTGTTTTAAAGAGGCTGAGGCCGAGGGGCTGTCTTGCTGAGGCTGAGGGCCTAGAGGCTATCTTGCCAAGGCCGAGGGGCTGTCTTACCGAGGCCGAGGCCGAGGGACTATCTTACCGAGGCCGAGTGGCTATCTTGCCGAGGC
The DNA here is from genome assembly GCA_900491605.1 of Calamus simplicifolius. NCBI lineage: Eukaryota > Viridiplantae > Streptophyta > Magnoliopsida > Arecales > Arecaceae > Calamus > Calamus simplicifolius. Next base: position 259,731 of record UESW01004029.1, read on the forward strand.
TAAGGAACGAGGCCATGGGGTTGTCTTGCCGAGGCTGAGGGCCGAGGGGCTGTCTTGCCGAGGCCAAGTGGCTAAGGCTGAGTGGCTATCTTGCCAAGGCTAAGGGCCGAGGGGCTGTCTTGCCGAGGCCAAGTGGCCAAGGGCCGAGGGCGAGGGGCTATCTTGCTGAGGCCGAGTGGCTGTCTTGCTAAGGCTGAGGGCCGAGGGGCTGTCTTGCCGAGGCCAAGTGGTGAGGCTGAGTGGTTGTCTTGAAGAGGCTGAGGGCCAAGGGGCTATCTTGCCAAGGCCGAGTGGCCGAGGGCCAAGGGCCGAGGTCCGAGGCCAAGAGGCTGTGGAACTCGGCCGAGAGGCTGTCTTACCGAGGCTGAATGGCTAAGGCCGAGTGGTTGTCTTGCTGAGGATAAGGGCTGAGGGCCAAGGCCGAAGGGCTGTCTTGCCGAGACTGAGTGGTCGAGGCCGATGACCGAGTGGCCGAGGGCCGACTCCAAAAATGATTGGTTCGACCCCGATGAGATTATCGTTGCCCATGGGGCTCATTGGTCCCATCAATGTTTAATAAGTAATAATTCGACCCAATCTGCTTAACTTGTTAACACCTATCAACCAAAAATAAAAAAAAATCGAATGTGAAATTACTTTTCCTGTTAAACACCCTGGTATCTTGTTACCTAATAATATAAAACATATATATAACACTTCTTATTATACAACAATTTACACATTCCATGACATCTGTTAATATAAAATTAATAACCTATAAAAAACAAGTTACACAATGAACACATCTCATGACATTTGTCACTATAAAATTCAAACAAGAAACACATCTATTTCATTATTAACAAAACAATGTTGCTATTTATATATGAAATGCATGAGCCAAAAAACAATGCAATGAAAGAAATTGGTTCAATTCTTAAAAAAAAAAAAAAGTAGATAATGATAGTTAACAAGTAGCTTTTTGGTTTTAAAATTTGTATAGAGCTAATGATGGGAAAGAAGGTCAAATTTGGATTGAATTATATATAAATATGTATATATATTTATTTATGTGTATATATATATATATATATATATATATATATATGTGTGTGCGTGCGCGTGCGTGCGCGCGTGCACACGTGCATATACATGCATGCATACATATACACAGACAAAAAGAAAAAGTTTAATAGTCCTATGATGGTAGAATGGTTTAACTTCGCAAAGGTCAGACCCAAGCTCGGATAAAGAAGAAGGGTAGCATTAAGTAGCTAACAATTAGCGTAAAACTCTATCAGATCTCATAAAATAAATCTACTAAATTAAACTATGCGAAGGTTAGAATATTTCTATTAAGTGATTAAGAGAAATATAATTATTTACAATTTGAGTGACGACTTAGTTTTGAATAAAAAGAAGTAGATTCATATAGCCGACCCTATATAGTTAAAAAAAAAAAATAGACGAGTTAAGTTAATTTGACTATACACGTAGACACACATTTATAAATATCTCCTGATGCATGAGTTTTTAACCTTTAAACAACATATTTTAGATGTTAAATACTTTAGAGATAATATAATATTTATAGTGCTATCAAGCCAATCTTTCTCTTTTTTTTTCCTTTATATATAAATATATATTACAACCAAAATTTTATCAATAAATGAAACAAATACAAAATTATTTAAATCGATTTGTAAATTGAGATAAGAGGTGATGATAATACAATATAGTTAAAGTGGACATAAGAGGATTAATTTATAAGTATGCATTTTTTTTTTTTTTCATGGAACGTTCCCACGCGCGGGCCGTTGACGGCAGACGAGAGCGCGAGAGAGCGAGGGCGAGAGGAGATGTCGGGCGGGTTACGGCGGTCGGGGGCGTGCGTGAAGTGCTGCCTGGTGTTGTTCGCCGTGGCCTCCGCTCTCTGCGTCTCTGGCCCAGCTCTCTACTGGAGATACAAGAAGGGCTTCGGTGGTGGGATTTCCTCCTACTCTTCCTCCTCCTGCGCGCCCTGCGTCTGCGACTGCCCCCCTCCCCTCTCCCTCCACAATATTGCGCCCGGTACTGTTCTCTTGAATTCTTGCTTCCCGTCCCTTTTTTATTTTGGGCAAATTATTCTTGAATTTGGATGGGAACCCCTCTTGGTGATTTTTTTTTTCTTTCAATTTTGGGAAGGTTATTATTCGATCTGCGTTCATGGTTTGGCAATGATTGATCGTGTGGGACGAGGAGGATGGATAAAGAAAATCCAATCTTTCCTATTGATTAGCTATTTTTCGTTAATGTTGAAATTGTAGCTAGATCTAGGGGGGATTTATTACTTCCTTCCATTTGAGTTTTGAGTTGTGATTTCTTATGTGAACTTCTTGATACAGTAATTTCTTGCAAATTAGTTATTTTTACCTCTTCAATTGGATTGTTTCGCTTTTCCTGTGAGAAATTCACTTAATAATGTGATTCCCTTCTGGTGTCTCTATAAGTGTGACTGTCTGAAGATGCCCTAAAACCATACCACGTGAGCTTTTTAGATCAAACTAGCTAGTAGGTCGCATATAAATTTGTGCATGATCTGCAACGTGGGGAGATTAGCGTTGAAGGGATTCATTGGTTTGGATATTGACAAAAAAAGTTAGAACGGATGTAGTTAATGATGCACGCTGCTCTCTTGTTTCTAGCAACTTTTATGGAGAAGGAAACCTGGAAAATGGAACTTTTTAGTTCATAAAGTACCTTCATATAGCATGTTCATCCTTGTTAAAAAAGACTCACTAGGAACTGCCTAGAACTTTAACTGTAGCTCTTTAGTTCTGAGTTCTGAAGATAGCCTCTTTTGCTTAATTCATTTTCCATTCTTTCTGTCGAGTGGTGAAGCTCAGCATATCATCTTAATTCTTAATTCATTTCCATAGGGGAAATGGACTGCAAGGAGATGTTGGTGACAGGGCCTCTCTGCAGTGCATTGACTTTGAGGTTATATGATGATCTAACAAATTCTTTTGACAACTATAGCTAGGTCAGAGAGCATTGATTTTTCCATCATGTTTTTTTGTGATGTTTTAGAAGGAAAATTGATGTTTGGATTTCTTTGTGTGCGGATGTGTATATAAATTCACATCAAACATTTTGAACCGAACATTGTGACTGAGTCCCCAGTATTCAGAAATCCAGTCTCTTGCTTTCGTGGTTTCTTGCCTATATTGGTTTCTCTTATTTTGTTTTTCCTTTGTCGCTGCCTTGCATCTTAAACTGGTCTTCCTGTTAAGGCAGTAGGAACTATATCATTTAAAAGGAGTAGATCTTTCTTTTTTCTCCATTTCAATCATAACTCCAATATTCATGGGTAGAATAAGGTTTCATATAACTGTAAGATAAATTGTCTGGTTTATAAAATCTGTTGCAATTGGAACTATGCATCCATGTTGTATTATATTATCCTTTGAAAGAAACTTACATTTACTGCAAACTGTTTAGTCAGAGTTGTTCATCTTCATTCTATCTTCTTGATTCTTGGATTCCATTTTATGTAATTACTGCATCATCTTTGGTCACTCCAGCCAGGGACTTATTGAATTCTTATTCTTTTGCAGGATTGATAAACCTCTCCATTACAGGTTTAAACTCATCCCATGAACAATCTCTCTCTCTCTCTCTCTATATATATATATATGTGTGTGTGTGTGTGTGCGTGCTTTTAAAGAAGTTGAGATATATGCATATATGTGCGTGTGTCTATGGTTTCAGAGAAGTTAGACATAATTCTTAATTTGTGCATATCTTTTTTCACTTTTCATCAACTTTAATATATGTATCAGGCCTTTTTCTTTCTCATTCTCATTTCTACCAGTTTTTCTCTCAGTTTCTTGACATTTGAGTATTGATATGCTAGGCATCTGATTTGCAAAATTTGGAAAGTAAAACATATTCTTTATCATAAGCATTTTTAAAAGTCCATCTCCATGCTATAAGGGAATGAAAGGTCATGCATGCTTGCCTTAGTCCGCCAGTCTTTTGCCACATAAAATGGGAAAGTTGGCTTTTGTTTTATGGTTAGTAGTTTACAATTCATACATATGGTACTTGTGCTTCATTTTCCTGATGTCATATGCATTAAGGTACTGCCATTGTATCTGCTACATGGTGCACAATAACATAGTAATTTTTCTTTGCTGTTTGTGAAGGTGGAAAACTTGATACTCAAGTTTGATTTTGTTATCATCTTATAGAGCTGTTTCAAAATAGATGGCCTTAAGAATGGATGGAACATAGGACCAAGAGCTGTTAGTTAGGGAGAATTGATTGTTCCTAGGACCTAAACTGAACTTATCTTTTGGAACATTTAGAAGAAGCAAAAAATAATTGCCATGATAAAGAAACTGACCGTAGAATGCAGTAACTTCAGATTATGCTAATAAATGCAGAATGACTTAAACAGGTGCCCTAGCAATTTGGGCTCTTTATTTCTTAGTATGATACTTTGTGGTCTCAGTGACACTGTTTTTTGGTATCTTCTCTTGGCATATCGCTTGCAAATGTTCTGAAGAAATGGGGGCCATGTATGTTGAAGCTTGCTTCATCATTTCTTTACTGAGATCATCGCGTTGGATGACTCAAAGAGGATCAATTCTTTGTGAGAAAGTTTGATAATTGGTAGAATTAGATTATTCAAAGAATCAGATTCTTTTCATTACCAAAGTTTGCTTGTGACTGACGCTGCGCATGGAAGAATATATGTGTAGAGGAAAAAGAGAAGATAAATTTGAATGTGGATTGTAGTGGAAAAAGAATATGAAAAGAGTTTTGCAAAATAAAGTTTGTTTTAAAAATGAAACAATGCACCTGCACAGGCACATACATCATCCACCATTCCAAGAAAGCCTTCCTTTTATTTCAATGGAGAATGGTTTCTCTACACTCCAACAATGCTAAGCAATAAAATTGTGTACTTGGTTGACATTATGTTTGCAGATTGTATGTACGTACATGTGATGTATGAAGCAATTTGGTATCTTAAAATTAAGTTGAATTTCTATGTATCTAAGTATCATGAACGTGTTTGGATTTTATTTGTGATATGAATATGATATTCCATACATGGATAGGGACTTCACTTGAAATGGTTGTTGAATTGCATTCTCCCATGGCATCAATATATGGTATCCCATCATTTATTTTTAAAGAGAACTATGGCGTCTGAGAAATGGTGGGGTAGTAGAATCTACAAGCTCCAACTTCCATGCACTACTTCCACAGTTTTCTAAAGGCTTGATGTGCACAATCCATGCATGCAATATCAGAGGAGAGGATATTTGTCAGCATGAAATCACTGCACCATTGTTATTAGGGGCGGGCATAGGTTGGGCCCAGGGTAAAGAGGGCAGTCTGAGGCATCGAGCATGGCTGGCCCGAGCCTATCCAGCTGGGTCCTTCAGGAAAAAAAAAAAAGCTCCAGGCCTTACAACTTTCAAGGCTGAGGTTGGCACGACTGCAGGCTGCCCAGCCATCCCTTGTGAGCCGGATTGTCATTGGCCCTTTCATTGCCTCCACATTCTACATTTGTACTGTTGTCTTTGTTTACAGTATGATCCAGCACTGTGATGTTCTTTGTTCTTATTGAACTTGCTGGTGGCTGCACTGTTTCACACGACAGATTGTGGAAAACATGATCCAGACCTCAACAAGGAGATGGAGAAGCAGTTTGTGGATCTCCTTACAGAGGAGCTGAAGCTGCAGGAGGTTATTGCTGAGGAGCATACTCATCACTTGAATGTCACCCTTGTTGAAGCCAAAAGATTGGCTTCTCAGTATCAAAACGAGGCTGAGAAATGCAATGCTGCAACAGAGATATGCGAGGAGGCCAGAGAGCAGGCTGAGGCAGCACTGACTAAAGAGAAGAAGATCACAGCACTTTGGGAAAGACGGGCCCGACAACTCGGCTGGCAAGATTCATGACTTATGGTTTAGTAGAATTTTTCCACTTCGTTGTAGCCATAGCTGGTGTTTGTTCAGAAGTGACGAACAACTGTAATGTCTATTTATTTTTTTAATTAGGGACAACACCGGAAGTGTTTGTAATATTATATGGTTCTTCTCCTGGAAAAATGCAGATGCGTGCCCAAGTTGGCTGATATCAGATCTATTATGTTCTGTATTTTTGCTACAGCCAATCTCTGCGGCCCTGGCTTATTATGTCTCGCTCTTCTCTGTTTGTGATTTTGTTGGTACCAACTGATGTCTGTTTCACTACAAACCTGATTAGCTGGACGGCCTCTGTAAGGTTGAATGCATGGTATGGTGAATTTTATTTATTTGAGTTTACCATGCATAGCACCCTGGCCTTTTCATCAACATCTTATGAATTATTTGTTCGAGCCTGGAGTTATATTCCTCAACTTGATGCGATCAAATACTCCTGTCTAATTTTTATATTAACAACATTATGAACAAGCGACGTGATAATGAGACTTAAGGTTTTTAACTAGGTAGAGAAGGACATCTGAAACAATTTGCAGGAAGCTGTTGCCTTTTTCATTAGTGACTAAACTATAGAAATGTAAGGCAAAGAACCAAAATTATGTGCTGTCCTGTTCTTCCAGAAATTTTTAGTATGCTAGGATGACAAATTAAAGTGACAACATTATCTGCTTTTGTTATGCTACTTATCTGGCTACATGTGATTACATTCAACAACAATGTACAGGGACTTTAAGCTTGAACTTGTGGACTTGAAGATAAATTGAAATATTACTGTTCTACTTATGAACTTGTGAAGGTAAATAAGTAGTGTTGCCTTGATTATTGCAACGTTATTTATCAACTTCTCAATCGTTTTTGCATTTTTAAGTTTTAGTTGTTTTCAGTATTTCTTTTGGTATGATCCGCCTGGATGCGAGTCTTGCCTGCCTTCACTTGCAGTCCTTTTTTAATACTTGCACATCAAAGCGGCCTTTTAGAACGCTAGTTTTTAATTCTCAATGGTAAGCAACCGCTTTGGACCATACATTCAAGTGCGTCTAATAGTGCTTTCCCTTGAGTGAGAGCTGATCCACCTGCAATCAATTCTACCAACATTGAACGATAGTTTGCTGAAGAGGAAAAAATGTCATCCTTTAAACTAAATGGTGTTCAGCTTAGATTTACTGACTCTTACCTCAACAAAGAGAATGAAGTCCCCACACCATCCGATCTGACTGCTGTTGGGTCGTAAACCCAGAGGAATTCGACTTCTACGCTTCAATAGATCGAACTTAATTAAACAGTTAGCTCCCATTGAGAATCTAGTTAGCACTCGATCTAAACCATCTAGATTCTTTAATTTTTAGTTTCTTTCAACCGTGTTCAATAACAAGATTAGTATATTTAGAAAGACTAAAAGTTAGGTGGTTAAAGCCCATAAGGACTAATCGTTAAAGTCTGATCAACGAATGATCAAATATCCAGTTGCTTAGAAATTTATTTTAACATTACAATGTAAATTAAAAAAATTGTTGGAGAACATACCCTGATCTTAATGAAGTGAAGATTATCAAGATTAAGGGTCATACATTTTTCCAACTTTTAGTCCTTGGATTGGGACTTTCTAGCTAAGATGACATGATTGCCATGGTTGTCCTCAGAAGGATTTAAATTTTTAGAAGGCAATCTTAAGTTGTCCTTAGTCAGAATTATAGATAAATTGCTTAATGTGTGCTTTGAGAGAATAGTTGAACCATATCGAATCAGTTTGAAACCTGTATAATTCGATGGTTCAATTTATTATATAAGTCAAACTGTTTATATCATTTCTCATACTATATCTAACCATCTGAATCAGTGCCAGTTTAGTATGGTATATGCTTCATATGCTCACATACCTTATCTAAGATTTATAAGTAACTTTGGTTTAAAACAATAAAAAGAACATTTAAAATCACATAATGACAGTAATAACCCAGCACAAATACCTAAGAATAGTATTTTCACCTTGTTATCCATGCTCAGAAACATGGTAAAGGAAATTCATCCATGATACGGATATATCCATACTTACGATCGACGTCCATAGACCTTCAAAGGCATATATATATATATATATAGGTTGGTGCTTGGTTTGAGGACCTATAAACCCCTTACAATTTATCCAGGAAGTAGTGAGAAAAAGCAGGGACATGCTTTGGAAGCAAGCCAATTCTGACATCAATCCCTCCTCCATCATTTGGATTCTGCATGAAGTAGGCAACCTGCTGGAGAGGAGAAGCCAGTGGTGACACATAGGCTGCATCTCCGAGGCCAAAATCCACCTTGTGGTATGGGGTTCTTGTCCAGTCCGAGACCATCGTGAGCTCAGGCAGTGGAGGAAGCACGCCCTGTGGAGCCTCCAGTGCCTCCAAGTAGGCTCTCACGTAGTCATTGGTCACAGCTCGCTTGGCCTCCTTTATCTTCTCAATGATTGATGCCAGGCTCTCTTTCTCGAGTTCTCCACTGGTGCATGAGATGGAAGAGAGCACATAAGCGTTCCCTGTGAACCCTTTGGGCAAGGGTGGATCCGTCCTGGTCCTTGTGTCCATTGTAAATTGGAGGCACACTGTTCTGTCTTTTGGTATCCCTATGGCTTTAGTCCTTGCCTGCAGTAAGAAGTGAACATACATCGTATATGAACCCACATGCACTTCGGTTAAACATGGCGAGATGCGTGAAAATGTGAACCACGTATCTAGAAAATCCATTTGGCTTCCTTGCAGAAGAATGCTTTCAGTGTAATTGATTTTAGCTAAAGCCTAGGTAGACAGAGAGAGCTTACCTTTTCTTCTTTCACTCCAATAACATATGTCCTCCATAACATAGTCAAGGTCTCTCTAGGAACACAAATGTAAGTGGAAGTTCCATGGATAAATGGAAGGTCTTCAATAATACAATGACCACGAGTTGTATGCATGATATTTAGTGAAACCTCAGTGTTCATCGTGGATTAATTATTTGAGAAACTATGTCCCAAGAAATTTGTGAAGGATATGATAGAAAGATTTTTCTAATTAATGTTAGTTATATCATTTAATTTAGTCTTCCATGCATGAAAGTATATGTACAGTTCTCTTTGCTATAAAAGTTTTCTGGTCGCTATTTATTAATGAGCAAAGCATGCTAAAATCTCTTCTAAAAAAGGTTGAAAAAAAGAAAAAAAGAACGAAAACAAACAAAACAAGCTGAAACCTAGTGATTCAAGTCATGCCTAGGTGTTGCGGGAGCTAATGCTTAGTGGTTGAACAAATCAAAGGTTCTCAACAAAGTTGAACCGAAACAAGAGTTTTCCTAGGGGTTCTAAGACAAGAAAAGGCTCCAGTTCCTAAGGTTGCTCCATAGTCTATAGGGATTAAACAGACCTTCGTAATGGTTTTCTAAGGAACATGACAGCTGACTCTCTATGCATTTTTAAGGCTATTATCATTTTAAAAAGTTCAGGAATATACATATTAGTAATAGATAAGAGCTAGAAAGGTTTTTCCAATGACAGATGTCTGGAATGAGATTATTAGACTTGAATAATGTTTTTATAAACTCATCATAAGAAAAACTGCATTCTTATTCATTACAAAAAACCTCATCGTTGATTCTTCTATGGCTTACTGAAATTCGACTATAATGAAAATTTCCTGTGTCTTCATTAATTATCAGATCTTATACCACTGTTTATTAGTCATGCACCTTGTTCATGTAAACCTTTTACTTGTGCTTTCAGTCAGACTGTTCCTTGAAGATGTGTGAGTTCAATTTTATACCAAATAATCAAAAACCAGATTGAACACCATCAAATTAAATTTTAACTGGACTAACAGAATCAATCCCACGAAAGAATGATGGTTGGCACTTCAATAAAAAATTCAAGGCACTTTCAGATTCATAAATATGTATCATATATTTGAAGCAATCTACTGTCTTCTTTTCATGATGAAAATTTTAGGGCATGACTTCAAGGGGACTAATAATATTTTAGCTATCAGAAATTTTAATCGCAAAGAAGAAAGAACACAAGGATTTAAAAGGGGGAACTCTACTAACAATAAACAGCTAATAAGAGGGACATATACAAGAGAAAGCTCTAACAGATTTTACTTGCCAAATTTGTTATTCAAATGTCACTGAAAAATTTTAACTATGAATAAACTGTCCATGACCTTCTGTCTTCAGTGCCAAAAGTAGTTTATTAATTAATGCCAGTTTGCTGCTCTTTTTTCATAAATGAGGTCAGAGAAAATGCCACACTTTCGGTCTTTCACCCTTCTGACTCTTGTATCTATTACATTTCCGATCTACATGTTATACGGCATGACCTTTGGTAACAGTAATCCTTACTGATTAAAAATAACACAGAAGATGTGCATAAATGATTAATGGAAAATTTTCAGATGATATTCAAAAATTCTAATTATTTTTAAAAAAACCATACTATATATGGTTTGTATATCTCCCAAATCAATTCCCAAGGAGATACTTTCTGCTAAATCTTCTCCTAGAGCCATACAATTGTTCTAGTAGATCTAAGTGGCTATGGAAATGAAGGTATAGCAACGTTTTACTACAACCATGCTTCTTAAAGACATCCAAGTGTTTTTAACTTTCACCTTTAATCTGCTATAGATCAAGATTTTATAAACCTTAAAATTTGTATCAGATGTCCTCGAGATTTCTATGGTTTGCCTTTTCTAATCAAGTAATTTGTCTTGTAAATAATATATTTAATTGTTTTACATGCATCTTTAGTGGTATTCATGATGTATTTTCTTCCATTCTAGAGTTTGTACTATAAATATATATATAATCATCATGTTCATAAGTTGTTATAATTCTGCACGTTTCTTAATTAAGTGTAATTATGTCATACTCAATTTACAAGTTTGAGAGGTTACATCATTTCTCTTATTTTTCCTTTCCTAATCTACTAACTCCTCACTCCTCAAAACCATAAATTCAGTAAGGATTTGCATTTCAAATTATAAGACATAAGATATAGAAGTGTGCATGTGCATAAAATATTCAAATGACCATGACTATTACCAATATGTAACATCTTGTTAAGCTAGGTTGGCTTTGGAAATTTTTCCTCTACCATTAGAAAAGCATTCTTTGTTAATCTTCTTTTTCAAATTCCACTATTTTTTTTCCTAAATTTTCCATTACCATCCCTTGATGAATGTTGTGTAATCAATTGCTTCAAAAGCTTAAATTAATAGAAAAATACCTTAGCTATGATATCATGTTAAATAACCATTGATCATAAAAGCTTAATTTCATAAAAAAAGGGTTAACAAAGTATATCAAACATAGCAATTCTAGAAACATAAATATAAGCTCCTCTCCACATTAGAGCTTGCTATCATCTTGTTCGTTTCTTTATGTATAATCTAGTCATGCTACTTTTACATCAACATACTTATTTTTCATACATAATTAATTGTTTGTAAAATTTTTCTTCAAGCCTTAAGGACCTACAACAATGATACAACACTTTCAAGATACCACCTCTTCATCACTTAGTTATTGTTGTAGCAAATTTCATGTGTGATCAATGTGACATCGATCTAACCAAAGCAATGAGAAAATAGCAATTCAAACACAAGCTAGTAATATTTAAATAGTTCAGTCCTTTAGACTTATGCCCACAAGCAAAATTGAGAAGAAAATTTTATTATGAATGTAAAAAGAAGAGATAAAAAAGTATCAAGATGTTTTTTATAAACTTTCTCTCTCTATATATGTGTGTGTATGTATATGTATATATGTATGTATGTGTATATGTATAGAATGGGAACTATATCGTAGAGCTATCACCTTTGCACCCTCATAAGAGGTTAGTGATGTGGTTCGGACTTGGACTTGGCTTAATCCTTTCACTTTCATTATGGACCTTTAGAACATTCCCACTCAATTTTTTCTCTAAATTTATTAATTGAATAATGAAGTTAGGCGAAACAAAAAATTCAAAACACATTTAGCAATGATAATTCTTTTCTGAATACTTTCATCATGATGTATTTCTTTCAAATAAGTCTCAAACAAAAGAATCACAGTTATACACTATTGCTTGTCAGCCATTACTCTTCACCATAACCTTCTTTTTCAACTATACATAAATTATGAATTTGACCTAAAAATATTTGGTTGTAGGTATTACATTTTAATATTAAACCTTTGATGCAAATCACAATTCTAGTTATAACCATAAATTTGTCAATAATATTTCTAATTAGAAATTGTCAACAGTAAGTTATTTTGTGCCCTTAAAAAAAAAGGTGATAGAAATATTGAGTACAGTATTTTGATCTGTAACCTCACAAAAGCAACACTTTATATATTTTTGTAATCATCTTTTAAGATATTGTACTTGATTTGACCTATCGTAATGATTTATCGATGGTGTCCTTAAGATATAACTAAGCTACAAATGGTTGGAACTAACCAATTTACCTTGCCAGGAGTTGATTAGTAATAATCAACTCAACCTATCCGAGATAACTAATTTAATCTAGTCTTTCCCAAACTTCTTTCAGCATTCCTTGTGACTTTGAAAGAGATGAAGTGTGATTACAGTATCATAAAACTTCAAATGTATGCATATATTTATGTACTTTTTTCATAATTTATCTATTTTTGTTTTATCCACTTTTTTATCCACTTTTTCAGTTTGTTTTCTTAATAAAAATAATAGTATACGAATTTAAACATTTTTTCTTACTTCTTGCAATGTTAAAAATAAAATGAATTTTTAGAATGAAAAGGCATTTTGAATGTGTGATAAATTTTATCTGTATACCTCAAGTGTATGATGGCTCTCCATGGACTGACGTTCCCTTTGTGTGTTTTGTTTAATCCTCCCCCAATACTCCCCTTACAAAATAATAAAAAAGAGAGAGAGAGATAAAGAAAAGAACCTTAATAAAAATGAGTCTCTTGATAGACCAACAGAGGTAGCAAAGAGATTTAGGAAAAAAATAAATAGAGATAATATGAGTGGAATTAGATCATCCTTTTTTAGTATTGAAAAATATTAGTCCATACTGGTCTCTCTTTCTTTTCATTATTATTTCTCCTTCATGATTAGTTTTCATTTAAAGTTAATATCTGCTCTATGTTCCTCTTAATGAGTCATTTTCATCTGTATGGTTAAAGACTATATTGATGATATTGAAAATTAATCATGCCTAGTAACTTGGCATACCTTTCTTTCAGCCTCTTTTCTATGTTATTAATTAACGACTCTCTTAGGCATGTCAAAAGATTCACTCTGATGACGTGAAGCCGCATGGTCACAGAGTTGTACTTGGTTCATATCCCTCAAGGCAGTCTAAAGCAAAACTTGAGTATCAAAAGGTCCATTTGATTATTCTAATCAAGTTTTGAAATGTTTAAGGTAGCACTCTTTTCACTAAAGCTGTTGATGTCTTAGAAGTGATAGGAGAAAAGTGAGAGCTAGGTATTTGAAACTGATGCATATTTTTGCTTTTCTTTATAACTTTGCATGTCCATCAAGAGACTTTCTTGTTCATAAACAAAATGTGTCTCATGGGCTGTTCACGAAAACTAACTCCACACACACACACACACACAAAAGCAAGAGTTATGGCTATCTATGTTAGCTAAGTTCAAACATGTAGGTTTTGTCAATGTCCAAAGTATAGTTAATCATGTGCTATTGTCTCCAAACCTAGTTGAACTGTCATAGTCCAAGTCTAAAGCGGGTAAGAAGCGGTGAAGAAAGGTGACGTTGGTAGATGAAAATTTCTATGTAGATGTAGACTTGTGGAAAAAGACACTACTTCAGAACCTTTTCACGACAAGATAGATGCCTCAGTTGTGCTGTCTAAGAGCATAAAGTAGACAAGTTATTCAGAAAATTAAAGTATTTGAGTTAATTAATTCTGAACTTCATGATCTATTGATCTAGTTTGAGATATGACATTCAGGGACCTATGACACACCATTTGCCTGTGAGATAAGGAGGAGGAAGGTACATTTTTAGAGTCAATTACCAATTGGGTCCTAAAATTCATCAATTAAATCTTTGAAACAATTACAACGATAGATAACTTTTGATTCCTCATAATCTATGGGTGTGTGTATTGTAACAGGACTAACACCATATAATAATTAGATCATACTAATATTTTGCCGGGACGTGTGTGACTGGCCTCTTCACTTGACTCATTGCCACACCCAGCAATATATCACCACCAATTTATTGTTTAACTTTAACTTCCTTTATTAAACAACATATATATAGTTGGGACTTAAGATTAATATAGATACACAAGCTGTAACCATGATATATAGAAAATGGGTGATGGGTAAAATCTTCTAATGATGAAGGCTTATCTCTAGATGCAGTACTCTGCAAAGTAGCTGGTCATATAAAAATTTCATATATATGCTACTCTATATTATAAGTTCGCTTGTTTCCCTTTTTTAAAAATGATAATTGGAGATGAAAGGATGCTGGTTAAAATGATATGCCATGGCATAAAAAGACCGAGAGACAATCCTTGTTCAGCGGTTGATGTTTCTGAGATATACCTCTTGACAAATCTCGATATGAGTAAATTAACATAAGATGGAAAACTGCTACAGATGGGAAAAGATGCATGGATTTGCTAAAACCATATCTCAAAGGGTACTTTTTTTTAGAAAAGCATGTACATGACCAAAGTTGATACAACTGACTGCATTCTTCTGCTTTATAAATAATAAATATGATGCTTACGACTTCCTTCGGTTATCTACCATATCTGTTCTTCTATTCCACTACTCTTCTACAATAATTGTGTGACTTGAGCCTCATATATATTTACTGGGACTGAAAATAAAACCATACCTTGTTTGTGATGTACTATGCAAATTTGTATGAAGACACGCGATCATGTAAAAGGCTAGATGAGGGTATTTCTTGCATATGTGTCTGTACGAGAGAAAGAAGGGGGGGAACGAAGGGGAGATAGAGATAGAGTGAGGGGGGGAAGAGAGAGAGAGAGAGAGAGGTAGAAGGGAGGGAGTTTTATTGATTATTTTACCTTCCACAGGTGTGCTGCCACCACCTCAAAGGAAGAGCATGAAATACCACTCAAACCATTGGTTGCCTTGCTCTTAAGCTTCCCTACCATGGAACTTCTCAGAGAAAAGGTCCTGAGAACAAACTGTTCATGGCTTGAGCTGCCCACCTCTGAGAATTTGCGCTCGCCCTGCGGTTTCGTATCAAGATCCATGCGTTCCACGGAGACTGCCTGTCTTATTAACTGGTAAAGATGATCAAAAGCTGTGACTCTTATCATCTTATCTCTTCCACCAGGCCTAGTTAAATTTTCTTCAGTTTGGCCACGACCTACCAGCAACTCCCCCTCTCATGCACTGGCTCAACCAGTTCCACCGCCTCATCTGCTCTCCGGCCGACCGTCTTAGTGGCCCATGCATTCATGAAATTATAGTTCGCCAACCCATCAAAGAGTGAGTGGTTCGTTCCCACCCCCACTGCATACCCTCCACAGCCAAACTTAGTCACCTATACGGCAAAAAAAAGAGAGAGATCGAGAACTTTAATTATAAGCGATAAACATATGGTTAAGCTGCAAAAGCCTGTGAACTTAATTATAGTGTACAAGGACTCACCTGTGCAACAACAAGGGGCATATCAGAGAAGCTACTGGAGAAAGGAGGCCTGAAGACCAGGCGTTCATAGAAGTCATTGTACTGAGCGAGGTCTCCAAGCTCTGAGATCTTCAAACGAGTGGCAGCCTCCACAAAAAGTGCACCCGAATTGGTGCAAGCCAGGTCAAGCTTCCCATTGGCTGGGTTTAAGGACAGTCTCCTGCAGCTGGGTACCAGGCAGACAAGGTCTCCTCCAGGCCCATTTTAAGGAGGAGAAAAGAGAGCCAGCTGACAGGCCTTGGTGGGGTGGAGGTGATCTGTAAAAGAACACCAAGTACATGAGCACTGGGCACTTTCTGTCTAGATTGGAGAGCTGGATAAGTCTGGCCTCATGGGGGTGAGCTCTTGGGTAAACTGTTGTTGTCTTTGTGATGAGAACCTTATGGTAATCCTCCCTCTGAATGGCCATTGCTTCAGTGGTCCTCTTGCTCTGGCTGAGGCCTGAAATTAGAAAGGCAAAGGCGAGGAGGAAAGAAGAGATGCCTTGGCAGAGGACAGCTTTGTATATATCGTTTTCTAAAGGTTGTTATGACTACTGGTATGATTTGTGATAACTCCAGTTCTCTTTACTCTTCATGCATGGCACTAGTGTTTATTTATATTTATAGATATATATGCTGAGTTGCTGTGCATCAACCACAGCTAGCTACAAGCTTCTTTTGCTAGTTACTATTGCGTGCACCAAGGGTTAATTCGGCCCATCTCTTTTTTTTCTTCTTTCAGTAAAGGGCCAAAAAAAGGTTGGGCCCACCGTACCCTTAAGGGTTTGGCAATCCCCAGTAGCACACAGACTGGAAGGCCCTCTGGAAATTAATTTGACTTTTGTTCTAGAACCAAGGCTTGACTTTCTCCTGCTGACTAAACTAAAGAAGTACTCCATGTGAGATCAGATGGCTTAATCTTAATTACCGCCGACTTGATCAGGTTATGTTCCACTAGTTATTGACATATAGACTGCTGGAACTAGATTCGCATGATTAATATTACTTCAGGTTATGTTCCACTAGCTAGTTATATTGGAAGTTCATGTGGTTGGCAACATTTTAGACTACTGGAACTAGATTCGCATGATTGATATTTCTAGAGTGGCTGGCCGTTATTCTTGTGGTTGCTTCAATGTAGTTGTTGTTGATATTTTTATTAATTAGTGTATATTGCTAACATATAGGAGTACTGATAGCTATAATCTGATTACCATGCAAGAGAGACCTATAAACTAAGATCAATAACCAATCAACGGTGCATTTCATGAAGGAGCATTATCTCAAATATGGGCATATCAGTCATAGTTTTGTTAGTCCCGGGTATTAGGGCAATCAATGAGAGTACTGGAGAAGAGAGTCCATATATTAGATGCCGAACCTTTTGTCAAATTGGACGCAGGACCACCAAGTGTGTACGAGAGTTCTTTCTTAGATTATATATATATATATATATATACCATCATATTATCATTATTGGTGGTGGTTGCTGCTGCTGTTGTTAGTGCATTAACTCTTGACTACAATACTTCGTCAAATATTGCACTGGCTTCAGGCCGTTCGCTAAGATTTGAAGGACAGACAGAGCCAAGGTGTGGGAACCATCGCTAAATTAAAGAAGCTATATCTTAACAAAAGAGGGAGCACCTTTTCACCCAAGGAATTCCACCACAGCCTCCCTCGGTTCTAGAGAGTCACAAAACAACATGCCATGGAACTGATTGAGCTCCTCCACCTCTTTGTCCTGCGCCCCTTTAGACGGCCCCAAATGCCCATGAGGGTCGGACTAGTGTCCTTGAAATCAGAGTAGGAACAATAAGGCTACTAGAGGGAAGAGAGAGAGAGAGAGAGAGAGAGAAAAAAGCCGGCCACTTGGGAGGGTGGCATTAATAAAATAAGATCGATGAGAGGGGTTTTGATGGGCAACGGGAGTGGGGGGGTGGTGGTGATTGGGGCATCAAGGGTGGGGAGGGACAGGATGGCAAGGGAGAGGCGCCTCCCACGAAAGGAGCCTCAAGAGGGCATTGGAAAAGAGGACTTGTTGTTGGTTTGTAGGTGGGCATGCGTGCAGCCAAAGCCGGGCATTGTCTTCCTGCCCCCTTCTTTCCCGGCATCAAGGGGCTCTCTTTGTGGCCTCTATTCCTTTCCCCTCCCCCACTTTGAGGTAAACAAATACGGATCCTTTTGGCTGTGGGCTTGTGCCCCTACGTAGAAAAGGTTAGTTAATTCAGAGAGGAATGTATTCTCTTCCTCTACAAGTCATAGCTGTCGTCTAGGTTCCTTTCACATGTGTTTATAGTATGTCATAGATAGATTGCCAATGCTCATGCATGCACATGTGCATGTTTTTCCATGTCCATAAACACGCAAACACTTGCGTAAAGATGTCATGCTTCATCTCATCAACGATGATGAAGAAAGTACTTGTGCAATGCTCTAACGCTCGTCAACCGATTATTCACTGAAAGAATTGCTTGTCTGTCTCGAAACAACGGCAATAATAAAGCCTTCGTTCCAAGTTAACCGTGCTTTGGCTACATTAATTTTTTTTCCTTTATTTTTTATTTTTAAATATATTTTCTTATAAAGTATAAAAATTCTAAATTTTTTTATCATTTTATTTTATATAATTTTATATAATTTTAATTTATTTTATTTCTTTATGTGCATCAAACCATCTCTTTGAATACAAATGCATTTCTATATATGTTTACATTTTATATATGCAAATTATTTCTGTTGTTATCTTCTTAATTTATTCTTAGCTAATACTACTTCTACTTATGCCTACATTGCTTATCTTTGAATAACAACGTAGATCTATGTTGCTATGAAAATTTGTTCTTTGGCTTGAGAGCGGTGCACGTTAGAATTCGGATAGCACTCTTTCGCTTGGATGGACCTGCAAGGTAGTCCTCACCTAGGAATCATAGGGATGATCCCTGCGGAAGACCCTTCGACGCCCAAGTCAGTGGATATTCTGAGCAAATAGATGAGAGAAGAAGGCTCTAGCAGAAGGATCTTTCTTCTTGAAATGATTTTTCAGAAGCAATGACCTTTGCTAGAGTTTTCTTTGGAATTAGATTGCCTTCGAGAGCGTACCTGAAGGATCCTGGGACTTGATATTTGTATGCTACCAAGGAGGTGAACCGTTACCTGATTTTTCAAACGCATTTTGGGAGATTGGGAGCTGAAATGATTGAAATCCCGTCAGTTATGGGATCGGTAGCTGATTAGCTTTATCAGGAGCTTGAAACTCCATAAATCATGGTCGAAGGGTTGTATTTGGCTCTTGTTTCCGTTTAAGAAAGTTCACTTCGAGATTTTTATGATCAAAGCGGTTCGTCCTCTTGAATATTCAGCGTGATATGAGGTGGCAATAATACTCGGGCCAAAAGAAGGATCCTCGGCTCTCAGCAAGATAGCTCGGTCCTGTAGCTTGGCAAGATAGCTCGGCTCTATAGCTCGACGAGATAGCTCGGCTCTATTGCTCGGCCCTATAGCTTGGCGAGATAGGTCGGATCTATAGTTCGGCCTTATAGCTCGGCCTTATAGTTCCGCCTTATAGTTTGGTCTTATAGCTCAGCCTTTGTTGCCACGCATACTTATTGATGCGGTGATAATTTTTTTTTGCATCACATGCCCCCCTACTCCTTAGTCCGAATAGGGAGTAGAGTCCATGATGGCTCAATCTCATTGGTGGCACGTCATGATGGCCCCATAAATATCAAGCCATCATTCTATCATTTCTTTTCTCGCTGAACCAGGAGAGTTGGCTGGGCGAAACGTGGCCAAATCAAAGATCAAGGCATGTGGGCTAATGAATTTTGATTCTACAAAGTTTTTACTTGGTCCTGAAAAAGTACATAAAAATATATTTTACTTGTCCCAGCCAAGGTATGGAGAAAATGTTTGGTCCTACCGAGGTTTCAAGAAAATATTTTACTTGGCCCAGCCAAGATATGAAGAAAGTTGCTTTGATTGGCTGTACCGAGGCCCAGAAGATCTTTTACTTGGCCCTACCAAGGTACAAAAAAAGCTACTTTGATCAATTGTGCTGAGATCCAAATTTTTTTTTACTTAATCCTGCTAAGATATAAAAAAAATGTTGCTCAGATCAGTTGTGCCTGCCTTGCCCGTCTTTGAATAACCACGTAGATCTACTTTTCTAATTCCTCATAATTAATTGTTTAGTTGGCCTCCAGTGAATTAAATATTATGGTTATCGGTCTTCATGGTTTAGGCTGCGAACCCACTGGTTAATTTCCCAAACAAAGGCACGTACGTGATGGGTGCTAGCTAGGAACGTGGACCATGTCCTTGATCATTAGTTGTGGCATGCACGTTATGATGGTATTAAAAGATAACATATATATATATATATATATATATATATATAGATATATATATATATATATATATATATATATATATATATATATATATATATATATATATATAGATATATATCATACATATATATATATACACATATATACAATCTTTTACTTGGCCCTACCAAGGTACAAAAAAAGCTACTTTGATCAATTGTGCTGAGATCCAAATTTTTTTTTACTTAATCCTGCTAAGATATAAAAAAATGTTGCTCAGATCAGTTGTGCCTGCCTTGCCCGTCTTTGAATAACCACGTAGATCTACTTTCTAATTCCTCATAATTAATTGTTTAGTTGGCCTCCAGTGAATTAAATATTATGGTTATCGGTCTTCATGGTTTAGGCTTGCGAACCCACTGGTTAATTTCCCAAACAAAGGCACGTACGTGATGGGTGCTAGCTAGGAACGTGGACCATGTCCTTGATCATTAGTTGTGGCATGCACGTTATGATGGTATTAAAAGATAACATATATATATATATATATATATATATATACATACATATATATATATATATATATATATATATATATATATATATATATATATATACATACATATATATATACATACATATATATATATATACACATATATACATATACATATACATATACATATAAAAGAAAAGTTTAGAGTTTGCTGTGGTGTCTGCTTTAAGATTTGTGTGTTCGGCTGTCTTCCTCTGATCTCCGATGATTATCACCGCCGGTCTTGATTGCGCTTCACCAGTCGATGGCGTCCTCTCTGTCTGCTTCTCCAGTAGCCCTGGATGATGGGAAGAAGGAAGGGATGTCATGGCGACGTGCCGTTGACAACCGCTTTGTTTGGGTGGCGCCATCTCCATCTCCGGCAAAAATTTTTGAGCTTGAGCGTCGGTTCCCGAAGGTTGTGCAGGTCCCTGTTAGAGCCTTGGAGGAGGAAGTTGGTGGCTGGGGTAAGTTGGCAGTCATCGCTCAGAGCCTCTCTTGGTGGGTTCCCCTGGAGGCTATCGTTAGGGAGTTCCATCGGGCTGGCATTTCCAGCGAGGTAAAGTCTGTTTCTTTGGCTCATCGTCACTATCTTTTCCGTTTCACCGATCCCCAAGCTAAGGCTCTGGTACTGGGGAAGCCATGGGTGGCTAATGGTCAGCTTATAGCCGTGGTTGACTGGCATCCGGAGTTTGTGCCATCAGAACGATCGTTGCTCTCTACCCTATTGTGGATTAGGCTGCCATTGCTTCCTATTGAGTTCTGAACAGAGGAAATCGTGAGTTCAATCTTACCAGTCGCAGGGGATTTCTTGTTTCTGGACTCTTCAACGAAGGAGAGGCATCGTGGGGGGTTTGCTCGGGCTTGTGTCAGGGTTGATTTGAGCAGACCTCTTCGGCCAGCGGCGAGGATTTGAGGCTGCGGAGCTCCTTTCTGGTAGCAATTTGTATACGAGCACCTCGACGGCATTTGTGGATCCTGTGGGTCGCTCCATTCCTCCGATTCTTGTGTCTCTGTGTCGGCTTCTGAATCATCTTCGGATGCCCCTGTTTTCGGTCCGTGGATGGCGGCTCTCCGGCATCGAAAGGCCCCCCAAGCCCCTGTTGTTGCTTCGGGCAAGGTGGTGCAGGGGAGTCCTGTGTTACCCCTTGTTTCATCCGAGGGGTGGCAGACCCCAAGGAAGGCTGCTCGTAGGCAGCCTGGGAGGAAGACGGTTGCTCCTGTGTTGGCCGTTCTCAGCTCTGTAGCGAAGGGGATTGAGAGTCTGGATGCTGGTGCTATGCCGGAGTTGCAGATGGCGTCTCCCCAGGCTGGTAGCTTGAGCGGGGGCCAAGCGCCTGATGCCTCGTTGAAGGTCCAAGTGCATGTGCTGGGGAGGGTGCGTGCCGGTCTGAGGCTGGCGTGCCGGTGGAAACAGAAGGAGCTGGGGTTTGAGTCCTCTCTGCCTCAGTTCAATCTGAACATTGCCACTAACCCTTTTGCCCTATTGGATTCCGACAAATGGGCTAGCCGTCCGAAGGCTCGGTCGGATGCCTACCAGGTCCACTTAAGCGGGCTCGGCCTATTGAAACTCCGGGTCAGAGGGTGGCCTCCAGGTCTACCAAATGGAAGGGGAAAAACCTCACCTCAGCTTATGGTGGAGTGCAATCCACGATTGTGTTCTCAACACCTATGGATGCCTCTATGGAACATGTTTCTCAATCGAAAGACAGGGCTGAGAACTCCCGTGACAAGGCAGCTCATGGCTCTGCGGTTAGCTCCGAGGTCACTCAGCCAGTTGCAGAGGACATGCTTAACCATGATTCTGCCGTCACTCTCCTTAAGAAGGCCATTTAGCTTGAGGTGATGGGTAAGCTTATGGACAGTTCTGACCGAGGGTCCGCTGATGTTGTGATGTCAGGGGACTAGGCGGGGCCCCCTCCTAAATGAGGATTCTGATTTGGAATGTGAGAGGAGCCCAGAAACCGTTGTTTCGCTCCTCTTTTGGGAGGCTTATGCAGCTCCACAGTTTTGACATCTGTATCTTGTTGGAAACTCACATGTCTGGGACTAGTTTGGCTAGCTTAAGGAGGCAGATTTTCAAATCTTGGTTTTCTTACGCTATCGAGTCTGTTGGTTTATCTGGAGGTATCTTCGCTTTATGGAGGAGCGCTGACATTAGAGTGGATGCTTTTTACTATTTCTCCCAGCAGGTTGCGCTTGTCATTTCTGAGGGGACGTCGGTCCCTTGGCTTCTCTCGAGTGTGTATGCTAGCACAGACTTTCGAGAGCGTCGTGTGCTCTGGGATGAGATCCGGTCTTTGATTGCCCAAGGAGTTCCCTCTCTGGTTGCTGGTGACTTCAATTGTATTGTGGGGGAAAATGAGAAGAAAGGTGGAAAGCAGTTTGTCGAGTCCCCAGGAGTTTCGGAGTTCAGGACCTTCATAGCCTCTGCTAACTTGCTGGACCTGGGGTTCCAGGGGTCCCAATTTACTTGGTGTAATAACCGGTTGGGATCTGCTAGAGTGTGGGAATGCCTGGATAGAGTTATGGCCACCGCTAACTGGCTTCGGTGTTATCCTTCTACCATTGTTACTCACTTGTCCAGGATTGCCTCGGATCACTGTCCCATCCTCATTTCCACTGATATGGCTGCCCAGCAGAGGAGGCCCTTTAAGTTTGAGAAATTCTGGACATCTTACTCTGGTACCATGACCTTAATTGCTCAGGTGTGGCATCTTCCTGTTAGAGGGAGTGCTACTTATAGATTATCCAGACGCTTGGAGCTTGCGAGACGCAGACTATCTAGATGGAACAGGGTGGAGGTTGGTGACATTGTTCGGCAAGTTGAGCAGGTTGAGTCTACTATAGCCTCTCTCCACGCTAAGGAAGATCAGCTTGGCTATCTTCTTGATTCCGACCTTACTTCTCTCCGTTCCAACCTGGCCCTCCATCACTCCCTCCTTCGGCAGTAGGAGATTTTTTGGAGGCGAAGGTCTCGTATTCAGTGGGTCAAAGAAGATGATCAGAATATTAGATTTTTTCACTAGGCCACTTTAAATCGCCATTCGGTGAACCAGATCCGGCGAGTAGCTGATGAGGAGGGGTCTTTCCACGAGGATATCCAGGTTATCATAGATCAGTTTCATCACTTCTTCCGGTCCAGATGGACTGAGCAGACGGGGGATGGCTTCCCTGTTACTCCTGTGCCGAGTCCCTTTAAGGTTTCTGGTTCAGAGAACGACCTTCTTACCAGACTTATAACCTCGGAGGAGATTAAGATGGCTTTATGGGACCTTGGATCTGATAAGGCCCCCGGGCCTGATGGGTTCCCCCCTTTTTCTTCCGCCACTATTGGGATATTGTGAGCCAGGATGTTGTGGAGGCTATCCAGTTGGTTTTTCTGTCTAGGTCTATTCCCTCTGACTGGAACCAGACTCTTGTTACCTTGGTGCCCAAATGTTCTGATGCTTCTATTCCTCAGCACTACCAACCGATCAGTTTATGCACTACTTTATATAAGGTCTGTGCTCATCTATTGGTTTCTCGCCTGAGGCTGGTGATTCCTCGTCTTATTTCTCCTGAGCAAGGGGCTTTCCTCAGAGGACGCTGCATCTCTGATAATGTCTTGCTAGCTCAAGAGTTCATGCATGGCCTTCATCATGCCCCTACTCATCAGTGTCTTATGGCAGTTAAGCTAGACATGGAGAGAGCTTATGATAGATTGAGCTAGGATTTTCTCTATCGCACTCTTCAGGAGTTTGGGTTTGCTGATCTCTTTATTGTCTGGATTAGGGCTTGTGTTCACCGACCGTCCTTCTCTATTATTGTTAATGGTGGCTAGACGAACTTCTTTCATTTAGCTGTTGATCTAAGGCAGGGATGTCCTTTATCCCCTTTCCTGTTCATTATCTGCTGATGCATTATCTCGGGCTCTTTCTCTAGCTCAAGATCCCTCCTTTGTTCCTTATAGCGGGGGGGCCCAATGGGCCTTCGCTCTCTCATCTCTTGGGCCCCCCGCTCTCTCATCTCCTATTTGCTGATGATTGTATCATATTGGGCAGGGCCACTATCTACAATGCTTCTGTTTTTGCCACAGTTATTCAATCTTATTATCGGGCTTCTAATCAGAAATTAAACCTCAGTAAATCCTTGATTTGCTTCAGTCAAAAAACTAACCTTGCTGTCAGGGGCTCTATTATGCAAATCTTGGAAATCTCTGTGCAGGCTGACCGTCTTTCCTATCTAGGGATTACCATCACAGGGAGACAGTCACGTAGTACTGATTTCAGTGACCTTGAGCGCAGTGTCCATGACTGTTTGGATGGATGGTAGGTCACTGGGTTATCTATGATGGCCAGGCTCACCCTTATTTGGTTTGTGCTTACTTCTCTTCGGATCTATATTTTATCTAACGCTGCTATTCCGGTGTCTTCTCTGAGGAGGTTGGAGAGATGTTTCTGGGATTTCCTTTAGAGCTCAATGCAGGATGGTCATGGTATCCACCTTACGGCGTGGGACATTGTTTGTATGCCGATTTCAGAAGGGGGGCTTGGGATCCACTCCCTCATAGTCAGAAGGGAGGCTTTGACTGCTAGACATGCTTCGCGATTCTTGCTTGATCTGCACTGTTTGTGGAGTTCGTTTATGCGTGCCAAATATGGAGACTAGATCCCTTCTACTTATTCCCAGTCTACTCGGGGATACTCTTTCTTCTGGAAAGAGGTTTGTCATCATGCCCCGGCCATTCTGTCTAACATCTCGTGGATGATTAGTGATGGTGCCTCTGTCGATGTTGTTTGTGATACATGGATTGCAGACCTTTCCCTTACCCGGTGGCCTACTTTTGTGAGCTCTGATATCCCCAGTGGAATGAGAGTTACTGATTTAATTGCTCAGGATCACCATGTATGACATCTCTCTTTGGTATCCACTCTGTTTGGTGAGGAGCTTCGTCGGCGGATTCTTTCTATTCCTATTATTTCGGGTCATATTTCTGATACCACTTTATGGAGGAGATCCTATTCGACTCGTGCTCCTATCAGAGATCTTGTGAAGGCTTACAGACCTCAGCCCAGGCTTACTCTGGTGTATCTTAGATTTGGAAGCTTCCCATTCACCCAGAGTTCGCCTCTTCATTTGGAAAATGGCTTAAGACTGCCTCCCTACTTGCTCCCTGCTCTCTAGGAGGGGTATGTCGATCCAGTCTACGTGTCATCTATGTGGGTTAGAGGATGAGACTATTGATCATACTATTTTCTTGTATGGTAGAGCGAGACTGATTTGACAGATCATACTATTGATCATATAGATATGGTAGAGCGAGATAACCAGACCGCAATAGACATTTGGACCGGCATCTGAAAGGTGGGTACCACGATTGCTTACATTGCTTATCAGGTCTGGTTATCTCGGAACCGAATTATTTTCTCTGATAAGGAGGCTCCCCCTCATAGGCTTGTTTAGACTGCTTTGTCCCTTTCTGTGGAGTACACCCTTCATCATGTAGCTCTTGGTTCTGATGACCCTGGAAGCTGGGGCTCCCCTGCTGCCTTGGCAGCGCACTGACAAACTGTCTTTATCTCTTGGGAGCCCCCACCCCTAGGGTTTGTCAAAATCAACTTTGATGGGAGTGTTTGCGGTAGAGTTGCTGGTTCGGCTTTTGTGATCCGTGGGTTGGATGGGTCGATGATAGCGGCAGGTGGATTTGGCCTTCTTGATCTATCGGTGCCTTTAGTGGAGTTGTATGCGGCGTGAGCTGGTATATCCTATGCCATTTGCAGTCTGAGGAGCCACAGGATTATCATTGAAGGGGACTCCACTACTATTATTAGCTGGCTCCATCAGGACTCTGGTGACTAGTTCTCTTCCATCCCTCTGCTCCGCGACATTCGGGCTATGCTTCGTCAGGCTGATACTATCCGGATCCGATACATCTATCGGGAGCTAACTCAGCGGCTGACTGGATAGCTGACCGGATGGCCATCATTCTGGACTATGGATCTGGACGTAGGGTGACCTATGCTCTCTGGTTCTTACTTAAATTTTGTACTTTGATATATCGTGTTTGACTAACCCTATATTAGTACGATCGCTCATCTGTATCCAAAAAAAAAAAATGAATTTAGATCAATGACAAGACCTAGATAATCTAGGTACACATTACACGCAATCTACGTGATGAGATAATGTGAAGGGAAGCCATCCCTTTGCCTTCAAGCTAGCTTTCGTTTCAAATCTTAAAATAGCAAGGTATGTGTGGTTCCTTTAATTGATTACAGAGCGACACGTTGCTCGAGTGCGGACACTGTGAAATTATATAAAGTAATCAAAGAAAATTAGAAAGAGAGAGGAATTGATTGGATTGTAGAGATCCGATCCAACCTCATCCAATATCAGAGGCCAACTAGTCGACACAAACGGCTAGCTGTTCTCGGAGAGAGAGAGAGAGAGAGAGAGAGAGAGAGCAACATCACCACACGTGGAGGCACCAACTAGCGGGGCTAGCTGGGAGAAAAAGTTGGATTGGACGGGACCGGCCGCGACGTGGTGAGGAATTGAAGAGTGCTCTCGAGGAGGACGGGTATATGCCCTGCTCATCAATGCAAGGATAGGAGGACAAAACTGGTGATGGAGACCGAGCACATCCTTTTTTTTTTTTTTTTTTTTTTTTTTTTTTTTTTTTTTTTTTTTTTTGTTAACGGGCGATCACATCAGTCTGGCATGAGTCAAGCCCGAGAAGTCAGAATACATAATTTGCTGCAAAATAAGTGGGCAAGGATCACCCCTATGCCATTCCCACGGGCCTGAATGACGAGCTGTGAGATTTGCAACCCAATCAGCTGCCGCATTGGCTTCTCTATAAATAGACGAATCATAGGCGCAGTTGTAGTCCGGAGAGAATCCCAGATAGCACGAAGGATGGGATTGGTGGAATAAGGACCCCATCCCGACGAATCCACCGAATAACAGTGAGAGAATCTCTCTCAATAATCAGTCTGTCTGAGGCCAAATAACGAACGGCATAACTGATTCCAGCCCAAGCAGCCTGAAGCACATCCTTCTTTCAAAAAAGGTCCAAAACCAGCACATGACGTGTCGAGCAGCATCTAACTATCTAATTCCTCTACCAAGCCTCAAGGGTCAACCAGCAATTTAAAGTTTAGGCCATTTTACTCCAACTCCATGGGGGACCCATTTTGCCCCCACTTTAATTCAGGCAGGATTCTCAAGTTTTGATGATCTAGTTTAAAGTAAATTTCAAGAAAAACTAAAAATTTTATGACCAAAATCGAAATAAAAAAAAAGTTAAAACGTGTTTTTCTTAAAATAATTTTTTTTAAAAAAAAAGTAGTAGAATAAGATTAGGATGAGCAAAAACTAGTCCTAACGTGCCAATTGTCATTTTTCGATTCAATGCATGCATGGTTCTTTTGAATGAGCACGTTATGGCGTGACTGAATTTGGATCTAGATTAGGACTCGTTTGGTTTGAAGGTAGGCCAAGCGCAAGCCCACTTCACTATGCTGCATTTCTTCTTTAATTCCACTTCATGCTTTAAAAGATTCAATTAATAAGTCAATTAATCAAGTTCAATTTTGTGCTGGACTCTTAGTAATATCTTAACTCTATATGCTAGTCTAATTAATTAATTAATTAACGGATCAAAACCATATGATTCAAAAACTAGAATAAAAGTTAATGAATAACAAGTGGATTTAAATTATAAGCCCATAATATATTTTTTTTCTCTCCAATATGGAACTAGTTTTGGAATGTTACAATATTTTTGCCTTATAATGGGACATTCTCGTTGCAAGCTACAAGCTAAACAGAATTTACGATTCCCAAGCTAGATCATTGATGCTACAAGAGTAGTTCTACGCCATGGCGGGACTCCATCATCATTTCATGGGTAGATACCATAAGCTAGCTAAAATCTACCTTCGAGCCGAATTGTTGGTATGTAAGAGAGGCTTCACGTCATGATAGAATTTTATCACCGTTCCATAGATAGCCCTTTCTTCATGCTCATCAACTTCTACTCACTCAGATCGCCTGTGATATCATTTATAATGCTTCAAGCTCATCTGCTAGCCCAATTAATTCATTAATGGATCAAATTATATGGTTCAAAAATTTGAATAAAATGAATAAATAACAAGACAATTTAAGTTATAAATATATAATTTTTTTAATCTAATTAAAATAATTTTTAAGGTGGAACCACTACAAGAAATTTAAAATATTGCGACGCCAAAATGCGTCGCTATTGCGTCGCTATACCATGTTTAGCGACGCAATAGCGACGCAATGATGGCGTCGCTCAACTCCCCGTCGCAATACTCTTTTGTCGCAATTGCGTCGCAATGTTGCGACGCAATTGCGACGCTCTGCGACGCATAAAAATGCGTCGCAATAATAAAAATTAAATTTATAAAAAAAATTAATTATTAAATATTGCGACGCAATTTATTGCGTCGCAATATTTAATAATTAATTTTTAAAAATTAAAAATTTATTAATAAATATTGCGACGCACCAAATTGCGTCGCAATATTTAAAATTAAATTTTAAAACAGAAAAAATTTTTATTAAATATTGCGACGCAAATAAATGCGTCGCAATATTTAATAATAATTTTTTTGTTTTAAAAATTATTTTTAAATATTGCGACGCAATTTGGTGCGTCGCAATATTTATTAATAAATTTTTAAAAATTAATTTTAAATATTGCGACGCAATAAATTGCGTCGCAATATTTAATAATTAATTTTTAAAAAAATCAATTTTAAATTTAGCGACGCATTTTTATGCGTCGCAGAGCGTCGAAAATTTTTTTTAAAAAATATTTAAATGATTAAAAATTAAAACGATTAATAAAATTTCGTTAAATCTAAATATTGATACAAACATTTTTCACTCAATCCAAACAATAATAAATTTCAAAAAATAATTTATATATTAAAATTTAAAAGTTTTTACAACATAAAAAAAAATACATCAAGAATCTGAATGATCACGTGAAGGCTGTGGAGGCTGTGGAGGCTGAAGACTCTGCGACAAGCGTCTAACCATATCCCGCAAATAGTGCATCTCATCTCGCATGTCAGCAACCTCCTGATCCCGGCCTCGCATCTCATCTCGCATGTCAGCAACCTCCTGATCCCGGCTTCGCATACGATCCTCAAAATCCTGCTCGTAATCCTGGCGAAGCTCCTCTGCAATAGATCTGCGAAGCTCCTCTAAACGCTCGGGAGGAAGATCAGCAGGAACTCGCGAGCTGGAGGCCTGATGGGGAAAAAATGTAGAAGCTCTAGTGCCCATACCATAGACCCTGCGGTCTCGTGGCTGGGCACCAACAGCCTCCAAAAACACACGTCGACTCTCATCTGTTGAGAGTTCGACGGGCGTCTCCCCATCAGTAGAGTCGACCTGTGATGCCTGGGATCGAAGCTCGTCGACTCGTGCCTTGAAATTATGAAATCAATAATAAATGAGTTAATAAATTTCTAGAAATAAAATTTTAAAAATTAAACAGATACTACATAAATCTAATTTCTTACCGCAACCTCCCGTGATCGCGTATCGACCCAGGAGCCGTCCCTCCTGGTGTGTGTCGCCCTGAATAGACGAAACTCACCAGGATCTCCGCCCTCCTGCTCAGTCTATAATAATAAAAAAATAATATTAATAAAAATATTTGTAAAGAACTAAAATAGTAATAAAAATATTTATGTTTTCTTACCATACGCCGTCTGTGCTCCTGAATCGAAATGGAGCCCGATGTATGACAGGAGAGACCCGTGCCACGACCGCCCTTCTCAGATCGGCGGTTCGTGCTGGCTGATGCGGACCTCCTGCGCCAGCCATCGGACTCCCAGGCCTGCTGCCACTCGTGCCAAATACCCTCTGGCACGTGCGCAGGACGCTGACCCGACGACCTCCAACGATGAAGCATGTCGGAGTATCGGCGTCGCGTCAGAGCCTCCCATGCTGCCCTAATGGCATCATGGGTGGCAGGATCCCACGTAAATTTTTTCTGCATTAAAATAAACAGTTAGTTTCTGAATTTATTAACTTTAAAGAATTATATATCACTGCTAAATTGTATTTAATAAGTTTACCTGAAACTCGGAAAAATAAAACTCCCTCGTGGCCGGCGATACGTGGCGCCAATCGTAGCCACTGGGATCTGCACGCCTCTGAAAAACGGCGCTGATGTGGCTGGAGACATGATGCTGCTCAATGAATCTGTTAAAAAAATGCAAGTTTATAAGTTAATGACTTAAAAACATTAACAAATATTTGTAATTAATATATACTTACATCCCCTGAGCATCAAGTCGAAGTAAAGTGCGGCCGAAGGCGGAAGAACTCTCGGAGGTCTGTGCCGATCGGGTAGATGGTAATACTGCTGCAGAGGTCGAAGGCTGCGCCTCTGCTGGAGATCCAAACTCTCCATCGCCGACGCTCATGTGATCTGATGTCGAAGGATCCAAACTACGTCTCTGCTCACCCAATCTATCGTCGGTAGATCTACCTCTGCCCCTCATACTGAAAATACTAAGGATTCACACAATTAAATTACGATTAATGATTGACTATGTACGAATTTAACACTTATAAAAAAAAGTTAAATTTTAAAAAACCTTTATGTTTAATCGTTGTCATTTGTTTCGTGAAATGTTGGTTCAACATCCGATGCCGTATCGGATTGCGAATCAGTTTCATTATCGGAAGGAAACCGAACATTTGCATCCGCAATTTCTTGGACATCACCACTTGGATCGATAAGTGATGTTTCAGGAGCTCTTGTGTCGTCCTCAATTGCATGCAGTTCCATCTCATCCTCTTGAAATGCAGGGCACTCGGCGGATTGACTTGATGAACTCTCCTCTAATACGATTGTTGAACGTGGGACGATTTTAGAAACGGCCCACCAATCTCGCTTGTCGTTGCGCAAACTTGGATATCCGCAGTAAAAGACTTGCTGAGCTTGGGATGCAAGGATGAATGGGTCATATTTCTGTAATCTTCGTCGATGGTTCACTTCAACCAAATTATAGTCGTTATGAACCCTTTTGCCCACAGGAATTATCGGATCGAACCAATCACAACGAAACAATACGGTTCGTTTTAAAGGCCAACCGGGATATTCAACTTCAACCACCTCTACTAACTTTCCATAATAATCCTGCATATTTGCTCCAACACTTTCTCCTTTTACACACACGCCCCAGTTATGAGTGCCTCTTGAAGCTGCTAATCGTTCAATCTGAAATTTGTACCCATTTACAAAATAGCCAGTAGAGGTTGTTACGGTCTTCAATGGCCATTGCGATAGACATTTAATGAAAATATTGTCGGTTGTCGACCATGGACCGTTGACCTATAAATTAATAAGCTATTGACATCCAATTCAAAAAATAATTGCCATTATCGAAATTGATTGAGTGATACTACTCACAAATTCATAAAACCAGTAAGCAAACTCCGTTTCTAATTTCTGCCCAATTGCAACTTGACTGATGTCGGGATTCATCTGTCGTTGTCTATCACAAAACATCCTTATGGGATGAAAAGGATGAAAACTACTGTTAGAAATTAAATATTATGGTATATTATTATATAAATTTAAATTTTCAATTTAGCATTGAAGTATACACTTACTCAATATATGGATCGACTTCTCGACAGTTCATTAGGATGTAATAATGTGCTGCATTATACTCCATATCGCTAAGATTTCTTGACTTCTGCCCACCAAATGAACGGCCGATAGCTTTAAAAATTGATATTCTGCCGTCATTAGCTTCTGCTTCGTCCACACATACGTCATCGTTACGACCATGATTTCGGCTCCTCGTGTGGACGTGACCCTCAAAGTAATGCGAGGCAAAAGCTGAAACTTCTTCGACCAAGTGTGCATTGCATATAGAACCTTCAACCCTTGCCTTATTACGCACATTATTTTTTAACTTCTTAAGATACCTATATGTAAAGTTGCAACAAAAAATTAACGAATTTTTCAAGCAATGAAATAATATTTCAAATGTCAACATATCTTAATGATGTCTATATTTACCTCTCGAATGGATACATCCAGCGATACTGCACAGGACCAGCTATGCTCGCTTCGTATGGCAAGTGAACCGGTAAATGCTCCATTGAGTCAAAAAAACTGGGAGGAAATATTCGCTCAAGCTTGCATAAAATAATTGGAATTTCCTCCTCAAGCCTTGCCATTGATGCAGAAGTAATGACTGCGGCAGATAACTCCTTGAAGAATAAGCTGAGCTCCGTAATTGCCTTCCAGACATGTTGCGGAAGCAACTCACGAAAAGCTATAGGTAATAATCGTTGCATGAAAACATGGCAGTCATGGCTCTTCATGCCGAACAACTTAAGCTTATGCATGTCCACACACCTACCGATATTTGAGGCATAACCATCTGGAAATTTTAACCCTCTTAGCCAGTTACATAAAACTTCTCGTGAATTTCTGTCAAGAGTGTAACATGCTTTAGGATAGGTCCCATCGGCACTCCTTCTCAAATCACCTCTTCTACAGTACTGATTAAGTTCTTCTCTTGACTTTGCAGTATCTTTTGTTTTTCCCGGGATGTTTAGCACCGTGTTAAATATGTTATCAAAGAAATTTTTCTCTATATGCATGACATCCAAGTTGTGCCGGATGAGATTTGTGCTCCAATAAGGCAAATCCCAAAATATACTTCGTTTCTTCCAGTTATGTTCTTTACATATACGGCTATTTATTCTATCTGCATCTGGTTCCCATGCATACATCAACCCCAAATTCTCTATAGAATCAAATAGATCCGTGCCGGACCTAACCGGTTCGGCAAATTTTGTGACTGCTTTGTTCTTCCGGAAGGCGATCAAGTTACGCCTGTAAGGATGATTTGGTGGCAAGAACTTCCTATGGTTATCAAACCATGACTGCTTACCACTCTTCTGCAATGTAAATGCATCCGAATCATACATGCAATGAGGGCATGCCAGACGTCCAGCAGTGCTCCAACCAGACAACATTGCATATGCCGGAAAATCACTTATTGTCCACATCAAAGCAGCTCTCATTAAGAAATTTTGTTTCATAGAAATGTCGTAGGCTACCACTCCTGTTTCCCACAACATTTTCAATTCGGCCACCAACGGTTGCAGAAAGACATCAATCTTTTCCTTAGGATTTGATGGTCCTGGAACCAAAACGGTTAAAAACATTGCAGGATCTTTCATGCACTTCCACGGAGGAAGGTTATATACAGTCAGTATCACAGGCCAACATGAATACTGTTGCCCCGCTTGACCAAATGGTTGGAAGCCATCGGTACAAAGACCTAATCTCACATTCCTTATATCTTCAGCGAAAACAGGATGATTTTCATTGAACTGCTTCCAAGCCTTTGAATCTGATGGATGCCGCATTTCATCCTCTTTAGATTCATGTTCGGCATGCCATCTCATATCAGCAGCTGTTGCCTCAGATCTATATAATCTCTGCAGGCGTGGGGTAAGAGGAAAGTAATGCATCCTCTTGTAAGGCACACTTTTCCTCCTACTTGTACCGGCTCCTCCTTCGGTGTTTTTGAACCGTGATTGCCCACAAATCTTACACCATCTCAGCTCTGAGTCTTCACCCCAAAATATCATACAATTGTTCAAGCAACAATCGATCTTATTAACTGGAAGCCCAAGCCCACGCAACAACTTCTTTGTTGCGTAAAAACTGTCTGCGGCAACATTATCATTTGGCAGAATTTCTTTGATTAACTCAGCTACAGAATTGAACGCCTTTTCTGATAATCGATGTTCTGCCTTAATATTCAACATTCGAGCAGCTGTAGAGAACTGGGAATGACCCTCACACCCAGGATACAATTCTTGATTGGCAGCACTCAACATATCGTAAAATTGTTGTGCTTCTGGGTTTGGTTCTTCCATAAATGTATTCTGATTGAAGTCATTACCCGATGCATTCATAACCATTTGTTCATATGTGTTTAAATTCACAAATGGTTCTTCTACGGGAATTGACTCTTGTTCGCCTATAACAACTGCTGGAATATCCTCTGGTTCACCATGACAGTACCAAACATAGTAATCAGGCACAAAACCCTTCTTACACAAATGCACCTTAACAGTTTCCACATCTCTGTAGGCTTTATTCTGACACCTGTGGAAGTTGCATGGGCACCTAATCCTAGGCCCATCCATCCATTCAGGTTGGCTACATGCAAATGCGATAAACTCTTCCAATCCATTCAGAAAATCTGGATTCAGCAAGCCATCTTTTATCCTTGCATACATCCATGAGCGAGTCCCGCTCATTTTTGTCCGACTTATACAAAGTCTGGTAAAGCATTAATTAAAACCAAAAAATAAAACTATATTAGTATTAATACATATATATCTAAATTATTTATTGGGCACAACTAATTAAGGTTAATTACAACCAATTAAATCATTTATAAGTACGCAAATAATTTAGATATATTTATGTACTAATATAATTACAACCAATTGCTAGGAAGGACCGATGCATAGGTTAATGGCTAAAGAGAGGGCTTGAGTTTGTGTCGGCCATAAGGCGATGCGTTTAGTCATTAGACTTCACAAAAATTCAAGTGTCTTAAATAATTCTACCTTAACTCCATGTCTACAAGGTAAGGCCCTATCCCATTCAAGAATATTTTTTGTGATATGTTATTCTGCTATTAATTATCATCGATCGGCAACATTGAAATTTCGGCAGCATTTCCTCATATGTTCTCCTAGATGTGTGGTATATAAGCCACACTAGGAGAACGTATGAGGAAATGCAAACCGAAATCTCACCCCACGATGATTACTAGCAGACTAACATGTCACAAAAAATATTCCCAAACTGTCCACCAGGACAATTTGAGAATTTGCAAGACTAAGGCTTACAAATTCTCAAACGGGTCTAAAGGTTAATTAAAGTGCTGTGATTATGAAAGTCCGAAGACAATCGAACTTATGCTTGTTATTCTTAACATCTTGCGAATACTAAATGTAAATCATTGAAACTAGTAATTTGTTGCTGAAAATTAAATAATATAACAACAAAACATTTTATTTAGCATTTCAAAATGTAATGCATCATTAAGTTTGCAGCAAAATATAAATAATCAAAACATAACAAATGTAAATGAGTATAAATGCACAAATACTATTGTCATAAACATTCTGCTAAAATTAATTATTGCATAAATAATATGTAAATTAAATAAACATTCTGCTTAAATCAAGAAAAAATTTATTTTTTTTTTTCCCAGGGGGGCGGGGGGTTTCCCCCCCTCCCCCCTGCTGTGACCCCAAAAATTTTTTTTTTCTTTTTTCACAGTGGCCTGGCCACCGTGGCCAGGCCACTGCCGGCCACGGCAACAACCGTGGCCGAACAAGATAACAAAGGGGGGGGGGGGTTTCCTCCCCTCCCCGGCCCCATGTTATAAAAATTTTTTTTTTTTTTCATTACAGTGGCCTGGCCACCAAGGCCAAGCCACTGCGGCCCCGGAGAAGACGGGCGGACAAGAAAAGAAAGGGGGGCGGGGGGTTTCCCCCCCTCCCCCCTGCTATGACCCTAATATTTTGTTTTTTTTTTCTTCTTCACATTGGCCTGGCCACCGTGGCCGGACAAGATAACAAAGGGGGGGGGGGGGGGGGCGGGGGGTTCCTCCCCTCCCCCCTGTTTAAAAAAAAAAATTTTTTTTTTATATCAGTGGCCTGGCCACCACCGTGGCCAGGCCACTGCCGGCCACGGCAGCGGCCGTGGCCGCCTTGTCCGGCCGCGGCCACGGCCGTGGCCACGGCCGTGAAAACAAAGGGGGGGCGGGGGGGGTTTCCTCCCCTCCCCCCTGTTTAAAAAAAAATTTTTTTTTTTTTATATCAGTGGCCTGGCCACCACCGTGGCCAGGCCACTGCCGGCCACGGCAGCGGCCGTGGCCGGAGAAGACGGCCACGGCAGCGGCCGTGGCCGCCTTGTCCGGCCGCGGCCACGGCCGTGGCCACGGCCGTGGAAACAAAGGGGGGGGGGGGGGGGGTTTCCTCCCCTCCCCCCTGTTAAAAAAAAAATTTTTTTTTTTAAACAGTGGCCTGGCCACCACCGTGGCCAGGCCACTGCCGGCCACGGCAGCGGCCGTGGCCGGAGAAGACGGCCACGGCAGCGGCCGTGGCCGCCTTCTCCGGCCACGGCCGTGGCCACGGCCGTGGAAACAAAGGGGGGGCGGGGGGGTTTCCTCCCTCCCCCCTGTTAAAAAAAAAAATTTTTTTTTTTAAAACAGTGGCCTGGCCACCACCGTGGCCAGGCCACTGCCGGCCACGGCAGCGGCCGTGGCCGGAGAAGACGGCCACGGCAGCGGCCGTGGCCGCCTTGTCCGGCCGCGGCCACGGCCGTGGCCACGGCCGTGAAAACAAAGGGGGGGCGGGGGGGGTTTCCTCCCCTCCCCCCTGTTTAAAAAAAAATTTTTTTTTTTTTATATCAGTGGCCTGGCCACCACCGTGGCCAGGCCACTGCCGGCCACGGCAGCGGCCGTGGCCGGAGAAGACGGCCACGGCAGCGGCCGTGGCCGCCTTGTCCGGCCGCGGCCACGGCCGTGGCCACGGCCGTGGAAACAAAGGGGGGCGGGGGGGGGTTTCCTCCCCTCCCCCCTGTTAAAAAAAAAAATTTTTTTTTTTTAAAACAGTGGCCTGGCCACCACCGTGGCCAGGCCACTGCCGGCCACGGCAGCGGCCGTGGCCGGAGAAGACGGCCACGGCAGCGGCCGTGGCCGCCTTGTCCGGCCGCGGCCACGGCCGTGGCCACGGCCGTGGAAACAAAGGGGGGGCGGGGGGGGTTTCCTCCCCTCCCCCCTGTTAAAAAAAAAAATTTTTTTTTTTAAAACAGTGGCCTGGCCACCACCGTGGCCAGGCCACTGCCGGCCACGGCAGCGGCCGTGGCCGGAGAAGACGGCCACGGACCTGCCGTGGCCGGAGAAGACGGCAGCAGGTTAAAAAAAAAAAAAACATAAAAAAAAAATTTTTTTTTTGGATTTTTGGGGCTAACCTTTGTGGGTAGCCGGAGTAGGAGGAGATCCTCGGGGGGGCTGGGAGTCGGAGGAGATCGCCGGCGTTTCGGGGGGCTGGGAGTCACGGCGGCGGCGGCTAGGTCAGACCGGAAGGAGGAAAGAAGAAAGGGGGGGTTTAAATATAGGCAATTAGCGACGCCAATTTGGCGTCGCTAATTGCGTCGCAATAAATTTTTTTTTTTTTTTTTCTTAGCGACGCACGTGGGCGTCGCTAATCCATCATTAATAAATGTAAAAAAATTCTTTTATGAAAATATAGCGACGCCAATAAATGCGTCGCTAAAGCGTCGCTAACTTGGCGCCATCCCCTGGCGGGAAAAATAATTTTATTTTCTAATAATTGCGTCGCTAAGGCGTCGCAATATTTTTTTAATAATTTAAATTGATTAATAAAAAAAGTTATTACATATATTGCGATGCAATAAGTGCGTCGCAATTATTTTTAAAATATTTTTAAATGAAAATATTTAAATTTATTATAATAATTGCGACGACAAATTGCGTCGCAAATATTTTTTAATATTTTAATCAGTTATATGTATTCTAATAATATTGCGACACATATATTTGTCGCAATATTTATTTATATTTTTTTAAAGTGTGTCGCTAAGGCGTCGCAAGCTATTTGTTAATATTTATAAATGATTATATTTATAATTAATGTTAATAATTACGACGATAAATTGCATCACAATTTATTCTATAAAATTTTTAATGATCCCGATCGGCCACGACCTATCTCGGACAGTTGCAATCCGTCAGAGATCGGCGACGATCCGACGGTAGCGATCGATCCAAGCCCTGATCCCTATCGGCCACGACCGATCTCGGACCGTGGCGATCCGTCCGAGATCGGCGACGATCCAACGGTTGCGATCGATCCAAGCCCTGATCTCGATCGGCGACGACCGATCTCGGACCGTGGCGATCCGTCCGAGATCGGCGATGACCGATCGCGGACCGCGGCTATCGGTCCGATCGGCAAAGGTCCGATGGTTGCGATCGATCCAAGCCCTGATCCCGATCGGCCACATCCTATCTCGGACAGTTGCAATCCGTCCGAGATCGGCGACGATCCGACGGTTGTGATCGATCCAAGCCCTGATTCCGATCGGCGACGACCGATCGCGGACCACGGCTATCGGTCCGATCGGCAAAGGTCCGACGGTTGTGATCAATCCAAGCCCTGATCCCGATCGGCCACGACCTATCTCGGACAGTTGCAATCCGTCCGAGATCGGCGACGATCCGACGGTTGCGATCGATCCAAGCCCTGATCCCGATCGGCGACGACCGATCGCGGACCGCGGCAATCGGTCCGATCGGCAAAGGTCCGACGGTTGTGATCAATCCAAGCCCTGATCCCGATCGGCCACGACCTATCTCGAACAGTTGCAATCCGTCCGAGATCGACGACGATCCGACTGTTGCGATCGATCCAAGCCCTGATCCCGATCGGCAACGGTCGATCTCGGACCGTGGCGATCCGTCTGAGATCGGCGACGATCCAACGGTTGCGATCGATCCAAGCCCTGATCTCGATCGGCGACGACCGATCTCGGACCGTGGCAATTGGTCTGATCGACAAAGATACGACGGTTGCGATCGATCCAAGCCCTGATCCCGATCGGCCACGACCGATCTCGGACCGTGGCGATCCGTCCGAGATCGGCGACGATCCAACGGTTGCGATCGATCCAAGCCCTGATCCCGATCGGCCACGACCGATCTCGGACCGTGGCGATCCGTCCGAGATCGGCGACGATCCGACGGTTGCGTTCGATCCAAGACCTGATCTCGATCGGCGACGATCGATGCAATATTTGCGTCGTAATTATTGCATCGCAATATTTGCGTCGCAATATTAAAAATTTAAAATATTTAATTCTGCTAAAAACATTGCGACGCAAATCTTGCGTCGCAATATTTTTAATGATATAAAAATTAATTTAAAAATATTGCGACGCAATATTTGCGTCGCAATATTAAAAATTTAAAATATTTAATTCTGCTAAAAACATTGCGATGCAAATATTGCGTCGCAATATTTGTATTAATATTTATATTTCGTAAAAATTTAATTTAAAAATATTGCGACGCAATATTCGCGTCGCAATATTAAAAATTAAATTTTTTTAAATTCTGCTAAAAACATTGCGACGCAAATATTGCGTCGCAATATTTTTATTGATATTTATATTTCATAAAAAATTAATTTAAAAATATTGCGACGCAATATTTGCGTCGCAATATGAAAAATTAAATTTTTTAATTCTGCTAAAAACATTGCGATGCAAATATTGCGTCGCAATATTTTTATTGATATTTATATTTCATAAAAAATTAATTTAAAAATATTGCGACGCAATATTTGCGTCGCAATATTTTTAATGATATTTATAATTCATTAAAAATTAATTTAAAAATATTGCGACGCAATATTTGCGTCGCAATATTAAAAATTTAAAACATTGCGACGCAAAATTGCGTCGCAATTTTTATTGATATTTATATTTCATAAAAAATTAATTTAAAAATATTGCGACGCAATATTTGCGTCGCAATATTAAAAATTTAATTTTCTTAATTCTGCTAAAAACATTGCGACGCAAATATTGCGTCGCAATATTTTTTATTGATATTTATATTTTATAAAAAAATAATTTAAAAATATTGCGACGCAATATTTGCGTCGCAGTATTAAAAATTTAAAATATTTAATTCTGCTAAAAATATTGCGACGCAAAATATTGCGTCACAATATTTTTAATACTATTTATACCTCATAAAAAATTAATTTAAAAATATTGTGACGCAATATTTGCGTCGCAATATTAAAAATTTAATTTTCTTAATTCTGCTAAAAACATTGCGACGCAAATATGGCGTCGCAATATTTTTTATTGATATTTATATTTTATAAAAAATTAATTTAAAAATATTGCGACGCAATATTTGCGTCGCAATATTAAAAATATAATTTTTTTTGGATTTTTTGGTTAATTGAGTCGCTGATGAGTCGCTAATGCGTCGCAATATTTTGTTGTCACAAAGGCGTCGCAAAGTGGTCGCAATTTAGCGACGCAATTTTGCGTCGCTAAATTTGCGTCGCTATTTCAGTATTTTCTTGTAGTGAACGGATCTATTTTCATAACATCCATACTCGACCATATGAGATTCAGATCTTTGGAATCCATATATTATTTCCTTTATGAGTCCAGCTTTTTCCATGACTTCGCCAACTCGTAGCAACGGAAGCACCCGTGCAAGGTACCAAGGCAGAGGCGTCTTCTGGTGCCAGCTTCCGTCCCAAAGTCTTCGATTCTTGAGATATTTGGTAACATGTCACGCTGTCCTCCGTCCAAAAGTCTTCTCGTACCAAGGAATGGAAGTGGTCGGTCTAGGACTCGGGGCCTCCGCACGAAGAACTACGCTGGGGGTCCACCCAACGACACCTGGCCACGAGAAATCTTGCGTGCAGCCGGCACGGGATGGCCGATGAGATTTTTGTTCTCCTTGGAGCTTCGCTCGGTTCCATGGGTGGGTGTTGGGAGGAATAGATTTCTCTACTGCATAGGGTAATGAAGTGCTATCAGTCCTCCGGTACTACTAGCTAGCTTCTCCTTTCTAGGCTGGAATAGATCGATGGAAATGACCGTAGTTCAGGATCGATAATTGGAATTGGGTATCATGCAGCCTAGCTAAAAGTTTAAAAAGTTACAATCCACCTTGGGAGTAGGTTCTTGTGGCGATCATTGCAGAAGACACAGGCAAGCAAGAGATGATATCAATTTTCTTGCTCCAGTGCGCGTGTTTCTGGGGTGGGAACGCAAGGGACAGCGCCTTAGCTCTGTAGCAAATTAACGGAAAGCAATATATGATCACATGATTAATTTATGGGCAAGAGATAGCTTTAGTTTTTGTTCAACCGACCGAGATTAATCTTTGATTAAAGTTAGTCTGCGCTACTGTGGAGTTCTGGCATTTTCTTTCTTTTTTTGCTGGTCTTAAAGCTTGAAAAGAACATCCCTTCTTCATGCGTTTAGTTTATTTATTTTTGAAACTCTATGCTTAAGAAAGCTCGTTTTAATTACCAGCTTGATTGTTTCCATTCATTTCCCTTCAAACGCTGACAAGCCGACACGTTAAATTCCACCCCACGAGGATAAGGTTCCTTGTCCTCAACAGTTTAAACTAATGAAGCCACCTACCTTTAATTCAGAGTCATTGGTCGGTTAATTATGCTTTGATCTCAGAGTATAGCGTTCTTCGAATGCGGCATGAGAACCTGGAAGCAGAGCCATCAGCAGACGTTTCCATGAGTCC
Organism: Calamus simplicifolius; assembly: GCA_900491605.1. Lineage (NCBI taxonomy): Eukaryota > Viridiplantae > Streptophyta > Magnoliopsida > Arecales > Arecaceae > Calamus > Calamus simplicifolius. Next base: position 301,648 of record UESW01004029.1, read on the forward strand.
TTTATTTGCCGGCCTCATCTTTTTGGGGCCCGGCTGTAATCTTTATGCTTTAGACCAGTCACCAATGAAGAATGCATGATAAAAAACGATGAAGAGAAAAATCAGGGGAAAGAAAGTAGGGATGAGCTGACAGCCAGCCTACGGCTGTCTCCAAGGGAACAGAATTTTGCCGGTTTAACATCACAATTAAATATCCAATGCATCATGCAAACGTATAACTGTAGTCATTACCTATTATCAAAGTGAGTATAGTTTAAAACTTTAAATGGGATCGGATGTAAGCCAGAATTTAGAATTAATTCAAACCAATCCAATCGTGAATAATTTTAGAATTTTAAATTGAAAACCAATTTGATCATATGTTAAAACTAACCTGATGTGGGCAGTCAACATATGATGTGGTCAGTCAACAGAGAATAGGTTGAAGTACTGGGTGGCCCTCAAGCTCTGGATGGCCCTCCTGTCTTGGGCGGCCCCTAGCCTTGGGCGGCCCTCCACTCTTGGGCGGCCCTCAAGCTCTAGGCGGCCCTCAGCCCTAGGCAGCCCCCAAGCTCTGGGCGACCCCTAGCCCTGGGCGGCCCTCCAGTCTAGGGCGGCCCTCAAGCCCTAGGCGGCCCTCCAGTCTGGACGGCTCCCAAGCCCTGGGCGGCCCCTAGCCCCGGGCGGCCCTCCGGTCTTGGGTGGCCCCCAAACTCTAGATGGCCCCCAGCCCTAGGTGGCCCCCAAGCTTTGGGCGGCCCTCCAGTCTGATGCAGCCCCCAAGCCCTAGGCGGCCTCTAGTCTAGGCGGCCCCCAACCCTAGACGGCCCCCAAGCTCTGGGCGGCCCCTAGCCCTAGGCGGCCCTCCAATCTGGCGCGGCCCTCCAATATGGCGCGGCCCCCAAGCCCTGGACGACCCTCCAGTCTGGGCGGCCCTCCGGTCTTGGGTGGCCCCCAAGCTCTGGACGGCCCCAGCCCTAGGTGGTCCCCAAACTCTCCCTAGGCATGGGCGGCCCCTAGCCCTAGGCGGCCCTTCAGCCTTGGGCAGCCCCCAAGCTCTGTGTGGCCCTCCAGCCCTAGGCGGCCCCTAAGTTCTGGGCGGCCCCCCATCCTTGGGCAGCCCTCTAGGCTTGGATGGCCTCTGAGCCCTAGGCGGCCCCCGGTCCTCCTAAAAAGACCCTCATGGCTATACACCCAGAGCTCTTAAAGCTGCTTTCATATCAGAAGCACTTAATACGACAAACTGTCGTGTCCAGAACAAAGCTCGAAAATCGTCAAACACCATGACGCTTTAAATGACTTGAATAAGACAAGCGCTAGAAAGTCACCATTCATCAAAAAACTCAAGTAAAGGAGACACTGATCACCTGTTTTAGAGCCAGATAACTTTCCACAAACTCTGATATTCCCTTGGGAAGACCAAAATCCATCATGAAGATTCCTAGCTTTTGGAGCAAGTTCTTTAACACCTCTGATGCTAGTCATCGAAGAACGACCACGTGGTGCACTTTCTTCAGTGGCTAAGCTTTTTATTTATGCTCTAACTTTACCCGTAAAAGAAAGAAAATAAAAAGAAAAATGACTCGATGCTGACGGCATCATGACAAAAAAAAGAAAAGAATATTTTTAGGACTCAATTGATATAAGAAGTGGGGGATTCATCGAAAAGGGGGGCTTCTTCTTTCATTGGAGATCTAAAAAAACCAAAGTTTAAGGCTGTATACTTGATCAACAGCAAGGTTTCAAAAGGAACCCTATTCGTAGGGGGAATTGCGAGGTCTTTCTGGTGCTCAAGTATCAACAGATTGGCGCGCCAGGAAGGGGGCAACATTGCAGTTTTCATCCCTCAAGCATGAGTACAAGATCTCCGGGGGAGAACCCCTCCAATTGGTCTGGGGGGCATCTTTCACTCTCTGATCATGTTGGAAAGACTCTTTGCTCAACCGAGCTAGCAAGGCCAAGCCCTCCAGTTTCTTCCTCACCACTACCAGCGTCAGCTACTCCCTAGGACCCGTTGGCCACCCTCACACAACAAGTTCAAACTCTTGTTGGGATGGTTCAGCAACTGCAGGAGCAGCATTCCAGAGGAGCCCGACAATGGCTCAAACCGCCTCTGCAGCACAGATCGGCTACCCCCGTTAGCCGGCAGTCTACCCGAGGGAGATCCCCTCCAACAAGGCCTCTCCACCCCTGCACCTCAGCTGGGCCTCATCCTCAAGGTTCCCAGGGTGGCTCGCGCTCTCTCACCCGTTCCTTGGGTAGCCCTCCCGCCAGGCGGCGGCGGGAAAAGGAGCCTCATACGGAGCACCGCCGGTGGCGTCGTCGATCCTTGTCCTATTCCCCTGAGCCAGCTGGGGGAAATATGACTGATCAGATGGAGAGGTGCCTCGATGAGCAAGACCGGAGGCTAGAGGAGCTTAGCCAGAGAATCAACAACCAGCCGGGGTCGGACTACGACACCCACCCTCCTCTTACTCGGCGAATTATGGAGGAACCCATTCCAAGGAGGTTCTGTTTTCCTCAACTAGACCCTTATGATGGCACTACTGATCCCTTGGATCACCTGGAAAGCTACAAGGCTATTATGCAAGTCCAAGGAGCAACTGATGCCCTCATGTGTATCGCCTTCCCAGCCACTCTCCAAAAGGCCGCCCGTGCTTGGTATTCTCGTCTGCCTTCACGCAGTATTGATTCCTTCTGACAATTAGAAAGATCTTTCCTAGCTCATTTTGATGCTTGTCGGAAGATTCCTCGAGTGGCGGACAACTTATTCTCTATGTAGCAGAAGGAGGGGGAGTCCCTGAAAGACTTTATAACCCGATTCAAGGTGGCAACTCTGGAAGTCTATCATCTTGACGATGCTGTGGCTACTCTGGCCTTGAAGCGGGGGCTCCGTCCCTCCCGCTTCACTTATTCTCTAGACAAGAGACCTCCTTATTCTTATGCTGGTCTCCTAAGTCGTGCGCAGAAATACATCCGCACCGACGAGGCTGATTCGTCTCGGAGGGGTGCCGAAGGAAGGACTGGTAAAAGGCCGACCCGCCCGGAGTCGAGCGGGCCTCCTCCCAAGAAGTCCGAACCCTTGCGCCGTTCGGCTGACCACCGCAAGAGCCTCGCCCCCAGAGAAGATCATCTTACACCCCTCCTTGCATTCCGAGCTCATATCCTTATGGAAATTGAAAACGAGCCTTATCTGCGGCGTCCACCTCCGCTGAAGAAAGGCGCCGTGCGTGATAGAAGCCGCTATTGCCGTTTTCATAGAGATTACGGCCACGACACTGAGGAGTATCGTATTCTGAAGCAGGCCATTGAGGAGCTCATCCAAAGGGGATATCTTGGGCAGTACATTCAGAAGAAGGAGGCTCCGCTTGTACCATCTTTGATGGGACCCCCTCCGGCTCAGGCCAATATTGATAACGCCCCAACGGAGTGGATGGTGGGTATGATTACCCACGGAGGAGCATCATTTTGAATAGGCCAAGAGGGGAGGGGGAACTAGAAAATGTAATCCCTTTTAAGGGAGATATAGTGGGGGTAATGTTGTAAAAGATGATAGCGTCATTGTTTCTATGACGGTCGCTAAGCACCTGTAAGGAGGATCTTAATTGATAGCAGAAGCTCCGCCAACGTACTTACTTATGATGCATTTCTTCGAATGAAGTTATCTCCTGACTCACTTTGACCTATGGCTGCTCCTTTAGTCGGCTTCACAGGAGATTCTATACGAGTGGAGGGCGAGATTACCCTACTTGCGACGGCGGGGTCACCGCTGTGCCAGAGCACGGTGATGCTGGATTTTCTGGTGGTCTGAGTACCCCTGGCGTACAATGCCATTCTTGCCGACCTAGATTGAATATGCTAGATGCAGTTATATCCACTAAACGTCTACTAGTGCAATTCCCTACCAATCAAGGAATTGGCAAGATGCATGGGAGGTGAACTCAGTTAGGCCTTGTTATCATCTAGCTCCCAGTCCTCATGTGGTTGCGATTCCCCCGGTCACTGAGTCATTCAATCTCAGGGAGACCGAGCGGAGGGGAGAGCCGGCGGAGCGTTTGATATCTTACCCCCTATGAGGTGACTCAACCAAGATCATGCAAATCGGCGAACTCCTCTCCCCTGAAGCCTGGAGTCAGCTCCTAGCCTTCTTGCGGGCAAATGTGGACATCTTCGCTTGAAAAGTGACGGATATGGTCGGAATCCTCCCAGAAGTGATTACTCACCAGCTTGACATCAACCCAGGATGCCGGCCGATCCGCCAAAAAAAAAGGAGTTTCACCCCCGAACGACAGAGAGCCATAGACGAAGAAGTGGATAAATTACTTATGGCCGGTCATATTCGAGAAGCACAATATCCTGACTGTCTAGCCAATATGGTTATGGTCCGGAAAGCCAGTGGAGGGTGGAGAATCTGCATTGACTATACTGATCTCAACAAGGCCTGTCCTAAAGACAATTTTTCGTTGCCACGGATCGACTAGCTAGTAGATTCTACCTCCGGCTATGAACTTCTTAGCTTCATGGACGCTTCTTGGGGTACAACCAAATAAAAATGAACCCCTCCGATGAAGAGCATACTTCTTTTATCACTGAGAAGGGCATTTATTGTTACAAAGTAATGCCCTTTGGATTGAAGAATGCGGGAGCTACCTATCAAAGGCTGATGAATAAAGTTTTCAAAGATCAGCTCGGCTGCAATATGGAAGTGTACATAGACGATATGCTGACGAAGAGCACCTATGCTACCAGCCATATTGCTGACCTGCAGGAGACCTTCCATAACCTCCGGCTCCATAGAATAAAGCTTAACCCGCGCAAATGTGTTTGGGTTACCGTAGGGAAATTCTTGGGTTTTCTGGTAACCCGGCGGGGAATCGAAGCAAATCCGGAGAAGATTCAGGCCATCCTGATATGAGGTTGCCAGCCTGTAAGAAAGAGGTACAACAACTTACCGGGAAGATAGCGGCGTTGCGCCAATTTTTGTTAAGATCAGCGGAGAGGTGCTTGCCTTTCTTTAAAGTCCTACGCAAAGTGGACGGTTTTGAATGGACAGAAGACTGTCAGCGGGCTTTTGAAGAGCTTAAGGAATTCTTATCCACACCGCCCCTATTATCTAAACCAGAAGAAGAAGAGAAGCTCTTCTTTACCTCGCGGCTTCTTCGGAAGCTGTCAGCTCCGTTCTGGTGCATATTGATGACCATGCCATCCAAAACCTGTGTATTATACGAGTAAAGTACTTCATGGCGCGGAGGAAAGGTATTCCAAAACAGAGAAGGTCATCTTTGCCTTGGTTATCTCCGCCGATGACTCAGGCCATACTTCCAGGCCCATCCTATAATTGTGCTCACCGACCAGCCTCTCAGAGCCATTCTGTCCCGTCCTGATACTTCTGGCCGATTAGCTAAGTGGGCCATTAAGCTAGGGGAGTTTGACCTATCCTTTCAGCCCTGAGCAGCTTTGAAATCCCAAGTCCTAGCTGACTTCCTAGTGGAATGCACTTGGTCTGAAAAGCATCAAGAAAATTCCCCTCAAATTCTTTTAGATGTCAACGAGGAGAATGATGAAGCGTGGATCCTTCATGTCGATGGGGCCTCTAACTCCCAGGGGAGCGGGGCTGGTCTCATTCTTGCAAGTCTGGAGGGCATGGTGTTGGAGTACGCTCTCCGTTTTCTCTTTGAAGCTACCAATAATCAAGCTGAATATGAAGCCTTGTTGGCCGGAATTAGACTGGCACATGAATGGGAATCAGGCGCCTTCGAACTTTCACCGACTCGCAGCTTATCTCTACCCAAGTAGCTAGGGAGTACGAGGCTCGAGACCCTGTCATGTCCCGGTATCTAAGCAAAGTTAATCTATTAATCCCCTTGCTGGATCACTTCACCATCAGTTACATCCCTAGAGGAGAGAATGCTAGAGCTGATATGTTGGCCCGACTTGCTACATCAGCAGATAGTGCCATGGGCAAAGCTTATATTGAGTAACTGGAGATACCTAGCATTGAAGCCATGGAGGAAACTCTGCCAGTCGTGCAAGAAGAAATGTGGATGGACGCCTATATCCAATATTTGAGAGATGGCACCCTCCCAGCTGATCGCGAGGAAGCCAAGCTACTTAAACGGAGGGCCTCTAAGTTTGTATTGCTAGACGGCCAGCTCTATAGGAAATCCTTTTCCCAACCTCTTCTCAAATGCATCGGCCCAGCAGATGCGAATTATATTCTTAGAGAAATTCATGAAGGCATATGCGGGAATCATTCGGGAGGCAGATCTCTGGCACGTAAAGCTCTCCGGCAGGGGTACTATTGGCTGACCATGCAAGGAGACGCAACTGAACTAGTAAGAAGATGTGACCAATGTCAGCGGTACGCTTGTATTCAGCGACAACCGGCTTCCCAGTTGAGTCCTCTTTTTGCTCTATGGCCCTTCGCTCAGTGTGGCATGGACATTCTCGGCCCTTTTCCTCCGGCATCAGGACAGCGAAAATTCTTGCTTATCGCCATTTATTATTTCACTAAGTGGGTCGAGGTTGAGGTGCTCGCCAAGATCACTGAGGCCAAGGTCAAGGCCTTTTTCTGGAAATCCATCATTTGTCGATTCGGCATACCTCATACTCTTGTCACCGACAATGACCGACAATTCGACAACGTCGCCTTCAGAACTTTTTGTGCCGATCTTGGCATTACTCATCGATTCGCCTCTAGGCCACCCACAGTCTAATGGAGAGGCCGAGGTCATGAATCATACTATATTACGAGGATTGAGAACCAGGCTAGATGCATCTAAAGGTAGATGGATGGAAGAACTCCCAAGTGTACTCTGGGCATACCACACAACTCCCAGGATGCCAATAGGAGAGACGCCTTTCAGCCTGGTCTTCGGTTCCGAAGCTGTCATTCCAGTCGAGATCGGCCTTCCGAGTATTCGAGTGGAGTCATACGACGAAGCTGACAACCTCCCTAATTTAAGAGCCAGTCTCGACCTCATTGATGAAGCAAGTGACCGGGCTCAAGTTAAAATGGCAGCCTACCGGTAGCGGATAGCGAGATATTACAATACTCGCGTCCGCCCAAAAGGCTTCCATCAAGGAGACTTGGTCCTTAGAAGAGCCGAAATATCCAAACCGGCGGAAGGGGGCAAATTGTCCCCAAATTGGAAAGGGCCCTATCGAGTCGCAGAAGTCCTTCACTATTGAGAAATTATTGAATCATAATTGCCCCAACTTTATTGATTTTGATGATTTCCAAAAGCCATGAGTATCTTAAAGAATACAATGAGTTTATTTATCAAAATTCTTGAGCTTATTCAAAAGGAAACCAATGGACTCTAAATGATTAAATACACTGATTTTTGAATCAATTGAAAGAGAAGTTTTCAAACTCTATTTTGAAATTTCGAAAAGAAATTCTTACATAATATATTTTAATCTATGGCTTCTTGAAACATGTCTTGAATTCATGATTAATGTCATATTTATTGTATTCAAGTCAAATGTTATTTAAATTTAATTGGGACGAGCTTTAAAGTCAATCAGAACATTTTTCTGATTTTTGTATCGCCCCCGAGCCGACTCAAGGGTTTCGAGTCGACTCCCCAATTGTCTGATTTTCAATGTTGTCTGAGTCGACACTTGAGTTTTCAAGAGTCGACCCCTGAACCTTCGCGAGCCGACTCAAGACTGTGCGAGCCGACTCGACTCAGACACCAGAAAGACTCATTTTTGAGCATTTCTCGAGTCGACTCCCCGCATATCGTGAGTCGACCCCTGAAAGTTCGTTTCTGGAATGGACTGTGCGAGCCGACTCCCACAAAGCTCGAGCCGACTCCACGAAATCTGGGCGCGATTTTTTGGATGACACATCAGCTCCAACGGTAAGATTTTCAAATAACGGCTATTTTTCTTTGTCTCTAACGGATATATTTTGCAGAATCTATAAATAGAGGAGTCTTTTCAAATCAAAAGAGCAACAAAGAAAGAAGGAAAAGAGAGAAAAACAGAGCATATTGGAAAAATCTTTTAGCTCAAAGAGAGTGATTCAAAAGGAGTGAAATCCAAGTGGAAGATTCGTCTGCTCCATCTCATCAATCCACAAGAGTCAAAAGAAAATCCAAGAGCGTTTCAAAGGTCAAATCAGGATTTTCAAAAGAGGGAAAAAGCTTCAACCAACTCCAAAGCTTCAACGGTCAAGAATCGGTGCTGAGGCCTGATTCAACATCAAGAGGAGTTGAAGAGAAGAAGGAAGAAAGCCAAAGCCACTACCATCTCAAACAATCAGGCTTTTCTAAACTTATTTTTATACTTTTTGTATATCTGCTCAAGGGGAGCTTTTGTTCAAACACTTTTATTATTGTTTGCTATTCAATCTGGGATTGAATAGAGGAGGTTGTTAAACCTCGTTACAAGCTTGCTTGTGTTGGGTTAGTTGTGAGCCCGTGAAAAACAACGTGTAGGGTTTTGTGCTGGTAAGCCCGAGTAAAACCAGCTGGGTTCGTTGTGACCCGGAAAACAACAAGTTTGAGTTGTGAGCTTGGAAAACAACTCGGCTGTAATCTAGAGAGATTATAGTGTGGACCCAAGTGAATCTTGGGAGTGGACGTAGGTGTTGGTTGCACCGAACCACTATAAAATTATCTTGTGTTTGCCGTGCCTATTTTCTCTTCTCTATCTCTCTTTATTTGCTTGTGTTTGCTTTTAGTTACCTCTCACTTGCACATCTCAACTAATTAAAGTTAAAAAGTCTTAAATTTTTAAGAACCCAATTCACCCCCCCCCTCTTGGGTTGCCATCTGGGCCAACAATTGGTATCAGAGCAAGTGCTCATTTAGAATTTGATCTCACGATCAAGAGCTAAAGATCCTTATGGCAACACAAAGTGGTTCATGTTTTGCTGAAGGTCATTCTACGAATAGACCTCCTTTTTTAATGGCTCAAACTATTCTTATTGGAAAGCTAGAATGAGGATATTCATTCAAGCTTCTGATTATGAGCTTTGGGGTGTTATATTAAATGGACCTAGTACACCCACACACCTTATTGATGGCACTATTGTTCCAAAGCCCGAAAGGGATTGGAATGATAATGATAGGAGAATGGCTCAACTTAATGCCAAAGCCATTAATATCTTATATTGTTCCTTAGATCAAATGAATTCAACCGCATCTCTACTTGTAATTCCGCTAAAGAAATATGGGATAGGTTGGAAATTACACATGAAGGAACAAACCAAGTAAAAGAATCAAAGATAAATATTTTGGTTCATAAATATGAATTGTTCACAATGGAACAAACTGAAACCATCACATGCATGTTCACTAGATTCACCGATATTGTGAATGGTTTGAAAAGTCTTGGAAAATTTATACTAATGCTGATCTTGTTCGCAAAATACTCAGGTCATTGCCAAGATCGTGGGAAGCAAAAGTCACAGCAATCCAAGAAGCCAAAGACCTCAATGCACTACCCTTAGAGGAGCTTCTAGGATCCTTAATGACCCACGAATTGACAATGAGGCAGCATGTTGAGGAGGAAACAAAAAGAAGAAAACTTTGCCCTCAAGACTGCAGAAATGGAAGAGAGCAGCAGTGAAAGTAATGATGAAGATGATGATGAAACTGCTCTCTTGGCCAAGAAATTCAGAAGATTTATGAGAAAAAGGCCCTTCCAAAAAAGAAATTTGGAGCAAGAATGAAGGAGAAAAGGAAAGAGAAAGGACAAGGAGAAAGAAAAAGAAAAAGAGCCCTTGTATGTTATGAGTGTAAAAAGCCAGGGCACTTTCGATATGATTGTCCTTTTGAAAAAGGCCTTCAAGAAAAAGAAGAAAGCATACATGGCAACATGGACTGACAGTGAATCTTCTTCCGAAGAAGAAGAACAAAAAGAAGTTGCCAATATTTGCTTCATGGCCAACGACGACGACAATGACAATGAGGTAAGTTCTGAAAACTCAAATGATGAATTTACATTTGATGAAATGTTTGAAGCTTTCAATGAACTTATGATTGATTTTAAATCTTGAAAAAGAAATATAAATTTTTGAAAAATGATAATATTAGTTTAGCTAAAAGTAAAAATGAATTAGCTTTAGAAGTTAAGAACTTAACTAATGAAAAAGAAGAACTTAAGGAAAGAAAGAGATAATCTTAATCAAGAAATAGATTTATTAAAATCTGAAACTAAAAACTCAACAAAAGATTTAAAAGATCAATAGAAACTTTAGCTTTAGATAAAGAACAGCAAGCTAAAGAAATGACTCTCTTAAGAAAGATGTTAAAAAATATAAAGACATTGTTGAGAAATTCACTTAAGTTCAACTAAACTTAACATGATCCTAGATAGTCAAAAAGCTGTTTTTGACAAAGCTGGTTTAGGATATAACACATTAAGAAAACAAAATCTTTAAAGAATATTTTTGTAAAAGCCAACCAAAGTAATATAACTTGTTTTAAATGTAATGAAAAAGGTCACAAATCCTTTGAATGCAAAACATTAAAATAACAACAAGTTAAATATTAAAGCTAAGAAAATATGGGTTCCGAAAGGAACAATTTTTGTTGCTACTAACCATGAAGGACCCAAGAAAGCTTGGGTACCTAAACATAAAGTTTGAATGATATTGCAGGAATGTCTTGTAGCCAAAAGATCAAAGAAAAAGTGGTATCTTGATAGTGGCTGCTCAAGACATATGACGGGTGACAAAGATGAATTCATCACCCTAGAAGAAAAGAAAGGTGGAGTTGTGACGTTTGGCGATAACGGTAAAGGTCAAATTATGGGCCTTGGTAAAGTTCGCATAACTCCATCTATATTTATTGAAATGTACTTTATGTTAATGGTTTGAAGCATAATCTAATTAGTATAAGTCAATTATGTGATAAAAACTTTAATGTTTCATTTAAATCTTCTTATGCACTGTAACTAATTCTATTGATGATAGCATTGTTTTTACTGGTTATAGACATGGCAATGTTTACTTAGTTGACTTAGAAAAATTATCTTTGAGTGATCATTGCCTAATTGCTGACAATGCTAACATAAATGATATTAGTTGGTTGTGGCATCGTAGATTAGGTCATGCAAGCACACACCTTATTTCAAAACTAATTAAAATGGATTTAGTTAAAGGATTTACCTAAATTAGATTTTGAAAATAATAAAATATGTGATGCATGTCAATTTGGAAAACAAACTAGAAGTTCTTTAAATCTAAAAACATTGTTTCAACTTCTAGGGGACTAGAGCTACTTCACATGGACCTTTTCGGACCAACTAGAACCACAAGTCTAGGAGGAAAGAAATATGGTCTAGTGATTGTAGATGATTATTCTAGATATACTTGGGTAATGTTTTTAGCTCACAAAGATGAGACTTTCTCGATATTCCTGAAATTCTTCAAGAAAGTCACAAATGAGAAAAACACTACTATAGTATCTCTAAGAAGTGATCATGGAACAGAATTTGAAAATCACTTATTTGAAAATTTCTGCACTGAAAATGGAATTAATCATAATTTTTCAGCCCCTAGGACTCCACAACAAAATGGTGTAGTTGAAAGAAAAATAGGACTCTAGAAGACATGGCCCGTACCATGCTATGTGAAAGCAACTTACCAAAGTATTTTTGGGCGGAAGCAATTAACACAGCATGTTACATCTTAAATAGAGCTTTAATAAGACCAATATTAAAGAAAACACCTTATGAATTATGGAATGAAAGAAAACCAAATATAAAATACTTTCATGCATTTGGATGTAAATGTTTCATTCATAATAATGGTAAAAACAACTTAGGAAAATTTGATGCTAAATCTGATGAAGGAATTTTTCTAGGTTATTCAACAACTAGTAAGGCATATAGAATCTTTAACAAGAAAACCTTAGTAGTTGAAGAATCCATTCATGTAGTTTTTGATGAATCTTTAGCAACTGGATCTGAAAAGATTGATGATGAGGAAGATACAAACATAATTGAAAAAGATCTTGAAAAACTTAATATTGAAGTATCTTCTGATCATGAACAAGAAGCTAAAGATGATGATTCACATAAGGACGATGATGTCAATATTGATCATAATGATGTAGATCTTCCAAGAGACTGGAGATATGCTCATAGTCATCCTAAGGAATTGATTATAGGCGATCCATCTCAAGGAATAAGGACTAGATCATACATGAGAAATATTAGTAATCATCTTGCATTTGTATCACAAATTGAACCTAAAACTATAGAAGAAGCTGAAAAAGATAATAATTGGATGTTAGCAATGCAAGAAGAACTAAATCAATTTACTAGAAATAATGTTTGGACTTTAGTTGAAAGACCTAAAAACATTCAGTAATAGGATCAAAATGGGTTTTTAGAAATAAACTAGATGAAAATGGCATAGTAATTAGAAACAAAGCTAGATTGGTTGCTAAAGGATATAATCAAGAAGAAGGTATTGATTTTGATGAAACCTTTGCACCTGTAGCTAGATTAGAAGCCATTAGACTATTACTTGCATTTGCATGTCATATGAACATTAACTTATTTCAAATGGATGTAAAAAGCGCATTTTTAAATGGATTATAAATGAAGAAGTTTATGTAGAACAACCACCAGGTTTTGAAGATCACGAGTTTTCAAATCACGTTTTTAAATTGCACAAAGCTTTATATGGTTTGAAACAAGCACCTAGAGCTTGGTATGATAGGTTAAGTAAATTCTTAATAGAAAATGATTTTACAAGAGGAAATGTTGATAAAACTTTGTTTTTGAAAAGAAAAAGTAAAGATTTACTTGTAGTACAAATATACGTAGATGACATTATTTTTGGTGCTACTAACGAATCTCTTTGTCAAGAATTTGCAAAGTTAATGCAGGGAGAATTCGAGATGAGCATGATGGGAGAACTCAACTTCTTCCTTGGACTCCAGATCAAACAATGCAAGGAGGGAATCTTTATCAACCAAACCAAGTACACAAGAGAACTACTCAAAAAGTTTGGTATGGAAACAATGAAACCCCTTGGAACACCAATGAGTCCTTCATGCAAGCTAGACAAAGATGAAGAAGGTAAGAAGGTTGATCAAAAGTATTATCGAGGTATTATCGGATCCCTTCTCTATTTAACAGCAAGTAGACCAGATATAATGTTTGCAGTATGTTTGTGTGCTAGATTTCAAGCTGAACCTAAAGAATCACATTTAATAGCTGTTAAAAGAATATTAAGATATCTAAATGGAACAAAAATGTAGGTTTATGGTATTCTAGAGACTCCACATTAAACCTAATTGCATATTCAGATTCTGATTATGCCGGATGTAAAATTGATAGAAAAAGCACAAGTGGTGCATGCCATTTCTTAGGAAGTAACTTAATCACATGGTTTAGCAAAAAGCAAAATTCAGTTGCATTATCAACTACTGAAGCTGAATATGTAGCAGCTGGAAGTTGCTGTGCGCAAATCCTATGGATTAAGCGACAACTTGAGGACTATGGTATCAAACTTAATAAGACACCCATAAAATGTGATAATACTAGTGCAATCAATTTAACAAAAATCCAATTCAACACTCAAGACAAAACACATAGAAATTAGATATCATTTTATAAGAGAACATGTAGCTAATGATGAAATTTGTTTAGATTATGTAAACACTGAAGAACAATTAGCTGACATCTTTACAAAACCCCTAAGTGAAGAAAGATTTTGAATATCTTAGAGGAGAATTAGGAATTTGTAATCCTTTTGAATAAATTTTGAAACCTTTAAGGAAATGCATCTAGAATTCTTTCAATTCCTCAAAATCTTAAGGAAATTTATCTAGAATTCATATCAAAATGATTTATCAAGATCAATGATTATGAATCATACACAAAATCAAATCCGGAATCATTTCAACATTCAGAAAAATTTTCAATTTTTTTCTGAAATGGTCTCCGAGCCGACTCGGTGTACGGAGTCGACTCGAGTTTCTCTGAAACTTGGGAGTCGACCCCTGGTATGAGCGAGTCGACTCGAGTTCGAGTTTGCTCTGTGATTTAGGCGAGCCGACTCGAGGTTTGCGCGAGTCGACTCGACGTGGTCCCAGGTTTATCTAGGGCACGAGTCGACCCGACGTCATTTTAATCATTCCAAATCTCTCAAAACCCTCCAAAACCCTCAAACTTTCCAAATCTTCCAAAAACCTTGAACAATCATTCCACCTTGAATCAATGGCCCCCAAAACCCGTGGAGCCAGCAGTAGCCGCGCCGGGATGAAGAGGAAAAGACCGTGCGTCGACCCGTCCGCGAGCCGACTCCGGAATCTTCGTCTGCTTCTCTTCGGATGATTCACCTGCTCCTACTGCCTCTACTCCTCAGGTAGACCTTTTGCAAGTAGATCATTACCACTGGAAGGAAGTTTGATTTCGATTTGTTTGAGAAGAGGGATTTTGTTGGGACAGTTATAGAAATGGGATTTGAGAAAATATGTTCCTTAGACTGTCCCACTTACCCTGCTTTGGTTAAAGAGTTTTATAGAAATTTGACTAGAGGAGACAATGGTTGTAGCACTGTGAGAGGAGTTGGTTTGAATGTCACTGCTCATTCTTTCTAGACTTATTGGACTTACCCTATCTGGACCTTCCACTTTGCCCAGAGGATAGGTCTCCTGCTCTCACCAGATATTGAATAGAAATTTTGAGGGATTTGAAGAAGTTTTGCCAATCAGCTGCCATTGGACTTAAGATTGCTACACAACATTGCAGCAGGATTCTTTTCCCAAGACAGGCCGGTTTGACTATGTATCTGAGAGGGATATCTTTGTCATGGATGCTGTAGTTTCAGGCAAACCAATCAATCTACCCATATGATTTTATGGTATATGCTGATTGTGGAAGTAAGAGGAAATCTGTCTTCCCTATGGTATGATCTTGACTCAGTTATTCAGAAGCCAAGGATTGTTAGTGATAGTGAGCCCAAAAAATTTGAGACATACTGATTACTATTCTTGGCCACTATTCACCGCATGGGTTTCAAAAAGTTAATGGAATTGGATAAGAAAAGTGAAGAAGATATTAGAGTTGAGGACAGAGTTGAGACATTGGAGCTGAGGTCGAGGTTGGACCTTCTGTTGCTGGACCTCTGAGGCAGGACCTAGCATGCATTTTTCTCCTCCACCTCTGGCTTCATCTACTTCTGTGAGATTTTCAGATGAGCAGTTATGTCAACTCAGATCTATGTTTGCAGAATTTGATAATCAAAGGAAAGATGAAATTGGTCAATTGAGAGAAGATTTAGAGAATAAAAGATGAAATCATGACTTGACTTATTTCATTCTCTTTGGTACTCATGTGGATTCACTCAATGAGCTTAAGAACATATTTGAAAGACTTCAAGGGATAGCCGATGGATCCAATGTATATCTTGATAGAACCAATCAGTTAAGAGAGATATGATGCTGCAGTTGATCAAATTCAAGTAACCATGAATGACTTTAGCAAATCCAAAAGGATGATATCATGGAGATGATTAACACTTAAAAGTTTAATTTTCAAGCGTGTCAAATGAAGAACTGATCTTAGTTGTATTTCTAGATTTCCTTCCTAGATTGTAAGGAAATTTTGCTTAATATGAATATTTGAACTTTGATGAATTAAGTTTTTAAATTTGATTTGTTTTACATTTTGATGTAATTTTACTTTGAAGTAATGAGAATGTTCATTTCAATTATGAGTACTTTTGAATATCTTGAATGCTTATGTTTAAAATTTGAATATCTCAATACTCAATTGATAACTTAGATGCTGAATGATTCGAATGAATTAATCAATTGATGCTCTGATGCATCTCAACCTTTTTGTTGATTACAAAAAAGGGGGAGAGATTTATATAGTATATTCTGCTTTTAATTGCCCTAATTAAATAAGGGGGAGAGAATTAAATAAGAAAAAGGTTATTTGCTTAAGTTTTTAAATTTAAAATGAATTGAATTGAGTTCATAGGGGGAGCTACCTCATTGAGGGGGAGCCTTTCCATGAACACAAATTGATTTTGCATAAATCTTTCAATTCATAATCAATGCATATACTCAATGTTTTTGTCATCATCAAAAAGGGGGAGATTGTTGAGAAATTATTGAAACATAATTGCCCCAACTTATTGATTTTGATGATTTCCAAAAGACATTGAGTATTTAAAAGGCTATGAAATGAGTTTATTTAATCAAAATTCTTGAGCTTATTCAAATTGAAACAATGAACTATAAATGTTAATAATGATTTTTGAATCAATTGAATATATGTTTCAGTGACTATATTTTGAATTCAAAAGAAATTTTACATAATATTTTTAATCAATGACTTAATGAAAATGTCTTGAATTGAGATTAATGTCAATTTATTTATTCAAGTCAAATTTATTTAAATTTAATTGGGATGATTTAAAGCAAATCAGAATGTTTTCTGATTTTTGTATCAGTCCCGAGCCGACTCGAGAGTTTCCGAGTCGACTCCTGAACTTTCTCGACCCCTGCCGAGCCGACTCGTGACTGTGCGAGCCGACTCGACTCAGACGGCAGAAAGACTCATTTTTGAGCTTTCTCGAGTCGACTCCCCGCTTCGCGAGTCGACCCCTGAAAGTTTTTCTGGAATGTGTGCGAGCCGACTCCCACAGCTCGAGCCGACTCCCGAAATCTGGGCGATTTTTTGGTGACACATCAGCTCCAACGGTAAGATTTTTGAATAACGGCTATTTTTCTTTGTCTCTAACGGCTATATTTTGCAGAATCTATAAATAGAGGAGCCTTTTCAAATCAAAAGAGAAAAAATAGAGAGAATTTCAAAGAAAAGAAGGAAAAGAGGAAAAACAGAGCATATTGGAAAAATCTTTTAGCTCAAAGAGAGTGATTCAAAAGGAGTGAAATCCAAGTGGAAGATTCGTCTGCTCCATCTCATCAATCCACAAAGTCAAAAGAAAATCCAAGAGCGTTTCAAAGGTCAAATCAGGATTTTCAAAAGAGGAAAAAGCTTCATCTCAACTCCAAAGCTTCAACGGTCAAGAATCTTGCTGAGGCGTGATTCAACATTTCAAGAGGAGTTGAAGAGAAGAAGGAAGAAAGCCAAGCCACTCCATCTGCAAACAATCAGGCTTTTCTAACCCTTTATTTTTATACTTTTTGTATATCTGCTCAAGGGGAGCATTCTTGTTCAAACACTTTTATTTCATTGTTTCTGATTCAATCAGTGGATTGAATCAGTGGAGGTTGGTAAACCTCGTTACAAGCCGGAGTGCTTGTGTTGGGTTAGTTGTGAGCCCGTGAAAAACAACGTGTAGGGTTTTGTGCTGGTAAGCCCGAGTTAAAACCAGCTGGGTTCGTTGTGATCCCGGGAAAACAACAAGTTTGAGTTGTGAGCTTGGAAAACAACTCGGCTGTAATCTAGAGAGATTATAGTGTGGACCCAAGTGAATCTTGGGAGTGGACGTAGGTGTTGGATTGCACCGAACCACTATAAAATTATCTTGTGTTTGCCGTGCCATATTTTCTCTTTCTCTATCTCTCTTTATTTGCTTGTGTATTGCTTTTAGTTAGCCTCTCACTTGCACATCTTGCTAACTAATCAACTAAAGTTAAAAAGACTTAAATTTTTTAAGAACCCAATTCACCCCCCCCCCCCTCTTGGGTTGCCATCTGGGCCAACATTCACCGTGGAGCCTACCGACTTGAAGATTTAAACGGACGACCGATCCCTCGAACCTGAAACACAGATAATCTCCAGCAATATTATCAGTAATGTAGTGAGTGTATTTACTCAAGAAATAAATAAATGTACATGTTTGGAGATTTTCTGTGTGCAGTTCTTGAAAGGACCTCGGCGGCCCCACAGTCCTAAGGACACCCCCAGGTTGGTATCATTTACCCCTGAGGCGGTTCAAGTCCTGGATTTAGGCGGCCTCGAGTCGAACTCCTGAGCCGGTATCCGACTACCCCCGAGGCAGTTCTTGAAAGGACCTCGGTGGCCCCATGGTCCTAAGGACACCCTCAGGTTGGTATCATTTACCCCTGAGGCGATTCAAGTCCTGGATTTAGGCAGCCTCGAGTCGAACTCCCGGGCCGGTATCCGACTACCCCCGAGGCAGTTCTTGAAAGGACCTCGGTGGCCCCACAGTCCTAAGGACACCCCCAGGTTGGTATCATTTACCCCTGAGGCGGTTCAAGTCTTGGATTTAGGCGGCCTCGAGTCGAACTCCCAGGCCGGTATCCAACTAGCCCCGAGGTAGTTCTTGAAAGGACCTCGGCGGCCCCACAGTCCTAAGGACACCCCCAGGTTGGTATCATTTACCCCTAAGGCGGTTCAAGTCCTGGATTTAGGCGACCTCGAGTCAAATTCCCGGGCCGGTACCCGATTACCCCCGAGGCAGTTCTTGAAAGCGCTTCGGCGGCCCCATGGTCCTAAGGACACCCCCAGGTTGGTATCATTTACCTCTGAGGCGGTTCAAGTCCTGGATTTAGGCGGCCTCGAGTCGAATTCTTGGGCCGGTACCCGGTTACCCCCGAGGCAGTTCTTGAAAGCGCTTCGGCGGCCCCATGGTCCTAAGGACACCCCCAGGTTGGTATCATTTACCCCGAGACGGTTCAAGTCCAGGATCTAAAGCGGGCTCAGGTTAGATTCCTAAAGCTAAACAACCTTACACCTTAGGCTACCCTCGTTGTCAGAATCATGGGACCTACATTCCAAGATAAGGTGCCTACGAAACGACCCTGAAATTCGAACCTAACATCGACGTACGGGGTAAGCCTTAAGAGGCTGGGGGAATCGATGAGTCCCCTCCCTTCTTCTGTGCAATAATTAAAATTCGGTGGGCGATCGATTGAGATATCAAACAAACGAAAGAGAAAAATTGACATTCATTCATTAAAAAGTCAAACCACCATAAAACCGTATAAAGTATCATTTATAAGCCAACATTAACTAGCCTACAAAAGAAGTCTGCTAAAGACAAAATCAAAGACGGAAAAAGAATCAAATTCGGCCGCACTCCTACTGATTTCCGGAACGCCCATCTCCTGCGGTCGGCCCGGCGGTCGGCTCTTCAATCGCAATTGGTTCAGTGGCGGGGTCCTCAATTGTCGTCGGTCTGTCGGCCGCATCTTCGACCTCAACTTTGGAGGTTTCTTCATCGTCTGCAGGTTGAAAGTACTCGAGGTTTTTTTGCTTGAAGTGCCGAGATAACCTCCTTTTGCACCTTTCAAAACCCTGGACGAAGGCATCCATGACGGCCTCGCGAAACTCCGAAGCAAAGTCAGGGGAACTCTTATATTCTTTGATGGCCTCCTGAGCCTGAGCTTCGGCCGCGGCCTCCCTCTCTTGAGCCTTCATCTCCGCCACTGCCATTCTATCCAAAGCTTCTTTTGTCTCCTTCTCGGCCAGAACCAGTTTCTCTGCAGCATCGTGGGCCGCGGCCTCTGCATTGTCGGCCCGGTTCTCGGTGTGTTCTAGCTTGAGAACGGCCTCTTTCAATTTCTCCTCAGTTGGCAATAGCCTTGCCCTGACTTCAGACATTTTAGCATCCAGGGTCTGCAACTCCTTCTTGGCCCTCTCCCGCCATGCATGATTATCTTCTTGGGCAGCCTGAAGGTCATTTAATGCCTTCAATTCCCAGGCTTTTGCTTCCAACAGTTCCTTGTTCAAGCCCTCGTTACGGGACTTGGCGTTGATCAGATCCTCTCGAAGCACAAAAAGGCCGTTGGACATCTGTACTAAATAGTCGATGGACATGAGAATTCTGTACTTATAAAAAAGAGAAAAAGAGGAAGACCGTGACCCTACCTAGAGTGCGGCTATAAACATTGTATCGAAGGACTCCTCCAACGGCAAGCCCCTCATTTTGGCCTGAAATTTGGGCAGCATAGCAAGTTTGAGAACCGTTTTTGACAAACAGCTCTTATATGAAGCACCTCGGCTAGGCACCCGTGAGGATTGGGATGGACTCCTTGAGACGTCCGAGGGAGCAGAGGCAGCTGCCCCTTTTGGCAATTGCAGGCCCAGCGGGGAAGTCTCGAAGAGCTCTTTACTCCTGGATAGCCCCCCAGTATCTCTGGCGAGAGAGGAGACGACGACCGATGGACTTGCCTGGGGAGGACCCCTGATGGGTATCCCAGTGGGAGGGTTTCCCTCTCCCTCGCCTTCCTCCACTAGTATTGCCTTGGGGAGAGCCGCCGGGGGTTGGGTCGGGTGACCCGGCTCTCTTCGATAGGGCCTCTTAGGCCCAGCCCCCATGGTGCCGCGGGCGCTTCTCTCTCTCTTTCGGAGGCCCGTTATTATCGAATCTTGGGAAAATTTCATTGCTACAGAGCAGGGAACCCAAGATTAATTAAAAAAGCGCCCAAGGTATGCCAAATGTGAAAAGAAAGTGTATACTAAAACGCATGCTCACACGTATATTCAAATACAAAACGTCCAAGTGAAAAAGAAAGAGAAAATAATAATAATAATAATAATAATAATAATAATAAAACTCTTTAAGGCTCACCGGGCGCTGTGGGCAGCGACACCGGCATGAATACGATCCCTCGGAGGTTATCCTCCGATAACAGTTCCTTACTAGGAGGAACAATGGTGGACACCAAAACTTTAAATAGTTCCTGATCTCTCTCTTCAATGTTTGAGTTCTAATTATAACTAGTATTAGGAACGCCCCAGTTTGTGTCCACCCCCTCTAGATGTGCATAAAAGAACCGGGACTTCCACCCTTTGATCTTGGAAGGGAGATTAAGCCTAAGGACTCTCTTAGGCCTAGACGCAAAACTCCACCACTCATCCCTTATAGGATTTCGGATCCTGTACAAAGCCCTAAACAAGGATAGCCGGTCAGAAGCCCCGTGGAAATGACAAAGTACCAAAAATGAAAAGATGATGCGGACGGAATTAGGGGTAAGTTGTGAAGGAGTAAGGCGGTATCTATTCAACAAATTTACAACAAAGGGATGCAAAGGCAACCGTAGACCACATTTAAAAAATTCTTCATACAATGCCACCTTCCCCGGTTGCATAGAGGTAACCCTATCTTCGGGGAGGGCGGTAGAAAGTCGAATGTTATTTGGAATCCCGAACCGAGCCCTAAGATTCCTAAGGTCTTGAGAGGTTGTGACTGAGGCAATCTCCGTTGGACCGGCTGATTTGGGGGTAACTACTGGAAATGCTACCTCATGACTAGTGGATGAAGAAGAAACCCTAGGGGATCGGGGTGACGATCTGGACAGTGGTCGCGAGGCTGGTTGATCCCCGCGGATGATCACACCTCCGAGAGCCTGGCGACGCGCCTGGGTGATCTCTTCATGGGAGGGTTCGATCATCAGACCTTTGCCTTTCCTATCTTGGTTGGGATCCATGGGGAAGAAGAAGAGAGAGAGGAGTAGGCTAACCTGAACTCAGAGAAGTGAAGACGCAGAAGGAGCAACGAAAATAAAAAGTAGAAAGGCCAAAAGAACGAGCCCTTTTCAATATATTTTGAATATAACACCTCGAGCACCACAAAGCCACACGGCGATGCCTGAGTGGGACTGGGCAGGTGAAAAGACGCTATCCTCCTAGGGATATGCACCCTCTTTTTTGAAACGTCACCTCTCGGATATAAAAATTAAATTGGAACTTTTCTGCCCCTCCCCCTTTGGCAAGTGTTGTGCGCCTAAGCACAAGGGGCAGGGGCGAGGGGGCATATGATGTGGTCAGTCAACATATGATGTGGTCAGTCAACAGAGAGTAGGTTGAAGTACTGGGTGGTCCTTAAGCTCTGGGCGGCCCTTCTGTCTTGGGCGGCCCCTAGCCTTAGGCGGCCCTCCAGTCTTGGGCGGTCCTCAAGCTCTGGGTGGCCCCCAAGCTCTGGGTGGCCCCCAAGCTCTGGGTGGCCCCTAGCCCTGGACGGCCCTCCAGTCTGGGACGGCCCCCAAGCCCTGGGCGGCCCCTAGCCCCGGGTGGCCCTCCGGTCTTGGGCGGTCCCCAAGCTCTGGACGGCCCCCAGCCCTAGGTGGCCCCTAGCCCTGGGCGGCCCTCCAGTCTGACGCGGCCCCCAAGCCCTAGACGGCCTTCCAATCTGGGCGGCCCCCAAGCTCTGGGCGACCCCTAGCCCTAGGCGGCCCTCCAATCTGGCGCGGCCCCCAAGCCCTGGGCGGCCCTTAGCCCTGGGCGGCCCTCCAGTCTTGGGTGGCCCCCAAGCTCTGGACGGCCCCCAGCCCTAGGCGGCCCCCAAGCTCTCCCTAGGCCTGGGCGGCCCCTAGCCCTGGACGGCCCTCCAGCCTTGGGTGGCTCCCAAGCTCTGTGTGGCCCTCCAGCCCTAGGCGGCCCCCAAGTTCTGGGCGACCCTCCAGGCTTGGACGGCCTCTGAGCCCTAGGCGGCCCTCGGCCCTCCTAAAAAGACCCTCATGGCTATACACCCAGAGCTCTTAAAGCTGCTTTCATATTAGAAGCACTTAATATGGTAAACTGTCGTGTTCAGAACAAAGCTCGAAAATCGTCAAACATCATGACGCTTTAAATGACTTGAATAAGATAAGCGCTAGAAAGTCACCATTCATCGAAAAACTCAAGTAAAAGAGACACTGATCACCTATTTTAGAGCCAGATAACTTTCCATAAATTCTAACATTCCCTTGGAAAGACCAAAATCCATCATGAAGATTCCTAGCTTCTAGAGCAAGTTCTTTAACACCTCTGATGTTAGTCATCGAAGAACGACCACGTGGCGCACTTTCATCAGTGGCTAAGCTTTTTATTTATGCACTAACTTTACCCGGAAAAGAAAGAAAAAAAAAATGGATATAAGAAGTGGGGGATTCATCGAAAAGGGGGCTTCTTCTTTCACTGGAGATCTAAAAAAACCAAAGTTTATGGTTGTATATTTGATCAACAGCAAGGTTTCAAAAGGAACCCTATTCGTAGGGGGAATTGCGAGGTCTTTCTGGTGCTCAAGTATCAACATAACCCAATACAAAAAAAATTAATTTTTATATGATACATATCAGATATTTAATTATTTTCTTAATTATATTCAATAAAAAAATATAAATAGTATTTATTAATTAATTCAATCTTTTTTTAACAAAACTAGTAGATAACTTTTCATCTTATTTTTTAAAATTTTACTTTTAAAAAAATCATATCCCACGTTAGAATCAAGATTAAATCAAGTTGGCATCGATTCTCCGGTTAACTATGATCGTAGAAAATATGCACTAACAGGATTGTTTAACCATTTCATTGCTGGCTACTGTTTTGCAAATTAGTTACTATAAAATATAAAGAATTGAATTTGGAAAAACATTGCACTACATTTAATAAACTTCAAAAATATGTCAGACCGCGTTCCTGATAGCTTAAACTCTCATGAATCATCAGAGGGTGGCCAAACGTGGTACTCTAA
The DNA here is from genome assembly GCA_900491605.1 of Calamus simplicifolius. Lineage (NCBI taxonomy): Eukaryota > Viridiplantae > Streptophyta > Magnoliopsida > Arecales > Arecaceae > Calamus > Calamus simplicifolius. The sequence goes on from UESW01004029.1 coordinate 325,001, forward strand.
TATATCATCATTGTATTGAAAAGGAAATCCACTCAAGACCTCTCTGCTACTGTTCTTTTTTTACTGGAGCTTCAAGAATAGCCAAGGAGTTGCATGCATTTGCAATACAATTTGCCTGAATGATTTAATACTCAAGTCCTCTCATTGCAGCAAACCTGTTGGTACCACCATCATGACACCTATAAATTGACACCTCAAATGTGGAAGAGTTCAGATTTGCGTACATGGTCAAAAGGCCTGCTCTGATCTTATGGAATATTAAGCAATGGAATGGCAACTCCCCAAAGTGAAGCATGATAACCAAATTCTACCATGGAACCTATGGAGATCAACGCCAGCTCCAAGAGCACAACACATCCAAAATCACTAGCATCATTACTCGCAGAAACCATGAAATCAAAACCAAAATCAAAATCCATGACTGCATCACAAAATTCCAAATGCAAGACAACCTACCCGTCTGATCTATACAACAATCAGATAAATCATTCTAGAGATAAACAGTAGCAGAAATGGCAGCTAGAATCTTTTGCCACACAGACTTGACTACATAATGTTACAACCCCTTTACAAGACAGCAGCAGCACCAACCAACCTTCAAAGCGCTTCACATGCATGCACCTAGAGGATAGAAGTCGCATCCCATGTCACCATCCATGAATGCAAAGTCGTCCCTCTCCTGCAAGGCACAATGTAACGCAGTTAGATACCTAAGAAACATCACACCTGTAAAATGATGCAACGCAAAGATGAACCATGTAATTCCATGTTCGATTACATCCAAGTCGGAGATGGCATGACATGCACTAAAATGGAGAAAAGATCGAAAGAGAACATGCATGAAGGCAGAATGGGAAAAAACAATTCTACTATCAAGCCATGGACAGAAGAAAGGATATTCCTAACCAACTCACTTAGAAATAAGCTTTTAAAGACAAATCCAACCCACCATTACCAGAGTTATCCAAATAATTAGGAAGGAAGAATAAAAAGAACTTATTCTGTCAGTATACTTCAGTGCCTTATGACAGAGTTTTAAATAGAATGGACATGAAATGGTAAAAATGTATGTTAGAATGTGGCACTTGATTCTACACAAGCAAAATATATTTTACAGAAGAGCTCCCCTATTGACATAATCTACCGTTAAGGTTTACAGAAAGAAGGCAGTTATCCCAGGGAGAAAGGATCATGAGTAAGAATTTTTCACAGAAAATATATTTCTTCAAGTTAACAGCAAAGATAAGGATTGGATGGGCCAACAATTTGCAGAAAAATCACAGCCAAAAATATGACTGACAAAACAACCTCAACCAAATTTCTTCTGTCTTACCGCAACTGTAGTCCAAGAAACGCCATCTTGTCATCTACCAGTTTTAATAACTTTTCAAAAATAAAGCATTTGCAAATTTGGCAAAAGGCTCCGTTTTACCACAATAATTCTGTAAAACCTTGAATATCATAGCAGTGTTAGACACACCAAAATTATTTGAATTTTCTGTTTTAAAATTGCATGTGTTGATGCAAACAACCAAGGTCCTAAGTCGCAGTAGCATCATTGGAAGAAGCTCTCAAAGAAATTTGCTGTTCAGGAACAGATGAATATCCAAGCACTTAATTTACTTGAGTAAAGACAAAAAAATGTGGAATCATGTCGCAAACATAGCAACCTATGATAGGCATAAACTAAAAATAGATAGTAGTATTACAGAAGGGAAAAGGACAGATAAGTCAGAATCTATGTTGGGATCCAATATTGCACAGTAATATTTCAAGGATTGACTCAGTTGTGAAAGAACATAAAGTAGCAAACTACGGTGGCTCAGGCCTATACCAGCTTTGCCACAAAGAGAAACAAATAGAAATAATTTATGGTAACTCTCAATGTTAGTAAGTTGTTTCAGTTGAAATTCTATCATAGTTACTATTCATGATATAATATCACATTCAGTGGCACAAGACTACGACAGGCAACAAATCCAAATGCATGAAAGAGTTGCTGAGCATCACAACTTGGTTTCAGGTTCCTGGTGTATCTTCTTTCAAGGTATCCAGTCTCACCAATTTATGCACCCTTATAACTTTTGATTATATAGCCTAGCCATATATCTGTAACTATAGATTATCTCAGACAGATATTATACTCTGATATCCTTCTTGACATTCTCAGATTCACAATGGCCATAGTTACCAGATTTAGACCTCAAATTTCAAATATGAAGGTTTCCCTCTGCATTATGTTGCTATGTATGCCTTGTTTTACAATAATTAAACATTGCACAAGAGTCACTCCATTTCTTATCTTCCATGTTTGTAGATCTACTTGCAAGACTCATATATATAATTTTCTCCTTGATATCCCCTTCTAATGTTTGCAAATTAGCTTCGACAATAATGATGCCAACATCCTTTGCGAACAGTCACATGACAGACTCGTATCACTCAACTCTAGGATAAATTTACCCCTCATTAGAAACATAAGGGCAGCAATTGTAAATCCACAGAATCTCTTCTATTATAATGCACTCTTTTGAACCATATATCCATGAAGTTCAATAGGCAATCACATTTCTCTCTTCTGGGATTCTATTATAAACATGCGCTTCCTTTAGTTAAAAGACCTTTCCCCAACAAACACACCACTTTGATAAATGACTTGAAAAGCGCATACCATGTAAATGCTACTCCTTCGCATACCATGTAATGGCGTATGCTGAGATCTAGTTCCAATTATTTAGCAGTTATCATCTCACTAGTCATGTTTAATCATTGTCCTGTTTTCCTTAAAACAGTTTACTGTTTTCCTCTCAGAGGTCTTCTGTGATGTCATATTTACTGTACTCTTATTGCTTCAAATGCACTATTCTATGTACAAGGTATCGGTCATCACCACTAAGATTTATTATGATTCAGTCAGTGCAATTTTGATGCATGTTTCTGTTGTACCTAGATGTGCCCAATCATACACTTCTTTCTACATAGCATACAGTTTGTCAAAAAAAACTATATATTCTTATAAAGATTATATCATAGTACAGTAAATTGCAGCCATCCTTTATTTATATATGAGACAGAAGAACCAACTTCAATGCCAGCATTTGGCTGAACATATTTTTAATACAAATTGACCTATACCAGCTTAAGAGTTTTCGCTTAATCTGACATGAGTGCTCTGTATTGGCATCTGCTTCCATGATGTTAATGCTCAAAGCTCTCAAAAGATGTCTTTTGTTCATCATTTGTGAGCGCATTTCTTCATACAAGGGCAAATTTTGTTATGGCCGCTTGCAGACAGCAGCAGTAAAGGATTGTGCATATTTTCTCATTCTTTGAGAAAGTTTGGAACCATTTCATGGATCGATTACAATATAATTTGCAGCTTTATATTGTCCCACACATTGTGTCTGCAATGGACCACAAAACCTACTATCATGGCAATAACTACTTCACAAGAACATTCTTGTTTTACAAGAATATAAATAATGCCCAAATGCCTCAGAAAATTAATCCTTTTCTATATTTTTTTCTCTGTGAAAAGACCTCAGATCATGTGAAAGAAAATACTGGAGACCATTCAGTTTTTGTTTTTGGAAAAAAGACATCAAGAAACCATAATTACAATCTTTGAAAAATAGATACAGGATAAACGAATAAATTTTATGAAAAAGAGGAAAGTGAGCAGAAAAATGGTTTGAAATATAAGCTAAAAGAGGGTCATATGAGAGGGGATTTATGCTCAAGTAGCACCAAACGAATAGACATTTAAAAATGATCATTGGCCACATTCCTTACAATTCTTGAGCTGTCCTCTATCAATCACCAAAGCACCAGCCACAAGGTTGATCAGAGTTGTAAAACAGCTTATGAGCCCCCAGCTCATAGTTGTCAGCAGTTGATTAGGGCGTATTGGAGGGAAATAGAGTAACCACTACTTACACAGCCGAACCCCATTATTAAAGTAAAACCAAAAATGACTGCTATCATTTTAAGTTATCAATCACTGAGAGATGATGATTAAGTGAATGTACTATTGAAGAGGTACTGCATCAAACCTTGTATAAACTACAAAATGAGAGAATGTATCCAGGAATGAAGTAGGTAAACAAATTCATAATAATTGCCTAGTTTGAGCCATCATAATTACCCTATTGCCATTAAGGCAAGCAGATGGGCACTCAAGTGTCACTTTTTTGCCTCTTTTAGTCTGGTACCTAAGATACTCACTTTAGGCATAGGGTCTGAGTGATCCAACTGGAAGGCAGACCATGAAGGTCTTCATATTTGTGTGCTGATTACGAGAACCAAAGTATATGATTCTCTTGGATCTAATGAACTTTAGGGTTGTGTAGACATGCCAATTAAGAACATATGTTTCTTGTGTCATCCAGCTAGTAGCAAAAGGCATCAATGCAGATGATAGCTATGTTAAAAATTGCATCATGTTGTTAAAAGTGTTAATTATGTTGTTACATAGATAACAATATCAAACACACAATTCATTTATTGTTGGACATCTTACTGTTCAAAAACATAATTAGCCATCTTTTAAAATGAAAATGCACTCTGAGGAGTCGGTCATGAAAAATTTCATCAGCATACATAGGTCAATATAACATGGAGAATTTATATACTACATCATTTACTTCATAATGTACTGAAGGGCCACATTCAAGTAATAAATCAGTCATAGTTCATGCAATGCAACCTTCTCTGCAGAAAAAAACAGAAGCATAATCTTTCAGTCCACATGTTCGACTCATGTGATGAAATAAATAAGAAGTCACGATGCACCATGAGTAGCCATATACATGCATAGCTCCATTCAGAAGTTAACATTCATCAAAGACCCATGACAATTTCTATATGAATGTTGATCTGCAAGCAGATCATGTACATCTGCTAGATTAAGACACCTACCACATGGATTACCAAAATGATTACTCTGAGACGCAAAAACATGTCTGAACTGCATAACAGTGAGAAGATTCCAGATTGCAGGTAAGTAACAAATTTTGATTAAAATGTCTATGCTTTGAGACATCATATATGTGTCTATGTGTGCATGTGTCTGTATTTATCACAACAAGACAAGAAGACAGCATGTAAATATAGAACAAAGACATTTAATCTGCCTGCACAACCTGATAGCTGATTCTTTATTCCTATGTTATTCAGGAATAACTTTTTCCATGTCAGGATATCTCTTACTTCTCCACAATGACTGCACGCACCATTACCATGAATTTCAAGTCTGTCAAGTTGCATTATGTAAAGAACGAACAACTACCTACCTAATATACACCCAGGACAGCCATCACCTTCAAAATTTATACCCATCAGTACTACCAATTAAAAATGGCCACTTGGAAGTCATATTTATTCTGACCTTACAACAAACCTCATATAAAGTGACTTAAATTTCATGTTAATTTCTAATTTAAAAAAAATCAATGGGAAAATGTGGCAGTTAGGAAATAGAGTGATCTAAGGTCAACTGATTCCTACATATGTATTTTGTTAATGATGATTGTTAAGAGTTTCTGTTGCAAAGAGAATAGAAGTTGCTTTGTGTATATATGCTGTCATATGTGTGTATTCAGTTGCAATCTGTTAATATGTCTTTCATTCTTTTTATGAGTTGGCATGCCTTTAATGCATTGAGATAATTCATACATGCACTGTAAATGTATTGTGGCAAACTTTTGAGCAGTAAGTGTGGTAAGTGTTTATTGGTTCACGTCCTAATTGAGAAACTTGCATTCACTTCAACAAATGATCCTCAAGTTGCATGGTGCAGTGTCAAATAGTTGGCCTCAGACAATCACAGAACAGTGTTTTTGAATCCTTATCATGCAATGAAGTCTTATATTCATAAACAGCAACCAATAGAGCTTCAGCAAAATCTGATGAACAAGATGGTACTCATTGCCCAGAATTTTTTTGCTTGAATTACAACCATTGGGTTATTCAAGTTTACTCCAAAAGCATTCCATATCACTGCTTTATCATAGCTTATAATCATGACAAGCGATAAAAAATGAACAGTGGTAGCGGTAAAAATCAAAGGAGGCTGCAGCAAATGATTATTGAATTGAATATTTGGATTTCATTTACTTTATCCTGAAGAGCAGCATCCTGATTTTTGAATATGTGACAGTTTATGTTTTATTCTAAAACAATCAGATAAGTTTTATCTTCCAAATAAAACCATACATTGAGAGCTTCGCTCACCATCAAATAAGCATCTCAGTAAGACACGTGCACCACCAATAATTAGTAATACCATGCAGATGACAAAAAGGGTAATATTGAGAGCAACATGTAGAAGAAGAAGAAGAAGAAGAATCATACCGGTTTGATCATGGAATTGACCAAATCGTCAAAGCTGCAACCATTAGAATTGAATCCACCTTGTGATTTTGAATTCTCTAAAATAGACTCCTCTTTATAGGTCAGCTGGATATTGGTATTTGACTTATCAATCTTGCAATTCTGTGCAGGAACTGGAGCACTAAAATTTGTCTGGCCAACCCCATTTATGTCCGCCTTTTTGTTAAGATAACTATTATTCAGTCTCTGATTTTCGGCAATAGGATCGATTATGAGATTACTTGACAATGGGGAATTTAAGTAAGAATTGAACATAAGATTAGGTTCATGAATATGATCTTGATTTGGCTCCATCAATTTCTGTTTAGAAGTGCCTGCACTTCCAAAGCTCAAGAATTTTGCATCTTCCTCTAAAGCTGAAGGCACTAGCATTGTGTTACCACCAAAAGAGTTGGCTTGGCACTGCACATCTCTTCCAATCACAGGATCATGTGGAGGTGCCACTACTACATTGCTAGGTGAAATATTCAGAGGATTGCTATCTATATGTGAGACCACTGGAACAGTGGCTCCCATATTAGATAAGTCATCATGATGCAAAGGAGCATTCATAGACAAAGTCTTGGATGTGTAACTGGTTAATGGAGCAGCACCCTGCCAGGTGTCTTTACATCTACCAAGATCAGGCAAATGGGAAGAACCACCAACACTAACTTGGAAAGGGTCTGAGCCCATGGATGACATTCCTACAGAAGAGTGATTGCCCAATCCCTTTGACTGTGGATGCTGCTGATGTGCTTGTGATAACAAAGGGCTGTTTGTTACATTGACAAATGAGTTGCTGGTGCTACCAGTGGCCGGTCCAGCACCAGAGAAACCACCAGGCAAATGGATATCTGCTTCCTGCATCCTCTTGTGTTGTTGCAATTTGTCTACTTCCAATGTTGTGGGCATCCCCTGGAGCAAATTCCCATGTTGGCTTCCTGGTAGACTGATGTGCTGAAGCTTACTAAGATCATTGATGGGATTGTTTGCATTGCCATGGCTAAGTCCAGGTTGCACTATTCCTGAGGTAGCAAAACCACGCAGTCCATATCCAGCCGGATTTGTTCTACTCAGCACTCCATTTGTTTGGAAAGATGAAAAGGTTGGTAGCTGACCAGAACCAGCCAATGCATGAAAATTTCCGTATCCATCCAACGAACCCATATGTAAAGAGGAGGGGTCTCTACCCCCAAAAGCAGCAACCATGTTGGCTTGTTGGCTTGCCACAGCACTTAGTCTTTTAAGGTAGAGCCTGTACTTCTGCAATTAGAACATTCGATAGTCAATTTCGAAGCAAGAATATAGTTACCTGCTAAGTGATGAAAATATATAAAGGGGAGATGGGGCAACCTTACATCCTAATTGGAGGGTTATGATTATCAAATATGCTCTTTTGTTTAAAATTTGGGTCCTTCACCTTACTAAACATTCAAGAGGACTTGACTGATCGGACAACCAGACACATCTGCTGATGTTCAGGTCATCAAATACAAAAGTCCCTATTTATCAGCGTAACAGTACATGAAAGCCTTTCCAGTTGCAACTATTACAACATTTTCCTTTTTTCAAATGCTAGAACCAACTGCAGTGGAATTTTAGGCAGTGTTTAACTCAATACCAACATAGCATGCCAATTCATGTATGTATGTATTTATGTATGTTTGGGGGAAAGGGAAATCCACAACCAAAAGAAATGGAGTACCTGTAGGTGGCTTGCAACATTTTCCCTGGTGAGCTTATCAACGTTCATTAGATCAAGTATCCTCTTGGGCACTGCCTCTGTAAGAGAAAGATGAACAGAAACATTAAGTATGATTTTTTTTTCTTTTCAGTAACTTCCAATCCATCCCTTGAAAAGGAAATGACAAAAAACTGCAGTGGCAGAAAAAAGCTTACTGTCGATTCCCAACTGATTGACAGCAGCTACAAATTTACGGTGCAGATCAACAGACCAAACAACCCTTGGCTTTTTCTGAGCGGATGGGTCTTCATTCTCATGCATGTTTTCCTGACCATCATCTTCATCATCCTCATTCTGGTCCTTCCTCTTTCTGTTGAGTTTCCCACCATGATCAGATGATGCACCAGTAACCAGACTCTGCCCACCTTCAGAATTTGCATGATGTGGCTTCTCAGAATCATCCTCATAATTATTATGATCTCTGTTATCAAATTTCCTCCTCCTAACTACATGCTGCCATATATTCTTGAGTTCTTCAATCCTAACCGGTTTCAGCAGATAGTCGCAGGCACCATGTGTTATCCCCTTCATCACAGCTTTTGTCTCACCATTAGCCGACAACACTGTAATATAGATTTTCTTTGTTTAGCAACCGCATTTACTAGCAGCTAGAAATTTGAGTTTCCATGGCGTTGCTAAATTGCACAAATAGAGCATAAAAATATTTGTTCAATCAAAAATCTCTCTTTATCACTATTAAACATATTCTGCGCATAAACCTACTTGTCACTACTGATCAAAGATGAAGAAGATTTGAATTAAAGAAGATTCATAATACCCTCATTATTAGAATGATTGGAAAAATTGAGACAAGATCCAAGACTTACTGATGACCGGGAGGTCCATTTCAAGGCCCACAAGCTCCAACAACTTGAAGCCATCCATATCGGGCATATGGACATCACTGATGACCAGATCAAACTTGTCTTTGTTCTCCCTCAGCATCTTCAGGGCCGTGATCGCCTGATTAGTCGTCGTAACTAGAAGAACCATATGAACCAATTTTTAAGCAGATCCAAGCTGAATTGTGAGAGAGAAAGAAAGAAAGAAAGAGAGAAAATCCATCCTTGACCCAAAATCAAATGAAATTAATCCACCACCGAATATCACCAAAAATATATAAATATAGAGTCAAAGAAAAACACCACATCAAATTAACGCATACAAGACATCAACTGCGCATCAAAATCAAATTTTTTTTTTTCATGTGGAAAACTACTAAACTGTACAAATCCGTCACGTAATCACAAATTCCAAAACCAGTATCGACAAAATTAAAGAAAGAGATTAAAAGGAAAGAGGAGGAACAAAGATCCAACCTCGATACTGGCAGCGAAGCAACAGACTCTCCAACAACTTGAGGCAAGTTAGATCATCGTCAACGGCCAGAACCCGCATGCCGACCGGAAACTGGTCTTTCGGCCCCCCTTCTCTCCCCATGCTCCCCCTCCTCTCTTCTACCGTCATCTCCTCCAATTCTTCCACCCCAAAAGAGAAAAAGCTCGCGTTGAAACTGAACGCAGAGTTGCTTCAACTCTCAACTCTCAGAGCACCCCAAGAAGCTCTTCGCCCGACCTTCTGAACTCCCTTTAGGAACCTAGAAAGAGCTCTAAAGGGAACTCCATGGCCGAAAGAAAAAGCAAGTGTGAAAGGAATCAAGAAGAGAAGAGAGAAGAGTCGAAAGAGACCGTCGAGATCCCACCCGACCCCTTCCTCAATAATATTGGACCAAGAAACAGAGCGCAGAGAAGGAAAAATGGAGGAGGCTTTGAAAGGAATCAAGGGCGAGAAGAGTCGGCAGAGAAGATAGATGGAAAGGGTTCATAGAAAGGAATGTTTTTATGGGAATTGGATCAAGTCAAATGGGGAAAGCAACAACAAAGCTCGTTTAAGATGGAGGGGGACCTCAAACGTAAAACCTCTCTCCCTCTTCTTTTTTTTTTTTTTTTTTTGTTTCCCTTACAATCAATCAATCAGCACGCAAGCAATAATTTCTGGAACAAATGGGAAAGCTAGGATCCAGTGGAGCTCGTTTAGCAAGGAAGAGAATGGAAATATATAAATATATATATATATAAAGCCCTTTCTCTATTTAATTAATTTTTCACAGTTTTTTATAAAGTAGGTTATTAATGCATGATGTCTCATCTCATGAACCATTGTTACAATTTTTTAATATAAATGAGATGCTATAATTAACCGGGGAGAGACAGCCCCTTTAATGAGCGATACACGGCAATTATTTTGCCATATATCCCCTTCTGTGTAAGTAATTTATGGCAAGTGCCAGGAAAAGCGGGCCACAGGATAGCGACCGAATTTTTTTCCCTCATCTCTAATATGGAAAGGTCATGCCTACGAGTCTTCCATTGGATACAATCATGTATAAACCCTTCATAATTTTATTAAATAATTAGATATGATTTGTTTGATGTGATAGCAAGAACCAGGATCATGTAATGTAATGTAACGAAATGTGATGTGATGTGATATAATGGATGGTGGTTGATCTTCTGATGATGCAGTACCAGCTCATCGAATGATTCATGATTGATGACGAGATTTTTTATTATTATTATTTTTAATTTTTCTATTATTTTCTATTATTTATTTTATTTTATTTGGATTCCGTGAGAGCACAGTGGGTTGCATAATTATTGTCATTATTAAAATTAAATCCATGACCATGAGTTGGATTTATCGCTTGCCTTCGCGGGGCGGCTCCACTCCAGCGGTCGCTAATCGCTATCCTTTTGCTTCCACAAGCCCCGCGCCATGTCTTACTTACCGCCATAGCCAATCATTAAGCACCACTGGCCTGATTTATTTAAGATGAAATTATATATTTAGCCTCAAATCTTCTCTCTCCCTCATTACAATTTATTCAGACACACTTCTGATAGTTTCGTTATATAAAATAATTAATCTATTATCCTGTCAACTAGTTTACATATTCATAGATCTCATGTAATAATAAAATATAAGGAACCGTAACAACAAAATTATTAAGAATCAAAATAAATTTTAAGTAAAAATATAAAAATAAAAAATATACTTTTAGTCTTATTTTATTATCATCACCATCTATCTTTAAAAATTTTTGCTTTCATTGAAACATTTATATTTATATGCAATTCAAAGCAAAAATTTTCAAATGCATTTCATTACAATTCTAATTCACTTTTTTTTTTTTTTACATTCTACAAAAAATATATATTTTAAAAATTTGGAAATTAAAGAATTATAAGATTTTTTTATTTTTACATAATAACTGTTTAAATTTCGACATTTTGAATAGATTAGCATATAAAAATATTTATTTATTTATAATAAAAATTACATTAGTAAGAATATAAGCTGAAACAATTTAGATTGAGTCTGAAACGCCGGTCATAATGTCAGTGTAGCATGAAGTTAGTTATTATTATTGCAGGGCAGCAGGGTTTTGGTTAAAAAACATTGGCACACATCACGTGGCGTTTGGTAGGGACCGATAAGGGGGGTAATTTTGTTACGTTCACATGCAACGCATAATATTTATCTATGCTTACGAAGTAATTGAATGGCCATCCTATGGATAATTTTTTATTAAAATAGATCGCATGGCTAAGAAAATGGGATTTAAGAAAGCTATTTTATCACGGCAGCTCCTTTTCAACATGGGTTATAATAAACGCATCCAATTATTAATTCATGATTCTTTGCCCTCTTCCGGAGTCCAGATCCATTCTCCATTTGCTTCCTGAAAATAAAATCCATCTCCTCGATTCTCTTCGCAATTAAATTTATCAATGCTTCCCAACCTCTGGACCATCAAGAAATAATACAAAGTGGTGCGAAGGGAGACGGTCAAAAACAACGAAAGGGGTGAGCTGGTTGGTAATCTTTGCACGTCGCTATCGATTTTCCCACAGTAAAATTTAGAAGCTCAAGGCCATAAATGAAAGAAGGTATCTTCTATTAAAAAAAATATATATGCTGTAAATATAAAATTTTATAATTATAGTTATATCCATAAAAATTATATAATATTTTCTATCATTTACTTTGGACTATGTTTTATTATTTTCATATTTTTTTAAAAATCTTAATTATTGATCTAGATTTAAAGGAATTATGGATTGCTTTCCTTTTTTTTTTTTTCCTTTTAATTTTAAGATGAACAAATTGGTCGAGAACTTATAATACACAGGTGCTTGTAAAATTCTGCATTAAATATATTAATTAATAGTAATGATTAATTGGATTTACTAACGGTACGATGAGCCTAAGATTTAATGGGATGAGATAGGATGAATATTACTTCTTGTTGCCGTCGGGATCTGTCCTTCGACTCGGGCGCGATCGATCTCCTGGTCTGGGCTTCCTCCTGGGCGGATCTGCACAGAAGTCCTCGCGCGAGAGGCATTGGGGGTGGCCCTCCATGAAAGATCCTTCGATGCTCAAGTCAGTGGGGATCGGTGATCAACAGAAAATAGGAAGAGGGATCTCTCCGGAAAGTCTCTCTGGGGGTGGCCAATCGGGAGCTCCAGGGGGACACCGACGGGCAGTGAAGGAAAGTAAGAGTGAGAGTGAGCCAGGGGCTGTGAGTGCATACCTGAGAGAATCTGGGGATGCCGTATTTATAGGTAATGACCTGGATCTTGAGCGCCTTCTGGAAGGTTCGAAGGTTGTTAGGATACGGGAATAAATTGAATCTGGCCATTGTGAGGCCGGTGGGATCCGTATCTTGTTCGTTGAGGGATCGACGGCTAGGAGAGCTCTTTGATGGCCTGAGATCTGATAGATGCGTAGGTCCCAGGTAGTTATATTAGGTCCTAGATCACTCTTCAACATGATTCTTTGTTTGGGATTATGTGATGATGGGCCTAGGCTCTCCCGCGTCGGGCTCCACGGAGGTGAATGTCGAATCATGGATTGTTCATGGGAGTCGAGCTGTGGAAGCTCAAGGAAACCGAGCTTCGGGAAGCTCGGGGGAGACCGAGCCACGGGAAGCCCAGGGAAGGTGAGCCGAGTTACAGGTAGCTCGAGGAAACTGAGTTGTGGAAACTCAGGAAGTCCAAGCTATAGGTAGCTCGGGGAAGCCGAGCTATGGGAGCTCATAGGATCCGAGCTTCGGGAAGCTCGGGAAAGTCGAGCTATGGGAAGCTCGGGGAGAGCCGAGCTACGGGAAGCTCGGAGAAAGCCGAGCTACGGGAAGCTCGGAGGAAGCCGAGTCATGGGAGGCTCGGGGGAAGCCGAGCTATAGGTAGCTCGGAGAAAAACGAATCATCAGTAAATTGAGGAAACCGAGCTATGGGAAGCTCGAAGAAACCGAGCCACGGGAGGCTCGGGGAAAACGAGCTGTGGGAAGCTTGGGGAAGCCGAGCCATGGGAGGCTCGGGGGAAGCCGAGCTATAGGTAGCTCGGAAAAAATCGATCTATGGGAGCTCGGAGAGGCCGAGCTATAGGTAGCTCGGGGAAGGTTGAGTTACGGATAGTTCGGAAAGGTCGGGCTATGGAAACCCAGAAAAAACGAGTCAGGGGTCGCATGGCATGCCGGACCACATTAGTTTAGCTTGTTCCTCGGGGGCATATCGTAGCGGACTAAAGGATGGGGCTGATCTTAACCCCTTCGCACGATTATCAATGCAATGACAATTCTACCCCTCAATACTTCTTTAATCAATGGGAGGAGAGAAAATTACTTCTTTCCAAAGCCCCAAATGGCATTGTCAGAGGAATTAGAAGGCAGATCTCCTGCTGGGGCAAAATTTACTGACTGCATCAATCACCCCTATCTTTTTTACAGCGGATGCGGGCATATATTCACTGCCCTTTAAATTCCAATTATTACCCTGCTTTTCTTCTATTTGCTATCATCCCGCAAGCCAGAACCCAAAACACGGCTCGCCGGTCCGGGTCTGGTGACGGGATCATTGCGTCACTCGCTCGAGAGCGAGGGGTGGGTGAAGAATGGCAGCATCGTAAAATAGGCCTCGGTCACGGGGGCCGCGTCGTCCGCATGTGCGCGTCGCGTGATGCTTGTTGTAGTTAATTAATAAAATAACGGAAGGACCGGCCCGTGAGAACGCGTTTCGGCTGTCCAATGGCCGGCCGTCTCTGTAGGTGGGGCCCTACTGGAATCAGCTGACGTGGACCGACGCCGACGCGTTGGGGATTCTCGCCGGCTTACTCAGCGATTCGTTTTGTCCGCTTCGCCGTCCCGTTCCTTACCGAAACGTGTCCCGAATTCAACGCGTGATTGCTTCTCGACCGTTGGATCTGGATTTATCCTCGAGACAGCTGGGATCGCCATGTTGATGCGATGCGCCTTACGAATCGCAGCTCCAGCTTGACTCAAGCTCTATTATTCCAAGATAAACGGAACAAAGCTTGGACCAGGAATTCAAGCCCTAAGTTTATTTGACTTGAGTTTAGAATACACCTAGCTCGATCAACAGTAAGTAGTATTCGCAAATGATTAAGTCAGTAAAGAGTATTTGATGGCATATCAGAGGATGCTCTAATGTCCTAAGATTTCTAAATGATATTAAAAGGAAAAAAAAAAAAAAAAGATAAGAGTCTCCTGGAATGAAGTCAAATATAATCCTTTTATGCACTGATACGAGGTATCTTGATTGGCATAGGACTTTGTGATGGCTTGGATTTTTTTCTATATAGGATCCCTCAAGGTTTGTTCCATCTGAGGCTGTTGATCTATTCAACTAAGGTAGACTCAATTGGCATATGTTTTTCCATCAGAAGTTGATAAAAGTTCACATCATCATATGCTCCTCATTTTGAGGCCGAGGTGATTGATTCGAGCGGAGAAGTAGTTAATCTGGGTTTTGAGGTGATGAACTATGTCAAAGTAATGTACTTTGGGTTCAAAGTTTTCAAGATAAGAACTTTTGAGGAGAGCCATGTTGGATTTAAACTTTTTGTCCAAGCTAGAAGATTGATGTTCAGATAATTATTTGATGAGGTACTTAGGAGAACTCATAGAAGCTTAAAGGATTCATTCAAGGTTTCAAATTTTCATGTAAAGAGCCAAGTGGCTAAAGTCTTCACCTTCGCCGATGATCACACTCATTAAAGTGCTTAGTTTGATGTTGTAGATGAAGTAGTGAAGAAATTTTGTACTAAGTTTCTTGAGCAAGGCAACTGATCTCAATGTAAAGTTAGAATACCATGTTTGAGCTACCTTCTTCAAAGTAATCAAAGATATTCTATATATAATAGCATTCGTGATTTTTTAGACCATTATCAATAACTTAATTATAAGTCTCCAAATAATTCTTGGGATCGCCTAAACTATCATATTACTTTATATGTGATACCTTGAACTTAAGTGGCAACAACCCCTTTACAATCTTCTCCATGAACGAAGAATCCATCTCTAATTTTAGATTATTCGAAAGATTTAGTTTCTTTTCGAATTTCTTTTATCACCACACTAAAAGACATTATCCATACCCTTAAGCTTGCTTCTTAGATCGAGATCTTTTGATCCAATTTCATTAGAGGTGATCAAAGACTCTGCTTTATTAAGTCTATCCATTATTCTTCATGTCTTCTCCCTTCAAATTTTTTTTTGATTCTCCAAGGATCCACAAGTTTCATCTCTTAATAGCTTTGCTGTAGTAATTTTATATAAAAAATAGTTATTATAAAATATTTATACTTTATAAATTATTTAGTTAATATTTTAATCTAAGTAATAAAATGTTATAATAACATGATAGTATATATTATATATAATTGTAATAATATTATTAAATATATTAATTTTTATATTTCAAGCATGTGACCTATTAAGTCTCGCGCAATGCTAGGCCTTGCCTTTAAGGTAGTGTTTGATAGGAAAAATGTTATTCATGGATAAGTGTACGGGATAGAATTTATCCCCTGACTATCCCTAGGGATATCCCTTGACTATCCCATTGATCATATCAAATGCAAAAAGGTAAATCCATGGGATAACCTTTTTTTACTCTTATTTGGAGGGATAACCAGCTATTCCTGCATTCTCTAGGGAATAAATTGAGGGGATATCCCATGGTTAACCATGATTAACCATGGATTATCCCTTTGGTTAACTTTATTCCTGCTATCCCTTATAGTTATGGCTTTTGGGAATAAGAGGGGATATCCTCTGATATCCCCTCTTATCCCCTATTTCAAACACTACCTAAGTTTGAATGAAGCGAGCAAAGGTTTTGAGAGCTAAAGAT
This sequence comes from Calamus simplicifolius, assembly GCA_900491605.1. Lineage (NCBI taxonomy): Eukaryota > Viridiplantae > Streptophyta > Magnoliopsida > Arecales > Arecaceae > Calamus > Calamus simplicifolius. Next base: position 341,333 of record UESW01004029.1, read on the forward strand.
GTGATTAAATGATACTCTAATAATGGGGTTTATCTAATATATAATGATACTCTAATAAGGTTCCATGCCTAGTATCACATTAATAATCCAATATGTAGATTAATTTAGCACATCAAGATTCAATGAACATCAGGTATCAAGTTAATTTGGATTTATTGTAGTAGAGTATTATTATATTTGGTTGGGGGTGGCATGGAATGGTCGGACGCCTCCTTGAAGTTGAAAGGCCTTGGACCATTAGAAGGGGAAGGGGAAGGGGAAGGGGGGGGCTTCGACAACTGTGCCAAAGAGAACCTCGCTCAGTCGTTCCTCATCTTGGACCCTCTCTAGGCCACGCTCTTATAGATATCTGGTCAGCGAAGCAGCCGTATGTTCAGAACCGTAGCAAAAACTACGGCCGGTGTTCTCTGGTCTACATTTGACCTTTTCCTTTGATGTGCCAGCACCAACATTGGTAAAAGGGGGTGACCTGACCTGCCATCCTTAATTTTATTAGCTTTGTCTACCTGCTCTCCTGGTCCTTTAAAACATAAAAATGGCCGTAGCTGCGGACAGCGCAACCGGACCTGACCATCGGTTGGGATTTGGGAGGCACACGAAAGAGGAAATTGGCTGGTCCACGGCGGTGCCGTTCGATCCGTTCAATAACTCCTCACGGCCACGGAGGAAGGCGTCGCGGGACCACACCGCACCCACGGGCAAAGCGCGCCGAGACCGTAGAGGGGGGGGGGGAGCGACCGAATCCGGGCGCGCGGCGGGAACGGGCATCGAACTAACTCGGCCGTGATGAAATCCAGACGAGGCGAGGACAAGAATCGATCACCACGTTGCGCGTTTTAATTGAGCGTGGGAGAATTGAATGTTTCCATCAATGTAGGCCAAGATCTAAGCTATGTTATGTTCCACCACAGGACAAGGCGACATTAAACACTTGTGCTGTTGCATGTTTGACGAAGCTCTAAATTTTAAAAGTAGCAGTATTTGGACTTCATCTTCTTCTTTCTTTTTCTTTTTTTTTTGATAAAATATACTTTTGATCCTTAAAATTTTAATTATGTTTTAGGAATATTATATTTTATTATATAGAATTGATAAAATTACTAGTGTATTACCTAAATATGAACATGTAGTCCGGTTTGATAATATGACATATAAATTATAAGATCTATCAATTTTACTTGACTCCATGTAATGAGACGTTAAAATAATTGTTTTAAAAATTGGATTGAACAATAAATTGAATTGATATTTGAGTCATGGATCAATCGGGTTGATCGAATAAATCGATTTGGTTAAACCAGATGATATCATAATTAATTTTAATTTAATAATATAAAATTAATAAAATATAAATATCATTCATCAAAACTAAAGTCTAAAAACTAGGGTTGAACCGGTTCTTTGGAACTTGGCCGGTTTAATGGGTTGTTTCAATTTTTATCGAGTCATATAAAAGTTAACTTTAATAATAAAATCGAATGATTGAATTCTGGTTGCCCCAGTTCAACAGCCGATCCGATCCAATTTTTAAAATAATGGTTAAAAATGTAATATTCTTAAAACATGAGAAACTAAATTATAGTAATTAAAAGTTTAAGGATCAAAATAAGTTTAGAATGAAAGTTTAAAGGTAAATATATATTTACTTGCTTTTTAAAAAATTAATGTGATAAAAAACTATCTTTAAATATTTCTAGCCTTTCAAATTATGATGAAAGCGATGTTTCAATATAGCAATCATATGCTTTATAAACTTAAAGCTTGTTTAAATTAGTCATTGGCCGATAGTTATGTGAAATAGTTATTAGCCAACAATCACTTAAAAATATCTTAATAATTAATCTAAATATGGCTTAGAATGTTTGGACTTATTTGAATTAGCTATTGACTCCAATTATTGACCAACGACCACTTAAAAATATCTAAGCAGCCAATACAAATAGGACTTTAATGGTGTTAAATTATAAATCTTGAGACTTTTTTGAGTTTTATCGAGAAAACTTTAATTTTTTAAATGTAATACCCTAAATTTAGTTCTAAATTAGATGAAAAAAAAAAGTATTATGTGCTTATAACTCAAGTCCACTTGCTACTCATTAACTTCCACTTAAATTTTTAGTCCATATAATTTTGGTCTGCTAATTAAGTTAATTGGATCAGTAGGTGGGCTTGAGGCGTTACAAATGATATCAGAGCCGATTCGAGTGTACAAAAATTAAAGGGCATAAGAAAAGGGCTATTTATAGAATAGTCTACTTGCTACCCATTAACTTTCACTCGAGTTTTGGATTATATAGATTTGACCCGCTAATAGTTTAATTGAGTCAACAAGTAGGTTTGGAGCATTACAAATGGTATTAAAGCTGACCCTCATATTAGATAGAAAAGAAAGTGTTATATGCTTATAATTCAAGTTTACTTATGCCAATAATCCCACATTAGATGAGCAATATGCGATAGAAAGTGTTATGTACTTATAACTCAAGTCTATTTGCTTTCAATTAATTTTCACTCAAATTTTTGGGTCATATGGTTTGGACTCATTAACAGGTTAATTAAGCCAAAAGATGGGTTTAGGGCGTTACACCAAATGAGCCTCGATTGGCTTTTAAAAAATTTGTGAAGTGATATTTTTAATTATGTTACTTTGTTTTTAAGTCAAATGGTCTATAATTTATCAACACCAAATATTTGATGATCAAAAATATCTTAAGAATAAATTCCATATGAAAATGACGTATGGCATTTATTAACACATAATGTTTTTTTTTTTTTTTTGAGAACCACATCCACTGTATCTAGATTCAACCTAGGGCCTCGATAATATGGATAGGGATGCCAATGAAAATGACAGCTACATCAACAATTTAATTTCTGTGAAACTGTATATAAAAATTTCAAATGTGTTGGCTATTTTATAACCAAATGATCATTAAGATTTTTAACATATACAATGGCCTCAATAACATTTTGACAAAAGAGCATACATCTATCTAAGTCGTTGATTATTATATCTATGTTAATATATTGTGCCTTATAGCTCAACTATAAATTTCATAAAATATTTTCATACACAAGAGAACAATTGTACAGGGGATTTCCATCAACTGTTCATTATCAACCACCACCATGCTTATCTCTACAGATCGAATAGACCCACATTTATTTGCTTGTGTGGAGCTGTCTATTTGTTATTTGAGACGAGATGGCTAGTCCCGTCCCAATCCAAAGGCTCATCAAGTTGAGACTTAATTGGGGCTCGGCTCAAGAAAACCTCGAATCCAGCCCCATCCAATTTCACTTATGATATTAATTATTGGGAATACGCTTACAAAAAAAAAAAAAAAAGGTAATCTTTTCTGGTCAGTGGAGCCTTATCATAATCTAAAGTTAATCAATTCTCAAAAATAATAATAATTAGTCGACACTGAAGAATAAGATAGAAGAAATTGTACATTCGGTGGATACTCCATCTACACCCCCCACCCCAAACCCAAGTTAGTTTTTATCTTCTCTCTGGACCTGGGCTTCCTGTCTGGATGCATCGATTCCATGTATAATATTTAGATTCTTTGCTTTCCGAGATCACCTGGCACTACTTTGCTTGATTAGTTTAATTGGTTGGAGAGGCATCCATCCATTTCTTTGGCCGAGTATTTTATATTAGGCAAAGTTGAAACTCGGCTAAAGGTGACACCACTTTTAAGGTGGGGTTGAGCCCAACCCAACCCAACCCTCGCATTATTAAAATGCCAGAAATCTTTCACTCCACATGGAGCCTTGTTTGGCAAAAGATCGCTGCCTCGTTACGTCCACTGAATTATGGGATTAAAGAATCCTACCTCAGAAGAGAAGGGGAACCGAAGACTGAATCCAGTTGACCCAAGGGCTTACACGTGGCCCATTTGTCGTCCTTTGGGTTCGGCAAGTGTGCGACTTTGTTAAGTCTGTGCCACCATGCATTAGCTAATAAAATAATACGATATCCAACGAACTCGTACGACTTTGGATCCTCAATCTTTCACTCGAACTTCATTTTAGCCCTTAAACCTTCATTCGTATCATTTTAATTGCCAACGTATTACTTTAATACAAGCATATGATGTAATACCCCCAAAATATAATTTTATATTAGATAAAAAAATTAAAATTTTATAATTTAAATTTACTTATTGCTAGTTAATTTTTATTTGAGTTATTGGGCCATATAGTTTTATCTCGCTAATAAATTATTGGATCAATAATAGAGGTAGGCATTGGACCGTACCGCCCATGGGCCGGCACAGCCCGGCACGAAATGGGCCGTGCCGGCACAGCCTAGTAAACCATGTCGTGCCAGGCTCGAAAATTTTTTCTCGCTGGCCCGACACGGCCCATGATAGACCCGTGCTGCCCATAAGGGCTCGATAAAAAATTATTGTAAAAAAATATTTTTTTGATAAATTAAAAATTATTAAAAATAAAGAAATTTATTAATATGAAGTCATCTTAATGGTGGGGGTTTGGCATAGACCCCTACCAGTTTATTAATTTAAAATCAAAATAGTACAGGAAGGATGGGGGCTAGGCCTGACCTCCAGATCAGAATATAATAAGAAAGAAGAAAAAATAGGGAGAAAAAATAGAGATGACTCACTTTAACAATTAAAAAAATAAAAATATATAATTATAAAAATAGAGATGACTCACTCATCAGTTATCAGTAGTATTTATGTCATCATCATCTTCGTTGGTTAAGTCATATCCACCTTTATCTTGAAGTCTCACCTCAGCGTCCAACCAATCTTCGAAGTTGATAAGCATCTCAACTGTCTCGCCAGTCATCCTACTTCTCTTTTCGTCAAGAATACGTCGAGTTGCACTGAAAGCGGATTCCGATGCTACTGTGGACATCGGCACAGCTAAAATATCTTGTGCAATGGCAGACATAATAGGATATTGATTTCTAACACTCTTTCACCAAGCTAATACATTAGACTTTCTATTTGATCTTCATCATATGCAGAATGAAGATCTTTTCGTAAATAAAATTCTAATTCATTACTTAAAGATGAAGAAGATGAAGCATGTATGTATCTTCTAATAAATAAAAAAATAGATGAAGAACAAGATCTAGAAGAAGAAGTAGAGCTTTGAGCATGTATTCTAAATCTATAAATTTTATCATTATATATACCATAAAATCATTAAGAAGTCGTGTTACCTCATTTTTAGTAAGTTTAGGATTTTGATTCATGTATTCATAATATTGATCAATTATAAAATTTATACCATTTAATTTAATTCTAGGGTCAAAAACAACAGCTAAGTTATGCAATGAACATATCCTATTTCAATATTCATTCCATTTAGTTTCCATATTACATATAATAGGCATTAAAACTTCATGATATTATATTCTTTAAATTTTTCACTAATTACATATGCTTTTTGTAAAAATAAACAAGAAGTTGAATAATAAATACATGAAAAAATATTTGTAGCATCATAATAAGTAACTAAAAAATCTTCTAAAATTTTACCTTGATACCAATCAATTTCAGTCAATGTAAATCCTAATCCACGATCATTAATATAAGTACTTAATAAGTTCTTATATGATATGCATTATGTATCATGGTATAGGTACTATTCCAACGAGTTATTACATCAAGTTTAAAATTTTTTAAATATTTACCATGATCTACACATAATTGTTTAAATTCTTGAAGTCTTGACCTTGAAGCATGAATAAAAAAATTGTATTTCTAATTTTTGAAATAACCTCTTGAATTATGTTCATGCCAGATTAAGCAAAAATATTTAATATATGACATGCACATATAATATAAAATAATTATCCATCTAAAATGGGATGTAAAGAGCCATTTAATAATGCAACAGCATAATTATTATTATGTATTATCAAAAGTAATTGATATTATTTTATTATTAATATTATATGAGCATGCGGTTTGATAAATAATATTTAAAATTTGTTGTGGAAAATCAAAAGTACAAAAGTAATAATTCATTTATTTAGTTGCCAATCATTATCAATATAATGCGTAATAATAGCAATAAAATAATACTATAGATGCCGACCAAACATCAAAAGTTAAAGAAATTCTAGCATTTAAATTTGAGTGACTTTCAGTTAAACTTTGTTTCATTACTAAAAAGTTTGTCATAGCCACTCTTCTAAAGGTACGACTACTAGTTCTTCTATAAGAAGGTTATAGGCCTAATTGAACATATCGTTCAAAATTATAAGATTCAGATAAACTAAAAGGTAATTCATCCGAACTATTCATCTTACAAGTAATTTCTCTGATTTTCGTGGTTATATGCAAAATTACCTACATATGATCCCTCTTGTATATTAAGGATACATTGCAAACAGGAATCATGCATTCTATGAGTCTCTTGATGTATTTTTAAATACCCTGTTTCCTCAGTACTAGAACAACGTAAAGTTTTGCATATTTTTTACATTTACTTTATAGACTCCATCAACCATAATTCTATCGAAATCATTTCAAACATCACTAGTCCTCTTACGAGAAGAGGGTTGACATTCACTGACACTGGCTCCAGAGAAAACTTGGGGTTGGGATTGGGGTTGGGGATTAGTTTCTTCACCCTCAGAAAAAGGGTGCATGTTAAAATTACTTTCATTAAAAGATGTCATATCTAAAATTTTTAATTAATAAATAAAAAAAATAAAAACTAACCCACTAGAAGGAATTAAGAAGAGGAACAGAGGTGGAGGCGTGGAGCCGAGATTTATGAGCTTCCTCTTGCACTCTCGCCTCTCAACAAGAAATGACCTTGTAGCATTTGAATACTTGCTAGAGCACTTACCACTTGCAAGAACACTTGCAAACTAAAAATTAAATTGCTAATCTGCTAGAGCACTTGCTAGAAAAGAGAAATAGTAGTAATAGAGAAGAGTTGGTTTGGTATGGTAAGAATGAGGGAGAAATAGGCTATTTATAGAAGTCCCAAATTTTTTTTCCAAAAATACCCTTTAATATAGATGTTATATGGATATTGGAAGGGGTTAAATGGTCTTAAATACCCCCTAAACGGCTATATAGTCGTTAGGGGCGGTGCCTGGCACGGCCCACCATGAATTTTTTTTTACCATGTCGTGCCTAGCTAGCACGGCCCGTATATTATGGGCCGTGCCAAGCACGACACGGCAATTTTAGAGGCACGGTGGGCCTGGGCCATGCCGTGCTGGGCACGACCCAATGCTCACCTCTAATCAGTAACTAGGCTTAAAACATTAGTATGCAAAAGTTGATGAGCATAAGAAAAAGACTATTCATAGGATAGTGGTAGAGCACTGTTATGGCATGGAGCCATCCTTATAATACCAACGGTTTAGCTCAGCATAGATTTTGGCGAGTTGGTGAAAGTTGATGGATATAATGTAGAATCATCTTTATAGCACCAACGATATGGATTAGAGTATATTTTGCCTAACTTATGGCATAACTATATGATGCACAATTTTATTATAAAGAAAAAAATTAAAATATTCAAAAATACTATAGTTCTAATTTATCTATTATCAGATAACTTTTACTTGAGCTTTCGAACCACATAGTTTCGATATAAAAACGATTTAGTTAAACCAAAAGGTAAATTTGAGGTGTTACCTATGTATTTATTAATAGATAATTTATTTTATTAACTTTAATTAGTTTTATTGTATATTAAATTATAATAATTAAAAGTTTAAGAATCATAAAAAAAAAAATTTGAGCGAAAGTTTGAGGATAAAAAATATTTCTTTATTTTTATTTTTTAATTAGCTGTTTCTTAGTTTTAAGACACGCCTTCTCCTCAAAAGAAACACGGTTTGGTTCGGTTGACGCTCCCGAGTTCCTCCAAACACGCCTAATTAAATAACGCTCGAAGGAATCCAATACGATTGCATGAGATCAAGAGAGTGGATTGGTCTGTACGTGGATTAATATCACACGTCCAACAAGGCAGGTATTTAGCTCATACGATACAAGAAAGCCTACTTGTTTGCGATGACTACCGGGCCTTGCGTCGCGATAAAAACGCGTGGAAGGTCATGTGAGAAGGGTGCAAACGTGAAGAGCAAGTACAAGCGTGGTTAGGTCAGCAAAAATTGGTCTCTATCCACGGTTGCCAACTTTTGACCCTTTGTTTTTTTATTACAAAGATAGATTTAAGCTTTTAAAAATATAACTCCTCGTGTATCAGCCTTTGGATCCATCCCAAGTCTGAAGGTAATTAAGCTTCAATTGAAAATACTGCATGTATGCTCAAAATTAATTAACTGCTATATTTGTCAATTATTCAACTGCTTAATTATCTTAATTAGTTCTCATATATATATATATATATTGGATGTTACCCCTATCACCATAGTTGATTTAAATATCCTGAGATGAAGATGAAAATAATTTAAAGTTTCTTGTTCCAACCATAACATTAATTATTGTAGCAGAATGGTTTCAACGATAATCCTACGTACTAAAGTTTAACACTTCAATGGCTTTACAGATCTAAAATCATGTAGCTGTTAACTCTATGTTAGTGACTGATAAGACTTTAAGCGATGTATGTGGTGGCAAATGTTTTCCTTTGCCAAACCTGAATAAGAAAATCAGCCCTTGCATTAGTGGGGATCAGCCGTCAAATTTGCTAACTTGGACTTCTTTATCAAATGAGTTTACATTATAGGTAGCATATCCTAATTGTGTTGAATTTAACTCTATGGCCCCGCTTACAAACTTCTTCAGCAATATAGTTTTAGTTAGAAATAATCAACTCAAGCTTTTTCACATGTTGAAAAAAAAAAGCTTAAAAATTGAATGAAGTGGTGCTTATCCTTGATCCACCTTAAGTTTGGCCGAAGTACCATCCTCCATGCCCAGCTAGTCCTAAGCGAAAATCCATGAGAAGTGTTTAGCACTGGATTGGACCATATGGACAATATGCCTTTTGTGGCAGGCTCACCAGTGAAGGGACTACAGAACTAGGCTAATATTTAATTGTTCCATCCATCACAGTCGATCACTAGCAAAACTTGGAGGAGCTCCAAAGAGATGATATTGACTTGATGTCATAGCCAACTGTTATAGCTACCTTGATTGATTAGTTAAAGAGGTATGAAAGTTGGTGGTAAGTAGAAAGGACAGTACTGATCGAATGAATGATTCGTTGGGCTGGCCAGTGGGTTCTGATGTGCTGCTGATGTCCGATGGCTTCGTCCATTAGAGGATGGGTTAAATAATTAATTCTGAAGCACCAACTAGGTTCATGATCAGAACTAAGTGCAACCCGGAAGATGGTTTAAATTAATCTCTCTCTTCTAGGACATGATGGCAGGTCATGAAAAAAGAAAGTAAAAAAAAAAAAAACCTAATCCACTTAATGAAGAAGCTAGGGTTGTGTTTGGTTCATCTGAATTTAGTTAGGTCTCCCTACTTGCCGTACAAAGGAGGAAAAAAAAAAAAAAGGATGCACAAGGTGCAAGAATGACTGGTATGTGTAAATTAATTGCATGAAGATAAACCGCATTAGTTAAAAAAAATGGGGAAGAAAGAGCATCGAAGCTACAAATAAATGGAACGAGCGAACTTTATTGGTACTAGTTGCCAAGGAGTATATGCTTCCATTGTGGCTCTGAATGAAAGGTGCACGCATATCTGTGAACCTTGACTAAAAGGGAACGTGGGAAGTGGTATGATGTGCCAAGCTAGCTATCTTGTTTTGCGCTGTGTTTCTCGTGGTCCAAGGGCAACTAGGGTTGGGACAAGCCATTTTCTTCTCTTCCTCATTTTTTTTCCCCATGCCATTATGTTGATCACTCTTTTGGAATCTTTTCTCGTGCATCCTGTGGCATAAGCTTTTGTAAAAGGTGTCATGAATTTTGTGTTTTGAATGGCTGGTCTTGTTCTTAGCTATGCTGAATTTATCCAAGTGGTCCTTGCCTAGGAAAAAGGATGGTGGCTGCTTGGTGCATAGAAGGCTATATGCTTGCTCATATCATTTGAAGCTCATGATAAAAGGTGCCATGAATTCTGTGTTTTGAATGGCTGGTCTTGTTCTTAGCTATCCTGATTTTATCCAAGTGGTCCTTGCCTAGGAAAAAGAATGGTGGCTGCTTGGTGCACAGAAGGCTATATGTTTGCTCGTATCATTAAAGCTCATGATAGGGTGGATGGCCAAATAATCTGTCTTTCACTTTTTTTCACTTTTGCTTGTGCTTGGCATTATTGCATGTCATTTACGTAGGTGCACTTTAGAGTGGTATTTCATATGTTTGGAATTCATGTGCACATTAGGTTCCATGAGGAAATGAACAAGAATTTCTCTCACAGGGTTGATGAGGTTATTGTATTACTTATTCACTGCATGTCTATCTTTAAGAAAGATCCTGAAAGCCTTGGCAAGTGCTATAGGTTTAAGTCGACTCTCTTTCAGTATCAACCAGCTTTGAATTGAGTAAAAAGAAACTCTTGTGCAAATTATTTGAAGAAGATATTGAAATAAGCTAATTATGGCATTCATGTGAGAAATCTAATAAAAAAAATTAAAAAAATTAAAAAGAAAAATTCATAACTTTCATCTTCCATAAAACTATAGCCTAAGAACTACTAGACTTTCATTGAAGTTTTCATAATATTCTCTCTTTAATTGATTCTTCGCCTTTTTAACTCTTTATAATTTTGCAGATTGAATGAATTTTCATGAAGAAATTTCTCTCCCCTCACTATTACTTTAAATAAAAAAAGGAGGGATGTTTTCGTGAGGCACATTTTGAGCTTTTATATATATTTGCTTTTCTAAGTGTCATCACAATTAAACGCGCTAATTAGCAAATGTAAACCCTCTTACTCCAAAAGCAATAGGCCTAACTCAATGAAAACGAGTTGAAGAATTATATGGAAATAAACAATATGCCCTTCTATAGCTAATTATTACAGTAGAAGCAAAGATGGTGAGGGATCTCATACCACCTGACTTGCATATCTATATTTGATGATCAAAACTTTCCAACCATGAGCTCGGAAAGATTAATATTGATATGTAAAAACTATAAATATGAAATATAACTTAGCATGTGGAGTTCAGTTTAAGAATTAGATCTGGCCTAGCTCATCCGAGGCCTCATTGTCAACCATTTGAACACTTTGTCAAGGTGGTGGGGTAGTCGGTAGGTTATCATACTTTTGGACCGTTAGGTAAAGTTGTTAATGGACGGGATCGGCTTGACTGCCTACTCTTAGTTGGGGTAGCAGCTCTTTGAATGGGGCCCAGGCTAGAAACTACTCTTTGTTCACTAGAAAAAGTTCTCATGCATCATGCATGATTGATTGACATGCGCGGCTATACACGCGCGCGATGCATAAAAAGCTTTCCTTGTTTTCTAAATTACTAGGCCTGATCATCAGGCCCAATGGGCCATAACAGCCATTTAATATGCACAGTACAGCTGCCGTTGATTAATGACAAAACTTGGGTAGAATTCTTTAGATGGCCACCATACTTATAATCAAAACTTAAATACAATTCTTTAGCCTTTAGTGGACCGAAACCATATGTCCCTAAAGACTCTAGCAGATGAACTTAAATTATAAACACTTCCTTTTATAACGAATGGTCAAAATCTATGCATCATTGCACACCATAGGCCAGCCAAAATTTATCTGAACAGGATGGACGTCTCTACACCTGCATACTTGAATCAATCCCATAAATAGCCCTTTCCTTTCTATTCACCAACTTCCACACGTTTGGATAAACTTAGAGTTATGAGTTATAAGCATTTAACCCTTTTTTAAAGTATCACACCATGTTTTCTCCTGTTTTTGAATCAATAAACAAAATTTCACATCCAAGGCTTTTGGTCATTTAGCTCAGGTTTCTGCAGTCAATGAACAAATGTTGCCTAGCTGACAAATTCCATAGCAAGAATAGAATACACTATTTTGAAAATATAAGAGAACAAAACATACACTTGCTTTCAGATCTGATAAGTGTTTACAGGAACCCAGGATCTTACAAAATCATACAAATAATTCAATTCTCAAGACCACATTGATCCCAGAAACAATAGCTAATCGCTTAAGATCTTCTCAGGATTTGTGCTCTATACCCAGCGTTCAAAGCTGACTCACGTGCATGCCCTGAGACATACCAGATGTGAGATGAGATATGCCTGTGGAGGCCTTCGTTCGTTCCTCTACGAAACCATCAGGCATCCTTGAAGAAGAAGAAGAAGAGAGAACTGGCTCCTAGATGAGTAAATTGCATCCGAACCCGTCAGAGGATGTCATTTTAACCCAAATCTCAAACACTTGTTGTGCTTTACTTCGGCGATGGTCGATGCTGGTGGATTATTTTGTTTTTGCTGCTTTGAGAGCGAGTGCTTCTCCATTGCACTGATAAATTTACGCAAGTGCCTGATGTACTCGGGGTAAGTTTCTAAGTTGCAGTGACCACCACCTTTGACCCATAGCGGATCATACTTTTCCTTGGATAGCTCCCACAGGCGCTTTCCATGGGACCAATCAACAATATCATCAGCTGTTCCCTGTAGATGATTGATCGATTGATAAGCATACACAAAGACATCAACTGTAACTTTCTCAAGAGAAAAGAAAAAAGTCGAAAAAGATTAGAACGATGACACACGAATGCATATCTATGGAGATTTGACTTTCATATATTTTATAAAATGTTCAACTACTATTATTGTTTCTTTCGGTGAAATTCAACTTTTAGCACAATTTTGAAGTCAATGATTTCACCAACTTTCTCGGCCACTCATGTCCTCTTAGCTTTGAAAACATTGAGCACAATTCAGTGACCAGACGTCTCAAAAGAAAGAAAGAAAAGCTCCAAAAATCCATAGATAAGCCCAGCAAAAAGAATATGAAACTAATGAGAAATAGAACTCCAAGTCTGGATTTATCCTTATGTGATTACACAAGTTATATTTCATGGCGGCCGGCTTCATCAGATATGGGAGACATCTTTTCGACTTACCAAAAAACACAATCTCTTCAGATGGGTCTATAAATTACTTCTTGCAGGCTGAAGAAAAGCTTTTCTGAATTTTTCAATAAGAATATAAAAGTTTTAGATTCGTCTAGTAAACACAAATTTTTACATATATAGCTCTGCTTGAGGTGCTTCTCCTCCATGAAAAATTCATGCCTTTGGTCAAGCTCTGCCATAAGACTAGAGAGCAGTTGCAAAATTAGACTGTCATTTTAAAGAGCATAGTCTGCCCACGTACTTTGAATGGGAAAAAAAAAAAATCCTCTTCCAAGTCAATGAGAATAGTCAACAAAATAGCATTGGTGAAGTTTTGGAAATTTTAAAGAAAAAACAAAAAACATTATACAGAGAAAACTTGAAACTTCAAACTGAAATAAGGTCATGCTTTATGAAACATTGAAAGGTAAACAAAATTCAAAACCTAGAAAGTTGTGAAAATGTATATATACAATGGTGACAAGAACAACAATGAACAACCATTAACCAGACAAAGTGCACAACAGTAAGAAAAGATTTAGAAAAAAAGAAGAAACAACAAATCCAATGCATAGTAATATAGTATTAGGTGAAAAATGATGAGATGAAATGCAGATGGATAAATATGAATAATTATAAGAAAGGACATAGTTAAGGGATAAATGAGAATTAGCTTCTTCCAACGGCTGGATACATTGAGACCTAGGTTTCAAGATTATTCTGCACAGAATAAACCTGTAGCATATTCCATGCAATACATTCCACTCCTTTGGTTATAAGTTTAATTGGTAAGACCTATAGATTTAACTTCAAATTAAACTTCAGTATCCTCTGAAGACAGGAATAAACTGCATGGTGTGTTTTGCTTCCTCCAGCACCCAATTTGCATGCAGATCCGATCAAAGTTTTACTAAAACACCACCAGACTTGAGCATAAAATTTAACTGCATAGACCTTTCTTTTGCACGAATCAAAAAAGATTCCAAGTTCAACTACTCCCATTGACTAAAGGGCATCAGAACATTATTGATCTATCATGGAACACATGGTATCCCATACCAGTGCTTTAACGTCCTATAGTGAGTGTACTATACTGTGTTAGTACCTAACCGAGACTTGATACAGGGGTCATACTGATACCATAGTAGTATAGTATTGGTATGAGGTCTAACATTGGATGATGAACCTTGATGCAACATATACTAGGTTGCTTCCTCCCACACACAGGAATCAGTACTTAACACCTTTTTATTTTATTTTTTTTATTTTTTAAAGTAAATGATTGCCTGACACCTTACTCTTGAAAAAGGAGAAAAAAAAAAGAAGTTCAAAAGCTCTGTCAAGTCCAGCTCTCGGCAAAAGCACTCACTAGTCTACCTGGTAAAATTATGTTAGATGAATTCATAATGGAAACAAGAATATTTGAAAGCACATCCAATCTATATATGACTCTTCTGCAAAAATGTTTGGATGTTGAAACCTACCTCTGGACCTATTCTATAATAAAGGCCTTTCTGTTTAAATCAAACACAACAGGATTAACTCAACTCAACTCAACTCATCTAAGCCTTTTCCCAACTACATGGGGTCTAAAGAAATATCCACCAGCACTTGCCACACTATTAGTACTGTTCCAGGAAAGCATTGGCACAGTAACTGCTAATCCGAAGCAACTAGCATGGACGGTTCTACATCCATTAATAGGTCTTCTAGTCATTGATTTGCCTTAATGAAGTTTTAAAATCATAGTTCCAGGATACCTTTAAACTGAAGTGTGAAATATATCAGCCAAAATAGAACTGATTAACCAAATATACTAACTAGAATAAAGATAAACATGTAACAACTTAGGACTTTGCTCAAAAAGGCTGGCCAAGAAGGTATTATTCAGTTTCTTGGCTTTACATAAGCAATGAAGGCCTCCCTATGCAAAACCTATGTGGGATTAAATACACCTTAATAGTTTCTCACATACTCCCTCGTTTGATCCTTGGCATCCTTATCAGTCTAAGAGTTGAAACTAAACAAATTCAAATCTAATCCAACCATAAACACCAAATCATGATTGGCCCATGATAGTTACCATTTGTAATGATTTAGGTTCTCACCCTAAAAGGCTAACTAAAAAGAAATCATTTGGATTCCTTGGCTCTATATAAGTATGGAAGATCTCTCTAATGCATAACCAATAACCAATGTATGGCAAAACGCATGGGTCCTTAATCGCCCCCCCAATTTAAGTTCTAGCATCCTTGCTAAACTAATGGACAAAATCCAATCAAATTGAAATCTAACCATACTACAATCGACTCATGGTCAGACCCAAAAGAGTTTGTATCCCCCTAGCTGCACAAGCACAACTGATATAAGACTAAACAATTGCCTGCATGGATCCTCAAAATCAGTTGGAAAGATCACTAAAAAAAATATCATGAAAGAGATATAGGGATTATATGTATGCATATATGTACACATACATGTATATGTATATATGTATATATATGTATATGTATATGTATGCATATGCATGTATATGTATATGTATGCATATGCATATGTATATGTATATGTATGCATATGTATATATATGCATATGTATATGTATATATTTGCATATGTATATGTATATGTATATATTTGCATATGTATATGTATATGTATATATTGCATATGTATATGTATATGTATATATATGTATATATTGCATATATATATGTATATATATATATTGCATATGCTGAAGCACATGTGGGAGTACATTACTGACATGGGACATGTTTATTATGTAGCTTGTGCATAAAAATGCCAGATAAACACTGAATTTATCTAGGAATTTTTTCTGTCCTTCACAGCTTATACAAGCTAAGGTTATGCACCGAGCAGTTTGCTGTTTTTCTGAATCCTCTGGGCCAATAGGGCTTGCCACGTAGATAATTACTTTAGGCATATTGTCATTCTGACCAGTATATGCCAGACATTTAAAATAGGATTTTGCAGGATAGGCACAACAATGAATGCTGAAGATACATCCTTAAGACACTAGTATGAGTGAGAAAAATAATTTCTGAAGGGTTAATTTCACAACTACAAAAAATGAAGTGGACAATCTTCCCAACATGTTCATCAAGTAAATATGAAGTATGCTTCCTCTTTCTCCATTGTTCTCACTAGGCTATGGCACCCAATACATGCAGTCCATTCTATTGGAAAACCTTGATTTTCATATACGAATCTGACTAAACACGGTCTTGACTTTTTGATTCATCTATCTTGACTTTCCAATATAATTAATGCTATCAAATAGACGGTTCAACAAATGTGGAAACATAGCTTCTGGCCTGGACAACACAAACAAAAGCTTCACATAATTAAATCAGCTTCTGACCAGAGGCTATGAAACTGGCCATCATCTCTAAGATTAAACAGTCTTGTGAAAGCCATGCTAACATAGACAGACTCTTGCACACACTGTTATTGCTTCAACTCTTTGGCATTGATTTCGTTAAATTTTTGATGCGTCAGACTATGACTTCTTTACTGCAGTATGGTTATGCCCAAAGCAGCTCAATGAGGGAGTGACAACAGAAGAAGAAGTTACAATTGCCAAGGGGCAATTGAATGCAAAATAGGAAATGTATGTAACCTATATATCTGATGAATAAGAACTTACATGTATTACAAGAACAGGACAGCTCACTTGACGTATCTTGTCAATGTTCTGCAAATGATCAGTCAAACTTGCACAATAAGCATCTGTAAATCTAACTATGGAAGAAAATCACAACAAAATGCACAAAAATGAAGATTTTGAGGGGGCCAAAAACTGAAGATGCATTCATGACTTACTTTGAAGATATCAAACCAGAATGTCACCTTCACAGGATACAAGACACGTATGCCTGATAAGATTGCACTATGAAGGACAACACCTCTCAGTTTCTGTATGCGTGCAGCCAAATGCAATGTAGGTCCGCTACCAACAGACTGGCCATACAAAATTAGATCTTCTTGTCTTATCCCATACTCTTTCTTCAAACAATCATAAACAGCTTCTATGTCATAGTATGTATTGAACTCCGATGGCTTTTGAGAATGATGACCAATAACAAAAGAAAGAAAAATAACATCAGAAATGGCATCAAGAACAGAGAAAGTATTTACAATAAAAACTTGTTGATGTAAGAAGCACGTAGCAGGGTTACTTTTTCTTTCCACCACAATTCATACACAAGTATTTGACGCTGAAGAATGTATTGACAAATCACCTCTTACATTGGCTATATGAAGTTTATCATAGTGACCAGGAGTCCTTATTGTACAATAGTTGACCTACATGTGGACAGAATGGTATCATGGGCAGCATTAACCCAAAATCTATTGAACCTGTCATCAGGATAAAGTACCAGCTAGAACCTCAGATATTGTGATATTTTATATTCCAAATTAAGAAGTGGCCTGAGTCTATAACCTTTTCTAGAGACTAGTAACTTTCTTTTTTTTTTTAGAAAAATCAGAAATAATGACACAAGCATGTGTCACTGTTTCTGTTTTGCTGCTGCTGCCTATATTCACCAATAATGAGGACAAATGTATCATTGTGAACGGACGATGCCAAGCATCTTTCATAAGGAGAAGATTTCATTCACTTGATCCAAGCAGTTCATCCCCCACACCCTCATGATTTGTCCATGACAGGAGAAGCCTATGTCAAAAAGGAACAATTCCCTGAGATATGACATCCTGTTAACTTCCAGTTAGGCCCCACCTGTCTAGACAAATTGAAAGGTCATTGCAAGGGAGGAATTGTTGCAACTCAAGAAATTATAGATGACAATCGTAAGTATAGCAGATATTATCCTTCAAAAAATTTGCTAAAACCACTAAGATGCTCATTTTCAAAGCCTAAATATTAGGCTTACCTTCCCAGTGGAGGCTCCATAACCTGAGTAATCATAACTGCAAAAAAATCAAAAAATGCATTAACTCACACAGATTATAATAAAGTTTCAGATTCATAATTTCGCACTTTCTAAAATCCAAAGGATAATAAAATCCCTGCAACACCGCAACGCAAAAGAATTCTACATGAACCTCCATCCAAAATGGAGAAGAGGGGGAGAACAGAGCAAGGAACCTATATTGTAATAGCGACCTAATTTCATAAAAGAGGAATGCAAGCAACCAGGCTATTCGTATTCTGATCATCATGAAAGAAATTTGAGGAAAAAATATGGCATTTTGAACGATAGTTAAAACACCAATTTTCGAATATGAAACGTATGAAAGACAAAAGCAAATTTCCAAAAGATTCCAACTTTTAATATTGCACATATATTTCCAACCAAAAAAAAAAAAAACAAGCGTGTATATTGCATAAAAAAAAAATGCAGAATAAAGACAGCTCTTTAACCAAAGCTTTTCAAGCTAACGCATTGATTTATATGCTTTAATTACATGCAAGAAAACAAATTGGCCTTCAATTTATTTTCAAAAACCCATCTTTCCACGAATATGAATCCACAAAAATAACACAGAATTGAAAATATGCTCTTTTCTAATTCTTTTCCACTAAATAAAATTGCAACTTTATCCTCAAAAAAAAAAAAAAAAAAGAGACAAACATAGCACTCACACAATCCATGAAAAAAACTAAGATCAAAACAGGGAGAACAATGGAGACCTCATGATGTTGACCCGCAGATGGGCGCGGAGCTCGAGGAAGAGGTCGACCATCTGGCCGAGGTCGGCGGCGTTGCCGTGGGAGTAGAGGACGGTGAAGCGGGCGAGGGGGTGTCGCCAGAAGGCGGCGGCGATCCGGTTCCCAGCCTTGGTCTCCAGCAGGTGCACCTCCACATTCTTGTCCGGCGACACCCCCGTCATGAACAGCCGCCCTCCCCCTCCCCCCTCCTCACCACCTCGTACGTCGCCGGCTCCGGCGGAAAGAACGCGAATTTCGCCGCCACCGACGACGTCACGTTCCCCATCCCCTCCTCCTCCTCTCTTCCTTCCTTCCTGTTCTCTTCTCCCCTTCCTCCTTTCCTCTCTATTCCTCTACCCCTGTACGTCGGAATTCCAACACGACGATCTATCTCTCTCCAAAGGTGTCTCTTTTCTTCTCCGTCTCCACATCTAACATCTCTCTTTCTCTCTCTCTCTCTGGGGTTCTGGTTCTGACCTTTTTGGGATTAATTTCTGCTTCTAGTTTTCTCCGGCTGTCGCTTTGGGTGGTGCCTAATTCTCGGGAGAGGAGGAAGGGACGCTGGGAGAAGAGAAGGGGAGAGAGGGAGAGGGAGAGGAGGGAGGAGAGGAAACAGAAGCCAGGTGGTTCATTAAATTTTGCAATAATTAAAACGGAGGGTTGAGACTCGGGAGCGGGGGAATTAGAGGTGGCCGGAAATGGAAAAATGGATCCGATCGGAACGGCGAGAGGTCTGTGGAATGAGCTGGACCAACTGACAAACTAAAACCCAGGGGGGCAAGATCTTCATTGCAATCTCTCTCTCTCTCTCTCTCTCCGCCTCACTCTTTCTTTATATTTATTTTAATTCTTTAGTAGTAGATATTTATGATCGTAACGCTTTAGATTAAACACTTCACGGAATTCCTTCACTCTCCGTGAGCTTACCGCTACCAGCCCTTACAGCGATTTTTTTTTTTAATAATTACATTGCACAGAGTTGAACGATGTTCAAATTTATCAGAACATATTATATTCGTAAGCAAGATGAATATTTATGATGGAAGATGTAACTATATTAAGAGATTATTAATTACATGAAACTTGATTATTTGATTTGATTTGATTAATTTAACTTTCTCGACAATATCACTTCCAATTCAGTCATATTGTATGTGTAAATTTTAAATTATTCTGTAAAATTTTCTTATCAATTTAATAGAATTAATTTTACTCCATCATTTTGAATATATATATTTTTTTCATATTCAAATTTATATCCGTAACTTCTCTTATATTTTTTCTATACAAATTCGTAGGGGCCAGGGGACCTTTTAAGCTCCACCGCATAGCACCATAACGGGCTACAAATAGCAAGGGAGACGACAAACAGAGATTAATTAAGTAAAGGGCAAAAATAGGAAAGGGTTCGGATCTCGGGTAAGTGTTGGGGGGATCAACGGCGGAGATTCGGTCAAAGTCTGGTCTCAATCTGCCAGTTGGGGGGGGAGTTCGGTCAGACATTCTTCATGGGCTGAAGCTTTGCCCGTCGGCTGGTCGTCATCTCAACTGCCACGGACGAGCCCTTTTGCCCTTTTTGGACTGTCCCTCCGCAAAATACCCTCCCATTCCCCTAAAATATTACCATAATCGCCATTCCTCCGACAGCCGTAGCGACGGCCGTTACCTGGCCTGGCGGTCGTGCCGGTTGGCCAATCCGTCAGCGCTGGAGCCGCGTCGCCTGACGGCCTCCTTGGAGGTTCGACGGTTTTTGGCTCTCCGAAGCTTTCCCGGGAATCCATCCGTCTGGTGTCGCCTCCAATGCATGCGTCTTGATCCAAGCGAAAGACGTTTGATTGAACAAACTCAGAACCAAAAAAGAAAGAAAGAAAGATCGACCACTATTATGATTATCTAATCCCATTGATCAAGAAAACGTTGTGCACCAGTAGTACTGTATCTATCTGTGATTTGTCCTAAAAAAAACTCAGACGTTATGGCATCAATTAATCGACAGGAAAGTGATTGTTTTTTGATATTGAAAAGTCCAACCAGGCATTTTGCAGCTCAAAAAGAAAAAGCTGGATGATATGCTTTCCAGTTTCCACACATCCTTCGCCATTCCAGGCTTAGATTTAAGATTTATTAGCAGGTAGGACTAACAGCTGCTTCAAATAGGATTTTAAGATAAAACTTATAAAGTACGATTCTTTCTTTATATGCTTGCTAAGAGAATATGTGTGCTTTACTATTTCGCTTTTTTAAAAAAAAAAAAGATACATATATGTTTATCATAATTTTCTAATGCAGTTTAAAAAATACATATTATTTTTAAATAAAATGATGATGCATTCATTTGTTAAGCAAAGAATCTTAAATCAAAGTACCTAAGAAACTGCGGCATTTAAGTGTTGCCCTAAGTTTTAATGATGAGTTTCAATGTTTGTTCAGTTAAAACTTGAAAAATGCCCTAATTAATTAAGTTCACCCTCATGATATATTGTTTTAGTGTAATTTTGGTTGCTCAATTGTAGAGTTTGGAATAGGTTAATTAAAGATCATAATTCTTCTTTGTTTTTTCTATTCGTTTTCTTTAGAAATGATAATTTCAATCCATAATGCAGGAACTTAGAGATAGAGATTATTATTGTTTCAACTAACAAGTACAGAATAGAAACAAGAACAAGTATATCCTCACTCTACTTCTATCTCTACATCATTGACCTTATATAGTATCTTATATATTTTTATAAATTTTATCAAAAATTCATATATACTATTAAGAGAATGGAATAAGAATGAGGATTTATCTTTTCCTACAAGGATGAAAATAAACACTATTTACAATAACAAGATGGAGATGTAAATTATTATTATTTAATAAAGATAGAGATGAAATTAGAATCCTCGATTCTATCCATCCTGTTGTCATCCTTATTCTTCTTAAAAAAATAACAAAAATGTAATTCAAGTAGCTCAAGCTATTTTCATGTTTGAGTAAACAAAAATTGCTCCCCCTGGTGAGAGATTGGCATTCCTACCCACACTACCTGCAAGTGGATTTCCTTCGATCCAAGCATCACTCCCTGCACCACTTACCCTTGTTCATAACGTCGCAGGGAAGCAAAGAGGATGGCTAGAGCAACCTATTACAGAACCAGCGGTAACCTAGAGGCTTTTGGAGAAGACCCAGGAGTCAAGGAGAAAAGACAAATCACATTCAAGTGGGCTAGTCTCAATTCTTGCAAATGATACGAGCAATCTTATAGATCTTAATCGAAGCATTCATATGAACATAATTGGCAACTTAACTATGATTTTATAATGCCTTGAACCCATCTGATGATCTAATTAATCTGTTACTAAGCTAGATCCATATAGCCATAAAATTCAAATACAAGCTAATCAAAATAGAAAAGCTTAAGTTTAAGCTTTTAAACTTTTTTTTTTTTTTCTATATGATGCGGTATTAGGGTTTTCCTTCAGACAACATCTTAACCGCATATTATAAATTAGCTAGAATCTATTCTGAGCAATCATGACGAGACTCTCTATCCATCTCTAATGAGTAATTTTTCTTTTAATTTTTGCATATTTATATCGACTCTAATACTATTTGTAACATTTCGAACATATTTACTAATTTAATTAAATTGTTATTAGATTTAAAACTCGAGCATAAATTAATTGATAGTAAATAAATTTAAATTAGCTTTTAAAGTTTTCCTTCTCATCGCGGTATTGCAGATTTATACCACAAGGGTCATTTAATTGTAGGGCGCAAACCAAATCTCAAATCTCATCCAGAGTTATGGTTTGTTTTTTTTTTGAGATAAACCATGAAGAAGATGCCATTAAGTGGATCCCAATCGTCCGCTTGACCTCCTAATGAGGTAACAACTAGCCAGTGGTCTTAAAAAGCAACCATGGAGGCTAAAAAGCCTACGAGATTGCTTCGCTTGCACCTCAACATACAGAGAAGCCGAGGATACGTGAATGATTGTTCTTAAAAGCATAACTCTTTTAAAAAGCCACCACAATCATCGATGGCATTTGGTGGTATTGGAGGGCAAAATCGCATGCATTCCAACGCACAGCTCCACTTGGAACGGTGGCCCTCCATGGGGCAGGCTTGCGATCCCATCACCGCCCAGTTAAGTACGCCAGCTTCGTGGTGATGGATGGGATTGAGAGCTCATTGGACTCGTTTTCTGTTCATGCTCGGTAATTAAGGCGGCTAAACTGGAGTTTTGGAAACATATTTATGATGATGAATTCGAAAACAGGGGAGAAGAGATGCATAAGAGTGAGACAAACCGAATCATTGAGTACTTTATGTGTATTTTTCTTCAAAAAAATTTCTCAGCAGAATCGATCCAGTCTCATTGATTACAGAGCTATTACTACTTTGCCGAAATCTCACTAAAAAAAAAAAAAGTTGAACCAGTGATGCATGGGTCTCCACCTCTTTGTTCTGTCTCACCATCAATAACACACGAACCATAGAAAAGAGAGTCCAAGGAATAACATGTTACGGATTTCTCGTGCATTTGTGGTGGTAGTACTCTGTTTGCTAACGGTTTCCGTGTTGTATTCTTTCAGCAAGGCGGAATAGAAGACGAATTATGAGAGATTGATTTTGTTATCTTGAGGATGGTTTTTTTTTTTTGTTTTTTTTTTTTGAAGCCCATGAAATTGTCCACATGTAGAAAATAGAAAATTTAGAAATACGAAAATCTTACAGTTGAAAGATTTCTTTGTTTGATAGATAATCCAACATCTTAGATTGCTATTTAATCCCACATATTTGGTTGAACAACTTAAATTCCTTAGATTTTTGGATGAAACTCTAAATTTATGCCTAATATCTAAATTCCACGACTATAATTTTGATCCACTTACAAGAAAACATTAAAAAAGCGATTAGAATATCATACAAATAAATTCAACGGATTAAACTCGAGGAAAAGAGAAGCTTTAGCCTAAGAAAAGATAAGAATGGTAAATTCTACCCGTGAGATATGAGTGTATGTGAGAAAGAGATCATCAAGGAGGTTGCTTTTATACGGGAATAGAAGTTGGATTTTTAATTGGACCAGAGAGTAATTTTAAAATAAAAAGAATTTCAATACGGAGTTTTCATTAAAATTCACCTTTCTCATAGGTTTTCAGGCCACCATTTTTGAAAGATTTTAATTTTCTAAGGAATGATCAAATATATCCTCTTCTTTAAGAAATAATGATAAGCGATTGAATTTGACAAGATTCTGAAATCTTTCAATTTCCTCCTTTAAATGTCTTTATCCCAAACATAATCTTTGATTAAAAAGAAGCTCTACTGTAAAGGAACTTTTGCTTATATATATTTATGAATATTTAAAATTTCATACATATCCTCATATATTTATTATTTATATGTATATTCTTTTAAATTATTCTCATTACACATTATCAAATGATTATATACAATGAAGTTTGATGTGATATAAATAGATGAAGCAAATTTTGGATGTTAATAGAATTTATTAAATTTATATATTATTTTTTATTTTTTGTTAAATTTAAAATTATTCATTTGTACAATTCTCTTGCTGTGTCCCTCCTCACATAGAGGATTGAGCCATTCACAACAAAATAAAATTAAAAAAAAAAGAATGAGAGAGGCCAACCGAATGAGAGAAAAAGAAAGAAAAGATGAAAGAGCTGAAGAACCGATGAATCTTGTTTCTTTCTTTATCAAATTTTAGAGTATTATTGGTGATAATCCAAACTATATATCTACTTTTTTAATATAATTATCTAATCTCTATTATTTGGTAAGATAAAAATTCTTGTTTGATAAATTCATTGAAATCCATCAATACGAGATGATATGTCAATGCTATTGGCAGATAATAACTTATTTAAGCCTTTAGTTTTGATTAGAGAAGACATTATTGTGAACACATTATTTGTTGATAGTGAAAGATTGAGTTAGCTTTAGCCCCATGGCTTTTCCCTTGATTCAAAGGATTTTTCATGTAAAATTAATGTCTCTCTTCTAGTGTGCAGTGTTTAGATTTATTATTGCACCTACTTTGCAATTATCACTTGGTTTTACATAGCCCAATTAATTTGCATAATAAGAAAAAGAGAAATTTATTCTCTTTCATTGTGAATTTGTTTCTCAAAGATCTGATAAATCTTTTCTATCACTTATATAAAGCTCCTTCATATTTCATGCACTTCAATCAAAGCCATGCGTTATATAACTTAAAAGATAAGCATCTTATCATGTGGATTGAAGTCGAAAAACTCATCATTGCCGCGCGATGAGATCGCGCCCAATCCAAGCACCCTGCTTTTCAGCTGGCCAACTGGCCTGACATTATAGTAATAAGATCAAAACGGCTTTGATAAGGTCGGATCACCCTGACAACCCGGACCACCCTTATGCTTTGGTCATCTGAGCCGAGCCATCCTTATTCATCGGAAACCCGAGCTATCCTTATGCTCTGGCCATTTGAGCCGAGCTATCCTTATTCCTCGGCTATTCGAGCCGATCCATTTTACACTTCGAAAAATCAAGCTATTCTTCATCCAGGCCAACCACGACATTCAAAATACCTCTGCGGAATCTGGCATGGAAGAATCCCTATTCGCTGAAACAGAACAAGATTCCAAATGGAGAATCATACCCAGGAGTGGCCTAGAGCCTACGCAATTGTGGGATCCCAAGGCATCAGCCAGCTCTTCCAGTCGTCGATCTTCTAACTGACAAGATACAGATCATACCGATCTCGTAACAAACTCGATTCAAATCCGTTTCAAATCATAACAACTTTGGACCCCCACGACGCGCCCAGGGAATCAGGTGATCCTCTATAAATACCACAATACTTCAACTTCTCAGGTACTCACAAAAAATGACCTTGTACACTCATTTGGCTTTACGGAATCAATCACTCCATTAGAGCTCCGATCGAGAGCTTGGAGGAAGATTCTTCTATGAAAAGTCTTCTCCTCACATATGTTCGCTGTGAATCTCCACTGACTTGGGCATCGGAGGGTCCCCCATAGAGGACAACCCCAAGGAAATCCTCTACGAGCGCATATTGTCTTGTAGGTTCCACCCCGAACGTCGAGATCGGAGTTCGAACCCAGAGCCGAAAGTGCACCCGAGTCGGAGAACGAATTTTCACGGCAACAGATTGGCGCTAGAGGAAGGGCCTCAAGTCCCATAAACTTGTAATCCAGGAGACAAGACTAAAAAACCAGAAGAAGCATCCTCTAATGGCCAATCAAAAGAGAGCTACCTCTGAGGCTCAAGATCAGCCCGCATCTCAAAGGCCTGATCCGATCAGTGATATAGCACCCCGCTACCACCATCAACCGAAACTCCTTCCCTACCGGCAACGGCGGTAACCCTGGACCAGTTCACCACTCTAGTTTATCAAGTTCAAGAATTGACCCAGATGATCCAGGGATTCCAGGCAATCCCTGGCCCTGCCGATCCTGCCTCCCAGCCTTGCGAGGAGGCTGCTGCCCCCGCTCTACCTGCAATCTCCTCTTCCAATCCGCCTGAGGCAGCGGATCGCGATCGCCGGCCTGCAAAGATGAGATCGGAGCTGCAACGAGCTGGAGGGAAAGGCCCACTTAGATCCAGGCGGGTTCGCTCTCCCTCCCTGATATCTTCTCAGGATTCAACACCGCTGCCGTCTTCTCATCGCCCAATCCCTCCTGCCACCCTGGATGAAGGGATCAGGCTGCAGATATAGGAGATGCGTCAAGAATGGCGTCAAGAACTAGACGTCGTCAAGCAAGCTCCTCCATTCTAGCCAAAGGTGGAGCAGGGCATTCCCTTCTCCAAGGAGATCATGGGGGAAGTGATTCCCTCCCATGTCAAGCTGCCCGCTATCGAGCCTTATCATGGATCTTCCGATCCCGACGATCACCTCAGTAGTTTCCAATCGATCATGATGTTCCATGGGGCATCAATGCGATTCTCTATGGCACCTTCACCTCCACCCTTAGAGGGTCCGCTCGAACCTAGTTTAATGCCTTAAAACCAGGTTTCATTGGTTTATTTGACGAGCTGAGCTGCCTCTTCATCAGCCAATTTGTCAGCAGCCGCCGTCACCGGTGGAGATCTGATTCCCTCTCCGAAGTTAAGCAAAGAGAGGGGAAATCCTTGAAGAACTATCTCGGTCAATTTAACACGGCCATACTGGAAGTGGATCACCTTAACCATGAGGTGGCCATGTCAGCCCTAGCGGACGGGGTGTTAAAGGAGAGTAACTTTTACCTAGCGTTGGAGGTCAGTTACCCTCTGAACCTCTCTAACATGATGGCTCTGGCGGACAAGTACGTCAGAGTCAAGGAATCACGGAGAACTGCCCGCGCCAAGCTGGCAAGAAAGAAGGAGTCCAAGGGCTCGAACAAACACTGATCTGTCCGTCAGCTAAGCCCACCTCTCCGCCAAAGGGTTCCCTCGCCACCACCGAGGAATCACACCCGAAGCCGCCTAGGAAGTTCAACCGGTTCACCTCGCTCACTGCCCCAAGGGCGCAGATCCTCATGGAGATAGAGCGTCAACTCCCTCGACCGCCTCCTCTCCGAGGGATGCGACCCGAAGAGACCCCACCAAGTACTGCCGCTACCATCGGGACCATGGCCACGACACTGAAGAATGCTGGCAGTTAAAGAATAAAATCGAGAGACTCATCCAGTGGGGCAGATTGAATCAATTCAGGGGAGCGCCCGAGCTAAGAAATGGGGGTAACCGCCGGCCCGAGCCTCCTCCTCCAAATCCCTCGGTCGTTGGCCACATCAACGTGCTCGATGCGATCGGCAGTTCGTTGGGCCGGCGGGATGATGAAGAAGACTCGGCATCAAAGGGAGCGCAGACTGATGGGCTCTCCTTCTCCTACGATGATTTCTAGAAGATATAGTTCCCGCATGATGATGCACTGACTGTATCTCTCAACCTAAACAATTATGATATAAGCCAGATTCCTATTGATAGTGGGAGCTCTGTCAATGTTCTGTACCTTGGTGTGTTTGCAAAATGAAACTGCTCATGGAAAGTCTCCGAGATGTAAACTCCACCCTAATGGGGTTCACCGGCGATGTTATTACCCTAGAGAGAGTCGTGACCTTAACGGTTCGGGCAGGAATTTGGCCCTGTGTCACCTCTATTCGCACGGGTTTCCTGGTGACCAAGCCTCGGTCGCCCTGTAACGCAATCTTTGGGAAACCATGCCTGATGTCCCCAAGAGCTATTTTTTCCATCCTGCATCTAATCATAAAATCCCCAGCCAAACAGGAAATTGGGGGAGTTCGAGGAAGTTAGATTATAGCTCGGTATCACTTTGTTAACGACCTCCAGTTCAGAAAGTCCGAAGTGGACGGGCTGGATGCTCGGGAAGATCTCACTGAGTAGCTGGGAGAGCTGGCTGAAGAACCAGAGGAGGTACTACTCGACGAGGCTCGGCCCAACTGAGCTATTAAGGTCGGATCGCAGCTAGGAGAAAAGCTTCGGCAAGGGCTAATTGAGTTTCTTGGGAGGAGTGCTAACATCTTCGCCTAGTCCGCATCATACATGCCCACAATCGGCCAAGGTTCATCGCCTCAGCATAGACAAAACATTTTGGCCGGTCAAGCAAAAGAAGAGAAGCTTCGTCCCCGACCGCCGAAAAGCCATTGAAGAGGAGGTAGACAAGCTCATCAAAGCCAATTTTATCCGGGAGGTCATGACCAAATCCGAATGGCCGCCTACCAACAAAGAATAGCTCGTTATCACTCCGCCAGAGTCAAAGGAAAGTTTTTACTCCCCGGCGATCTGATACTTCGGAAGGCATCCGTCTCAAAACCGCTAGAGCAAGGGAAGCTGTCCCCTAATTGGGAGGGCCCTTATCAAATTGCAGAAGTAATCAGACCCGACGCCTATAAGCTCCAAGATCGAAATAGGAAACCTATTCCCCGGACATGGAACTTGGACAATCTTCACATCTATCATCAGTAAGAACACACCCTCCCCAAGCTTACTCTATCTACTGAATTAAATTTTCGAAGATTTGCAAAGCTTCTGTCTTTATTGCTTTCTTTGATAGCTACAATGAGAAGCAGGTGTACAAATCCTCGGTTGGGCCGAGCGATCTCCGTACCTTGGCAGCACCAAGTAAATATAATCTTTATAATCCTTGACTAGGCCAGCGATCTTCGTACCTTGGCAGCGCCAAGTAAATATAGTCTTTATAATCCTCGGCTGGGTCCAGCGATCTCCATACCTTGACAACGCCAAGTAAAATATAATCTTTATAATCCTCGGCTGGGCCAGCGATCTCCATACCTTGGCAGCGCCAAGTAAAATATAATCTTTATAATCCTCGGCTGGGCCGAGCGATCTCCGTACCTTGGCAACACTGAGTAATATTATTATTTGAAGGCTCGGCAACACCGAGTGATATTATTATTTGAAGGCTCGGCAACACCGAGTAATATTATTATTCGAAGGCTCGGCAATACTGAGTAATGTTATTATTTGAAGGCTTGGCAACACCAAGTAATATTATTATCTGAAGGCTCGGCAACACCGAGTGACGTATTATATAAAGCCTCGGCCAGAGCCGGAGTGCATCTCTCATTATCGGAAGCCCCGGCCAAAGCCGAAGTGCATATCAAAAGCCTCGACTAGAGCCGGAGTGCATCTCTTATTATCGAAAGCCCCAGCCAAAGCCGAAGTGCATATCAAAAGCCCCGTCCAAAGCTAAGTGTATATCAAAAGCCTCAGCAAGAGCCGGAGTGCATCTCTAATTATCGGAAGCCCCGGCCAGAGCCGAAGTGCATATCAAAAGCCTCGGCTAGAGCTGGAGTGCATCTCTTATTATCGGAAGCTCCAGCCAGAGCCGAAGTGCATATCAAAAGCCTCGGCCAGAGCCAGAGTGCATCTCTTATTATCGGAAGCCCCAGCCAGAGCCGAAGTGCATATCAAAAGCCTCGGCCAGAGCCGGAGTGCATCTCTTATTATCGGAAGGCCCGGCCAGAGCCGAAGTGGATATCAAAAGCCTCGGCCAGAGCCAGAGTGCATCTCTTATTATCGAAGCCTCGGCCAGAGCCGAAGTGCATATCAAAAGCCTCGGCAAGAGCTGGAGTGCATCTCTTATTCTCGAAAGCCCCAACCAGAGTTGAAGTGCATATCAAAAGCCTCGGCCAGAGCCGAAGTGCATCTCTTATTATCGGAAGCCTCGGCCAGAACCGAAGTGCATATCAAAAGCCTCAGCCAGAGCCGGAGTGCATCTCTTATTATTGGAAGCCCGGCCAGAGCCGAAGTGCATATCAAAAGCCTCGCCAGATCCGAGTGCATCTCTTATTATCGGAAGCCCCGGCCAAAGCTGAAGTGCATATCAAAAGCCTCGGTCAGAGCCAGAGTGCATCTCTTATTATCGAAAGCCCCAGCCAAAGCCGAAGTGCATATCAAAAGCCTTGGCCAGAGTCGGAGTGCATCTCTTATTATCGAAAGCCCCAGTCAAAGCCGAAGTGCATATAAAATCCTCAGCCAGAGCCGGAGTGCATCTCTTATTATCGAAAGCCCTGGCCAGAGCCAAGTGCATATCAAAAGCCTCGGCCAGAGCCAGAGTGCATCTCTTATTATCGGAAGCCCTAGCCAAAGCCGAAGTGCATATCAAAGCCTCGGCCAGAGCCGGAGTGCATATCTTATTATCAGAAGCCCCGGCTAGAGCCGAAGTGCATATCAAAAGCCTCGGCCAGAGCTGGAGTGCATCTCTTATTATCGGAAGCTCCGCCAAAGCCGAAGTGCATATCAAAAACCTTGGCCAGAGCCGGAGTGCATCTCTTATTATCGGAAGCCCTGGCCAGAGCCAAAGTGCATATCAAAAGCCTCGGAAAGAGCTTGAGTGCATCTCTTATTCTCGAAAGCCCCAGCCAGAGTTGAAGTGCATATCAAAAGCCTCGGCCAGAGCCGAAGTGAATCTCTTATTATCGGAAGCCCCGGCCAGAGCCGAAGTGCATATCAAAAGCCTCGGCCAGAGCCGGAGTGCATCTCTTATTATCGGAAGCCCCGACCAAAGCCGAAGTGCATATCAAAAGCCTTGGCCAGAGCTGGAGTGCATCTCTTATTATTGGAAGCCCTGGCCAAAGCCGAAGTACATATCAAAAGCCCCGGCCAAAGCCGAAGTGCATATCAAAAGCCTCGGCCAGAACCGGAGTGCATCTCTTATTATCGAAATCCCTGGCCAGAGCCAAAGTGCATATCAAAAGCCTCGGCCAGAGCCGGAGTGCATCTCTTATTTTTGGAAGCCCCCGCCAAAGCCGAAGTGCATATCAAAAGCCTCGGCCAGAGCCGGAGTGCATCTTTATTATCGAAAGCCTCGGCCAGAGCTGAAGTGCATATCAAAAGCCTCGGCCAGAGCCAGAGTGCATCTCTTATTATCGGAAGTCCTGGCCAAAGCCGAAGTGCATATCAAAAGCTTGGCCAGAGCCGAAGTGCATCTCTTATTATCGGAAGTCCTGGCCAAAGCCGAAGTGCATATCAAAAGCCTTAGCCAGAGCCAGAGTGCATCTCTTATTATCGGAAGCCCGGCCAAAGATGAAGTGTTTATCAAAAGCCTCGGCCAGAACCGGAGTGCATCTCTTATTATCGGAAGCCCCGGCCAGATCTGGAGTGCATCTCTTATTATCGAAAGCCCTGGCCAGAGCCGAAGTGCATATCAAAAGCCTCGGCCAGAGCCGGAGTACATCTCTTATTATCGGAAGCCCCAGCCAGACCCGAAGTGCATATCAAAAGCCTCGGCCAGAGTTAGAGTGCATCTCTTATTATCGAAGCTCCGGCCAGAGCCGAAGTGCATATCAAAAGCCTCGGCCAGAGCTGGAGTGCATCTCTTATTATTGAAATCCTCGGCCAGAGCCGAAGTGCATCTCTTATTATCAAAAGCTCCGGCCAGAGCCGAAGTGCATATCAAAAGCCTTGGCTAGAGCCGGAGTGCATCTCTTATTATCGGAAGCCCCAGCCAAAGCCGAAATGCATATCAAAAGCCTTGGCCAGAGCCAGAGTGAATCTCTTATTATCAGAAGCCTCGACCAGAGCCGAAGTGCATATCAAAAGCCTCGGCCAGAGCCGAGTGCATCTCTTATTATCGGAATCCCCGACCAGAGCCGAAGTGCATATCAAAAGCCTCGGCCAGAGCCGGAGTGCATCTCTTATTATCAAAAGCCTCGACCAAAGCCAAAGTGCATATCAAAAGCCTCGGCCAGAGCTGGAGTGCATCACTTATTATCGAAAGCCTCGGCCAAAGCTGGATTGCGTCTCTTGCTACTAAAACCCTCGGCCAAAGCCGAATCAAACTTTGGTTAATCTTTGAAGCCTTGGACAAAACCAAGTGGCCCCGACGATTCTACAGTAACGGCAAGGCCAGTTAATTTCCTAGACACTTTAGCGCAATTGATACAACTCATCACATTTCGGCGCAAATAAGCAACCCCTCTCTCTGCCCGTCAGAAGAATTGTGCAAATCTCTCCTCCTTAGGAGAAATCCTACTCAGCCCCTTTTTTATCGTGCCGCGCCTATCTTGTGAATCGGTAAGGTCGCCCAGACCCCCTCTCTCTTTTCTTGACTCGAACAGAGATCGGCGCCTCCTCTGGAGGTGGTCAAACGCTATGGAAATGTCTGCTACCCAAGCACAATCGAAAGTTTACGAGCTGAGAATGACTCGGTATGCCTAAAACAGGCAAGACTGCACGATCACGCCAAAAGGAAAAAGCAAACATCTACAAACATTTGAAAAAAAGAAGAAAGAACAAAAACTTTCTTTATTCCGTTAATCGATGAGAAATACAACCTCTTGAGAGGCATTACAAGTGCATCATGGCACAGAAAATAAAAAGAAATAAAAAGCTCAGCCAAATAACTTCAATCAGCTTCGATTAATAATGATGTTCTGGCATCTAATCCAAGAAATCAGAGAAACTAGACAGCTCAGCTGAACCACTGGACTGCCAGCCACTGCACAACAACATAAGCAGGGGACAACCAGGCCGACACAACCCTCCTCCCTCTTTACGTAGTAAAAGATTCCTCAAGCGGATAAGCTGAGGAATCCAAATCGAGGGAGGAGGCGAAGTCCATGTTAGCCATGGGGGATACATATGCCTTGCAGTTCCAGTGGTCCCCATGGCAAGTGACAAAGGACACACAGGAAGCGCATACATGTGCTCCCCATATGACCTCTGCGGTCCTCCCGTGCGCTCTCCATATGACCTCCGAAATTCCTCCCTTGAGGACCGGTCTCTCTTCAGCAGCTTCTCCATCACCCCAGCTATCTGGGGCGAGCCAGCCTTCAAAAAGAAGGCTCAAACTCTCCACTTTCAACTTCAATAAAACAGACGCCATGAAAACCCTTGCCAGTCAAGGAAAGTCTCGGAAGATAGCCTAACACGGCCTACTCTTTCCATTTTATAGGCGAACAGACCGGGAGCAGCTAATAAAGCCCCAGGATTCAAAATGCCCTGGCCACGCCACCACGTGGCAGTTCAGGATAAAAAGGATGCTTTTTAAAGCGTGCCAAACACATTTCCCAGACCGTGACACAGGAAAAAAGATTTTCTCTGATCTCGAATCAAGAGCCTTAAATGCAGGAAATCGTCCGCAGGTCCTTGAGATACAGGTGGGCCTGGGAAATCGTCTGGTGAAAACAACGCCCTCCAATGGTGAACGAATGCTTATCTCGCACGTTAAAAAGACCTGCGTTGGGAAGGACCGACGGGATAAATGACTCAGGCAAGTAACGAAGCATCCTTTGGAAAGTTACAGAGCTATTTTATCCGTCTCGGCAAAAAGAAAGCCAACCCACCTTGAAAAGGACAAGGCACTGGCAGAGTAATAAAAAAGGCGCAGAAGCCAAGTACTCCTCAATAAAGACACAACGATACCTCCTACTTCGGCCCGAAGCCGAACCACCCGTTGTGTTTCGACATAAACCAAGACATCACTTTTTACTTCGACTCAAAGCTGAGGTAGTCTCCGTACTTCGGAAAAAATTGAGGTATCCTCTCTGTGATTCGGTGAAAACTGAACGTTCCCTTATTCCCCGGTTCAAATTGAGATAGCTATTCTCGCCCCAACACTTGTGGAACGCTCCTTACACTTGGCGGAACCGAGTGATATACTACACTCCAACTGAAACTTACGATTCCCCTTACCTCGGCTAAAATGGGGAGACCGTACCTTAGCCTCAACAAGATCACCGAAGATCCCCGGGGGGGGTGGTTCATTTATAAGACTCACATGATGAGAATAAACGTTTCGAAGATGGCGGCAAACACGAAAGTTGCGAAAATTTCTTTTTTATTCATCATGAAAGGAAAAACAAAAAGAAAAGAAAAAGACACACGATCCCGCAATGGGGCTTATCATCTCCACCGGGCGCTGTCAAGCTCTCCCCGCGTCGCAAACTTAGCTCGGCGGTAAAAATAGTGATTTGTTGCGGAGAGTCACCACTTGCCCCTCCAGCTGACTGTTGATCCGACTAAGGAGCTCGTGCTCCTTCATGGAGACGGCAAGGTATTCTTCAACCGTCTTCCGAAGTCGATCACGGTCTGCGAGCATTAACAATAGGTCCTCCCTGTCGATAGTTACTGGAGCGCCGTTTCGGTGGGGGCTCCTTCATGGAGGGGCCTGCCCCCTGCAACCATTATCGCCGTTATCTGGCACCCCAGTTGACCCCCCTTCATTTTCAGAAGCCATCCTACTATTCTAAATCTCGGTAGATCAACGAGAAGCGATTAACGATGGCATCCTCCCATTCGTATTTAAACTACTTCTGGCGGGTATTTCGATCGCCCGAGCTATCAATTCCAACGTAAACTCGCCACGCGTCACCGCCCCTGTGGATGCTCGCAGGAAACGAAAAGTTGCGCCCCCTCGCTAAGGAAGATCAATAAATAGCAACGAGGCATCCGAGAGGCGCCCCCATCTTGGGATCAGAATCCCTTCGTGTTGACCCAACTATTGATTTTGATGATTAATAAAAGACATGAGTATATTCATTCTGTTCCTAACAGATTTAACAAGTGTTTCAGGGATTAAAAATGTTTGATCAATCAAAAAGAATAAAGAAACATGTTTTGAATTAATGTTTTAAAAGAAATTTTCAAAGTTCAAAGCCTGGAGTCAACACCCAAATAGTCAGGAGCCGACCCCAAGGCGTATCAGAAGGTTTCTGAGATTTTGGCACGGCCTGGAGTTGACACCCAAGGTTTCGGAGCTGACTCAACATGAGATACAGAGAAGTGCATTCTGTTTTAGTTTCTAGAGCCGACACCTAGAATTTGGGAGCCGCCACCTGAGATTTCGGGAGCCGACACCTGAGTTTCTGGAGCCGACTCTAACCTGAGAACAGAGAGCGTATTTTATGGACTTTTCTGGAGCCACACTTACAGTTTCGGAGCCGACTCCTGAAAGCGATGAGCCGACACTTACTTTCTCGGAGCCGACTCCCCAACAACTTTTTCTTTACTATTTTTGAATACCCGACTTGGAGCCGACACCTAAAAAGTTGGAGCCGACTCAACCTATCAGGAACAGATTTTTCATCTGTTAGAACGTACTTCAACGGTAAGATTTCTTTTCATCTAACCTCTAACGGCTATTTTCTTTGTGTGTAGAAGAATCCAAACATCTCCAACAGCTATATTTCCTACCTAAAACTTGGATTAAGAAGATCTATAAAAAGGGGAAAAACCGTCCGTTTGAAAGTGTGGAATAGAAGGAAAAATAGAAAAAGGAAAAGGAAATATTTTGTGAAAAATCCAAAAATCTTGAGAGAGAAATCAAAAGGAAAGACTCAGAGCTTACATCAATGAATCCAAGAGAGTCCAAAGAGAAATCCAAGGCATTCAAGTTCAAAATCGGAGGATTTTCCAAGTGAAGAAAAAGAAAGCAAAGCCTTGATTTTCCCAACTTCTCAACTGCAATCTTTGTGAAGAATCTGAGCTGAGGCCTGATTCATTTCAAAGGAGAAGAGGAAAAGAAGAAAAGCTCATATCAAATTCGCTTCAAACAGGCTTTTCTTACCCTTGTTTATTTAATTGCATATTTGCTCACTTAAGGAGCTATCTTATATTGTAAACTCTATTTTTCATAGTTGTTGGCTAGTTCAATCAAGGGATGAATTAGTGGAGGTGGTATACCTCGGTACAAGCTAAGGATAGCTTATGGTTGGGTTTTGTGCTGGTGAGCCCAAAAAACCAGTTGGGTTCGTGTAATCCCAGGGGAAAACAATAAGTTTTGAGTTGTGAGCTTGTAAAACAACTCGGCTGTAATCAAGTAGATTATAGTGTGAACCCAAGTGATACTTGGGAGTGGACGTAGGTGTTGGATACACCGAACTACTATAAAATCCTTGTGTTTGCCGTGTTTTGACTCTCTTGCTCTATCTCTTTATTTGTGCTTAATATTTATCCTGCACTTAATCTCAATTATTCCAAAGCACATAGTTTTTAAAAGATTAAATTTTTTAAGAATCCAATTCACCCCCCCCTCTTGGGTTGCCATCTGGGCCAACAATTGGTATCAGAGTGAGTGCTCATTG
The DNA here is from genome assembly GCA_900491605.1 of Calamus simplicifolius. Taxonomy (NCBI): domain Eukaryota; kingdom Viridiplantae; phylum Streptophyta; class Magnoliopsida; order Arecales; family Arecaceae; genus Calamus; species Calamus simplicifolius. Next base: position 377,607 of record UESW01004029.1, read on the forward strand.
TTTATTTGATCACACGATCTAGAGCTAAAGATCCAAATGGTAGCTCAAGCTGGATCTTTATTTGCTGAAGGTCATTCTACTAATAGACCTCCTTTGTTTAATGGTTCAAATTATTCTTATTGGAAAGCTAGAATGAAAATTTTTATTCAAGCTCAGATTATGAACTTTGGAGTGTAATTACTAATGGACCAAGCACACCCATACACTTGGTAGATGGTTCAATAGTTCCTAAACCCGAAAGGGATTGGAATGAGAACGATAGGAAAATGGCTCAGCTTAATGCAAAAGCTATGAATGTTTTATATGTGCTTTAGATGCTAATGAGTTCAATAGAATTTCTACATGTATTTCCGCAAAAGAAATTTGGGATAGATTAGAAGTTACCCATGAGGGTACTAATCAAGTTAAAGAATCTAAAATCAATATTCTAGTGCATAAGTATGAATTGTTTAGCATGGAAAAAAATGAAACCATCACATGCATGTACATTAGATTTACTGATATTGTAAATGGTCTAAAAAGTCTTGGCAAGACCTACACTAACTCTGAATTGGTTCGTAAAATTCTTAGGTCTCTTCCAAGGACATGGGAAGCAAAGGTAACTGCTATCCAAGAAGCCAAGGACCTCAACACCTTACCTTTGGAGGAGCTACTTGGATCATTGATGACCCATGAACTGGCCATGAAGCAACATCAAGAGGAGGAAGTCAAAAAAAAGAAAATAATTGCCCTTAAAGCTGCAGAAAAGGAGATAAGCAGCAGTGAGGAAGAAGAGGAAGATGATGAGACAGCTCTCCTTACTAGAAAATTTAAGAAATTTATGCAAAGAAGGAGACCCTTCCATAAGAAAAGATATGGAACATAAATGGAAGGAGAAAGAGAAAAAGAGAAGGACAAGGACAAAGAAAAAGAGAAAGACCCCCTCATATGTTATGAATGTAAGAAACCGGGGCACTTTAGATATGATTGTCCTCAACTGAAAAAGGGGCACAAGAAGAAGAAAAAGACATATGTTGCAACATGGAGTGAAAGTGATGAATCCTCATCCGAGGAGGAATAAAAGGAAGTTGCAAACATTTGCTTTATGGCAAACGACGACAATGAGATAAGTTCTGAAACACCTTGTGATGATTTTACTTTTGAAGAATTATATGATGCATTTAATGAATTAGTTAGTGATTTTAAAGCTTTAAAAAAGAAGAACAAATCTTTAAAAAATAATAATTTAAATCTTGCCAAAGAGAAGGATAAACTAACTCAGGAAGTTGAAAAACTAAAATCTGAAAATAAAAATTTGTTAAAAGATAAAGAGTTAATTTCTAATGAAAATGTTAATTTAAAGAGAGAAGTTGATAAATATAGAAATATAGTTGATAAATTTACATATAGCTCTGAAAAACTTAATTTGCTATTAAGTAATCAAAGAGCTGTATTTGATAAGGCTGGATTAGGTATAGACCTAATAAGAAACAAAAGTATGTTAAAAACTTCTTTAGAAAAGGACAGGATAAGAATAATTTTTCATGTTATTGCTGTAACAAGAAAGGACATAAAGCCTATGAATGCAATCTTAGAAAACTTAATAAGAATTTAAGTATTAAAGGAAAGAAAATATGGGTTCCGAAAGGAACAATCTTTGTTGCTACTAACCATGAAGGACCCAAGAAAGCTTGAGTACCTAAACAGAAAGTTTGATTACCTTGCAGGAGTGTCTTGCAGCCAAAAGATCAAAACGAAAGTGGTATCTTGATAGCGGCTGCTCAAGACACATGACGGGTGACAAGGAGCAATTCATCACCCTTGAAAATAAAAGAGGAGGAGTTGTCACATTTGGAGAGCATGGTAAAGGCCAAATTATGGGATTTGGTAAAATTCAGATAACTCCCTTTACTTTTATAGAAAATGTTTTATATGTAGATGGCTTAAAGCATAATTTAATTAGTATTAGCCAATTGTGTAATAAAGGTTTCAAAGTTTCATTTGAAGCTTTCATCTGCACTGTTTCTAATCCCATTGACAATAGCATTGTATTTATTGGCAATAGAAATGACAATGTATACTTAATTGATTTAGATAATTTGTCTACTAATAATCATTGCTTAGTAGCTAACAATGCTAATGCTAATGAGATTGGATGGTTATGGCATCATAGATTAGGTCATGCAACACACACCTAATTTCAAAATTAATTAAAATGGATTTAGTTAAAGATATTCCAAAGATAGATTTTGAAAATAACAGAATTTGTGATGCATGTCAATTAGGCAAACAAACCAGAAACTCTTTCAAATCAAAAAATGTAGTTTCACTTCTAGGCCATTAGAACTACTTCATATGGACCTTTTTGGACCTACTAGAACCACTAGTCTAGGAGAAAAGAAATATGGTCTTGTGATAGTAGATGATTATTCTAGATACACTTGGGTATTGTTTCTGGCTCATAAGGATGAGACTTTCTCAATATTTCTGAAATTTTTCAAGAAAGTCACTAATGAGAAAAACAACACCATAGTGTCTCTTAGAAGTGATCATGGCACAGAATTTGAAAATCACTTATTTAAAAATTTCTGCATAGAACATGACATTCATCATATTTTTTCTGCACCTAGGACACCACAACAAAATGGAGTTGTAGAAAGAAAAAATAGGACTTTAGAAGACATGGCCGTACCATGCTATGTGAAAGCCAACTCCCAAAGTACTTCTGGGCGGAAGCTATAAACACGGCATGTTACATTCTTAATAGAGCCCTAATTAGGCCAATCCTTAAAAAAATACCTTATGAATTATGGAATAATAGAAAACCAAAGATAGGTTATTTTCATGTATTTGGCTGTAAATGTTTTATTCATAATAATGGAAAATATAATCTTGAAAAATTTGATGCAAAATCTGATGAAGGCATATTCTTAGGATATTCAACAACTAGTAAAGCCTATAGAGTATTTAACAAGAAATCCTTAATTGTAGAAGAATCCATTCATGTAGTTTTTGATGAGTCTTTAGCATCAAGTTCAGAAAAATTTGATGATGAGGAAGATACAAATATACTAGAAAGAGATATTGAAAAATTAAATATAGATGTATCTTCAGATCATGAACAAGAAGCTAAAGATGATGATTCACCTAGGATTGATGATATTGATACTAATCATAATGAAGTAGATCTTCCTAGAGATTGGAGATATGCCTATGGTCATCCAAAAGAATTGATTATTGGTGATCCATCTCAAGGAGTAAGAACTAGGTCATCTATGAGGAATAATCATCTTGCATTTGTATTTCAAATTGAACCTAAAACTATTGAAGAAGCTAAAAAAGATAGTAATTGGATGCTAGCTATGCAAGAAGAATTAAATCAATTCACTAGGAATAATGTATGGTCCTTAGTTGATAGACCTAAAGGTCATTCAGTTATAGGATCTAAATGGGTATTTAGAAATAAATTAGATGAAAATGGCATAGTAATTAGAAATAAAGCTAGATTAGTTGCAAAAGGATATAATCAAGAAGAAGGAATTGATTTTGATGAAACTTTTGCACCTGTAGCTAGATTAGAAGCAATTAGATTACTACTTGCATTTGCATGTCATATGAACATAAACTTATTTCAAATGGATGTTAAAAGTGCATTTTTAAATGGTTTTATAAATGAGGAAGTATTTATGGAACAACCACCTGGTTTTGAAGATCATGAATTTCCAAATCATGTTTTTAAATTGCACAAAGCATTATATGGTTTAAAACAAACACCTAGAGCTTGGTATGATAGGTTAAGCAAATTTCTGATTGAAAATGATTTTACTAGAGGAAATGTAAACAAAACCTTATTTTTGAAAAGGAAAGACAAAGACTTATTAGTAGTACAAATATATGTAGATATTGTATTCGGTGCTACTAACAATCTTTGTGTCAAGAATTTGCTAAGTTAATGCAGGGTGAATTCGAAATGAGCATGATGGGAGAACTCAACTTCTTCCTAGGACTTCAAATCAAGCAAAGTAAAGAGGGGATTTTCATCAACCAAACAAAGTACACAAAGGAACTTCTCAAGAAGTTTGGAATGGAATCAGTCAAACCCCTTGGAACACCTATGAGTCCTTCATGCAAATTAGACAAAGATGAAGATGGTAAGAAGGTAGATCAAAAATACTATAGAGGTATGATCGGATCTCTACTTTACTTAACAGCAAGTAGACCGGATATAATGTTTGCTGTTTATCTATGTGCTAGATTTCAATCAGAACCTAAAGAATCTCACTTAATTGCAGTGAAAAGAATTTTAAGATATCTAAGTGGAACTAAAAATGTAGGATTATGGTATTCTAGAGACTCAACACTAAACTTAATTGCATATTCTGACTCTGACTATGCTGGATGTAAACTAGATAGAAAAAGTATGAGTGGTACATATCAATTCTTAGGAAGTAACTTAATCTCTTGGTTTAGCAAAAAGCAAAATTCGGTTGCATTATCTACTGCTGAAGCAGAATATGTTGCAGCTGGAAGTTGCTGTGCTCAAATCCTTTGGATTAAGCGACAACTTGAAGATTATGACATAACACTTGATAAAACTCCTATTAGATGTGATAATACAAGTGCAATCAATTTAACTAAGAATCCAATCCAACATTCAAGAATTAAACACATTGAAATTAGATATCATTTTATAAGAGAACATGTAGCTAACAATGAAATTTGCCTTGATTATGTTATTACTGAAGAACAATTAGCTGACATATTTACAAAACCTTTGAGTGAAGAGAGATTTTGTTATCTTAGAGGTAAATTAGGGATTTGTGATCCTTTGGAATGACTTTGAAACCCCTAAGGAATGATTATCTAGTTTTCTATCAATTTCTTGAGATTCTTTCATAATTTTAAGAACAATTTATCTAGTCATTTGAGCAATTTGATTCCTCCCATTCCAAAGATTTTTTTAAAAATTTATTGACCTTATTTTGACAAGTTTCGGCTGTTTGAAACTTATTTATTTTTCTCTGAAACTGTCAGTGGAGTCGACACCTCAATTTGAGGAGTCGACACCTCTTTTGTGTCGCTCTTGGTCTTTGACCTTGGAGCCGACACCCGCTTAAGTGGATCCGACTCCAGTTCAGGCGCTAACTATGTTAGCGACTTGGAGTCGACACCCGACTTTGCGGGAGTCAACACCTGGTGGACCCAAATTGACTTTATTAGGGCAGAGTCGACACCTTCTCGATTTTTATCTTCTCCAAACCCCTCCAAATCTTCTCCAAACCATCTCCAATCTTTCCAAAGCCAAATACTCTTCAAATCAACCATTCCCTAATATTTCTATGGCACCTAAGCATAGGGGATCAGTCTTTGATGCTCCGTTGCTACAAGGAAGCGTACGGCTAGGCGTCCCGTCCGAGAACCTACTCCAAGTGATGATTCTTCGTCAACTCCCTTAGATAATCCTGGCCCCTCCTCTCTACAGGTAGACACCCTTGCTGGGCGAGTTATTATCATGGGTAGAAAAGTAGATTTCGATTTCTTTGAAGCCGAGGGTTTTGACATTGGTAAACAGATTAAAGAACTCGACTGGGATAAAGTTTGTTCTTTGGATGTTCCTACTTATCCAGCTCTTGTTAAAGAATTTTACCTAAATTTATCTAGAGGAGATGGTGGAATTGTTAGTTCAGTAAGAGGAAAGAGAATTCATCTTACTTTTCAAATTTTAGAAATCTGTTAAGTATTCCTGTCACTGGATTTGTTGCAAACATTCACAATGAGAGATCAGCTGCTTTATCAAGAATGTTAGGAAGAGAAATAACTGAATTTGAAGAGGTTAGGGCAAACCAATTGCCACTTGAGCTTAGGCTGTTGCATAACATCTGCAGTAGGATTCTATTTCCCAAGACTAGCCATTTTGAGTATGTCTCAGAGCGAGACATTGTAGTCATGGATAGTATCTTAATGGGTCAGCCAATAAATCTTGCTGGAATGATGATATGGTATATGTCTGAGGTCGGGGGCAAGAGGAGATCTTCACTGCCTTATGGGATGATCCTAACCTTGGTTTTTAGAAGTAAAGGAGTAGTATTTCTGAGAATGAGCCATCGAAGAACCTTAGGCACACTGACTACTATAGCTTAGCCACTGTGCACAGGATGGGATTTGTGAAAGTGGATGAAAAATGGGAGAGAAAAGGTCATACTGAGACAGGGTTGCTGAGACTAATGTGCCTAGCCCTTCTGAGGCAGGACCATCTATGAGACACAGCTCACCAAAGCCCAGTCAGAATGTACCTCCAGCTCCACCGGTTCCTTCTACTTTTGATCAGTCATCTATTAGTTTTTCTGATATTCAGTTAGAACAGCTTAGAAGTATTTTTGCTACTCTCACAAGGAAGAGATGAAATCTGAGCTAGATAGCCAATATATGAACCTGAGAGAGACCCTCTATTCTTTGGATGAAAGAATTGGCAAAATTGAGTCTATCTTGGAGCCTCCGCTGAATCCTTAAAGAATGATCTCAAGAACATTTTTGAAGAACTTAAAGATATTGGTGGAGACTCAGAGACTTATTCCAGATGCAATGCTGAGCTTTAGGACAAAATTATGACTGCATGTGCATTTATTGATAGAAGACTAAAAGAATTTGTAAGAACTCAGAGTGAAGGAATGGGAAGAATATTAGAAGATTTGCAAAGACTCATCAGAACTAACTTTTGATTATATTGTAATGAAGTTTCTTTGATTTATTGTTGATTTACTTTTTATTAAAAGTTCTAATGTAATGAAGTTTTAATGTAATGAAGTTTCTTTTTGCAATATGATGTAATGTTTGACATTTTGATGTAATGAACTTATTTGATACTTAATGAATGTCATTTGATCTTTGAAGCATCTATCAATTTTGTCATTTCACTTAAAACTTCGTAACCTTTTTGTTGATTACAAAAAAGGGGAGAAGTTATTGATAGTCGTATATGCATTGAAAGTTATAAAAGGGAAGTATTTAATTACATATTTGTAGATGCATTGGAACAATTAAGCTTAATTAATTGCCATATATGCATTGAAAGGATGAATAGATGTTAAAATTAATATAACTGTTTAATTGGTATCAAACATTAAAAGTTTACTGTTAAAAGGAAAGAATAGATGTTAAATTGAGTATCATAGGGGAGCTACCTCATTTAGGGAGAGCTTACCTGTGAGGAATAAATATTTGAGAAATTTGATTTGAAAATCTTATTGTTTAATCATGCATATACTCAGTGTTTTTATAATCATCAAAAAGGGGAGATTGTTGACCAAACTATTGATTTTGATGATTAATAAAAGACATGAGTATATTCATTTTGTTCCTAACAGATTTAACAAGTGTTTCCGGGATTAAAAATATTTGATCAATCAAAAAGAATAAAGAAACATGTTTTGAATCAATATTTTAAAAGAAATTTTCAAAGTTCAGAGCCTGGAGTCGACACCTAAATAGTCAGGAGCCGACCCCAAGGCGTATCAGAAGGTTTCTGAGATTTTGGCACGGCCTGGAGTCGACGCCCAAGGTTTCGGAGCCGACTCCAACCTGAGATATAGAGAAGTGCATTCTGTTTCAGTTTCTGGAGCTGACACCTAGAATTCGGAAGCCGACACCTGAGATTTCGGGAGCTGACACCTGAGTTTCTGGAGCTGACTCTAACCTGAGAACAGAGAGCGTGTTTTATGGACTTTTCTGGAGCCGACACTTACAGTTTCCGGAGCCGACTCCCGAAAGCGACGAGCGACACTTACCTTTCTCGGAGCTGACTCCCCAACAAATTTTTCTTTACTATTTTTGAACACCCGACTTGGAGCCGACACCTGAAAAGTTGGAGCTGACTCCAACCTGTCAGGAACAGATTTTTCATCTGTCAGAACGTACTTCAACGGTAAGATTTCTTTTCACCTAACCTCTAACGGCTATTTTCTTTGTGTGTAGAAGAATCCAAACATCTCCAACGGCTATATTTCCCACCTAAAACTTGGATTAAGGAGATCTATAAAAAGGGAAAAAACCATCTGTTTGAAAGTGTGGAATAGAGAGGGAAAATAGAAAAAGGAAAAAAAATTTTATGAAAAATCCAAAAATCTTGAGAGAGAAATCAAAAAGAAAGACTCAGAGCTTACATCAACGAATCCAAGAGAGTCCAAAGAGAAATCCAAGGCATTCAAGTTCAAAATCGAAGGATTTTCCAAGTGAAGAAAAAGAAAGCAAAAGCCCTGATTTTCCCAACTTCTCAACTGCAATCTTTGTGAAGAATCTGAGCTGAGGCCTGATTCAACATTTCAAAGGAGAAGAGGAAAAGAAGAAAAGCTCAAATCAAATTCGCTTCAAACAGGCTTTTCTTACCCTTGTTTATTTAATTGCATATTTGCTCACTTAAAGAGCTGTCTTATATTGTAAACTCTATTTTTCATAGTTGTTGGCTAGTTCAATCAAGGCAGTGAATTAGTGAAGGTGGTATACCTTGGTACAAGCTAAGGATAGCTTGTGGTTGGGTTTTGTGCTGGTGAGCCTGGAAAACCAGCTGGGTTCGTTGTAATCCCGGGGGGAAACAACAAGTTTTGAGTTGTGAGCTTGTAAAACAACTCGGCTGTAATCAAGTAGATTATAGTGTGGACCCAAGTGATACTTGGGAGTGGACGTAGGTGTTGGATACACTGAACCACTATAAAATCCTTATGTTTGCCGTGTTTTGACTCTCTCGCCTATCTCTTATTTGTGCTTAATATTTATCCTGCACTTAATCTCATTTATTCCAAAGCACATAGTTTTTAAAAGATTAAATTTTTTAAGAACCCAATTCACCCCCCCCCTCTTGGGTTGCCATCTGGGCCAACACTTCGATCTGCCAGACTCCTTCAAATTGAATATCCTCGAAATAACACAGAAAAGAGAAAAAAGGCTACATACAGAGGAACCCTGTAATGGTGACGGACCCTATCCTGATCGTCTAGGGTTACCTCAGAGGCAACATCACCTTGACCGCTCATATTGGTTGAATGAGGTCATACTGAAATCCTACTCCCTATATCCGAATTTACACTTCGGACTAGGGAGTGGGGGGAATGTGATGAGGGGTAAAATCATCATTGCATTATTGATAGCTCACATCCGTCCAATCCAAGCACCCTGCTTTCCAGCTGGCCAACTGGCGTGACATTCTAGTGACAAGAACAAAATGGCTTTAATAAGGTCGGATCACCCTGACAACCCGGACCACCCTTATGCTTCGGCCATCTAAGCCGAGCTATCCTTATTCCCAGAAAACCCGAGCTATCCTTATGCTCCGGCCATTTGAGCCAAGCTATCCTTATTCCTCGGCTATTCGAGCCGATCCATTTTACACTTCAGAAAATCAAGCTATTCCTCATCCAAGCCAGCCACGGCATTCAAAATACCTCTGCGGAATCTGACACGAGAGAATCCCTATTCGCTGAAACGGAACATGATTCCAAATGGAGAATCATACCCAGGAGTGGCCTAGAGCCTATGCAATTGTGGGATCCCAAGGCATCAGCAAGCTCTCCCAGCCGTCGATCTTCTAACTGACAAGATACAGATCCTACCGATCTCATAATAAACTCGATTCGAATCCGTTTCAAATCATAACAACTTTGGACCCCCACGACGCGCCCAGGGAATTAGGTGATCCTCCATAAATACCACAACACTTCAACTTCTCAGGTATGCACAAAAAATGACCTTGTACACTCATTTGGCTTTACGGAATCAATCACACCATTAGAGCTCCGATCGAGAGCTTGGAGGAAGATTTTTCTATGAAAAGTCTTCTCCTTACATCTGCTCGCTGTGAATCTCCACTGACTTGGACGTCGGAGGATCCCATGCAGAGGACAACCCAAGGAAATCCTCTGCGAGCGCGGACTGTCTTACAGGTTCCACTCCGGACGTCGAGATCGGAGTTTGGACCCGAAGCCGAAAGTGCATCAGAGTCGATGAACGAATTTCTATGGCAACAATAAGACATGCTCAATGTTATCTGTTATATAATGCACAATAAATTATGAGTGCAGCTTTAAATTAGAAAGGACTAACTTATATGCTTTAGTGAAAGCTTGAGTTTCAATTTTTGCTTGCATCAATTTAGCCTACTCTGTATAAAAATAAAAATGAGTTGAATAATATCCGACTCTATTTGGCTTCAAATCCAATTTAGATAGGATCTAAATAAAAATTTATTATGTGGTCAGACTTAAATATATATTCGAGTATCTGTTCATAAATTTTACAAGATCCCAACTTGGATTTGGATTTAAATAAAAAATAAATCTAAAATATTTGATAAAAAAATTATCTCTATAAACTTGTCCTGGTAGTAAAATCAATCTCGAACTTATTACTTGTATAACAACTATTCAATTACCAATCTATAAGACCTAGTGTTGTTTTACAATGATGGCTTATTTTATTTATTTAAATCTCAATCATATAATTGAATAGAGTTATTTGGTGTATGCCATAATATTCATATTTTAGCAGTTCATTATTTTCATAAAAAAATCAAACTTTTTCCATGATGAAAATGAAAAATAAATATACATTACTTTATTCTTTATGATATTTTCAATTCTTACAAAAAATATTTAAACTAACAATAACTTCTGTATATTCCTATATTTGCATGCACTTCTATGAAAACTTTCTAAAAAATCAATAATTCATGATTATATTTCTTAATTTTCAATGTTTTACTACAACACTAGTTGGTTTGAAGATGTTGTTAATCATACCTTAGACCCTTAACTAATTTCTCACGCATTGCATGTATACTAGATAGACGTCGTCTATATTAATTTTTAACATTGATTTTTGCCTAACTTTCAATTTACATCTATATATATATATATATATATATATATATATATATTGTGTGTGTGTATTACTAATACCCTATTTGCATTCATATATAATTAGAACAAATGTGAGCATTAATTTTAATATTTCTTTAACATGCACATCTACATCCATATTTTTGCTGAAAAATATAGATACAAATAGGCAGAGCTTTGTGCCATCACACCAAGTAATAGGATAGGTAGATCTGAGAAGCCAACGAGCTAGCAGAGAACCATCAAACTTATCTCCCCAACGTGGAACACAATGGGGATGCTCATCTTTTTAATTTGCACCCTTTAGAAGGAATTATTGGAAGAAACTTTTGCAAAGATGCTCACGGTCTCTGATAGCTACTTTACTTTTTGTCACGCAGTCATCAAGCTCTTGTCTAGATTTAATCTTTCTCCTCGACACAATATGTGGTCAAACTGGGGCCATTTTGCTCCCTTTCTACTAATTAGAATCCTTGGGACCACGTCCATTGTTTTGGAGCAGCAGGCGACCCCCTTTCTGCCCTGCATGGAAGCGGGCGTTGGTCAAAGGGGATAAAGAGATGGGTCAACATGGAGTGCTATCCTTGTGGAAGTTAGCGCCCCGAATAAAAAAAGATGGGGACACTGGCACTGTGATGCCTCATGCAACTCAATTGCAACTCCTGAGATGATTTAGTGGGCCATGCCACCTTTGCCCTGTTGGCATCTCAGCCAGCAAGATGAGACACATCCTGTCATCCCTTCAAGCATGTAGCCCTCGTTGATTTGAGATAACCATGCCTTTTTTTAAGATTTCTTTTTGTGCCAAAGCCATGATTCAGTCTTTCTTACATACAAGTCATAGGCTTTCCAAAGTGGCAGGTAAAATCAGAGACATTGAGGAGCTTAATAGAACAGACATTTGACTTAATATGCTTTTATTCATGCATTAAGTATCTTCTTCTTCCTTCTTCTTCTTTTTTTTTTTTTTTTTTTTTTTGATCTTTACGCATTCAGTATCCTTGTACAACAATCCCTGCCAACAAAGTTAGTACTTCACAGCAAACCTCAGAGTAGAAATCCCCTTGCAAAGAATCAGAGACATCGAGGACAAGATGGAAGAAGAGCATTAATTAGCTTAATAGACCATACGTTTAAATTAATATGCTTTTATTCATGCATTCAGTGTCTTTTTCTTTAGCTGTTTTTGATATGGTTGATCCAGTACCGTTAGGGTTAATGATAAAAGAGACTGACGATATCCCGCTTCGGCCTTCGAGGCCCACCTCTGCGGCCAACCTCTCAGGCCAATCTCTGAGGCCGACTTCCAAGGCCCACCTTCAAGGCCCACCTCAGAGGCCCGCTTCGGAGCCTTCCACCTCCAAGGCCCGCTTCGGCCCCCTCAGGCATCCGTCATGGTCTGATCCTTGGGACCCAATAGCTTATAGCAATGGGCCACCTGGCACGCCCACATAGCCCACTACTCGCCTGCTACGATGCGTCGCCATGCCTCATTAAGGCGTATGGTCCTCCATGCGTCCATAACAGTACGTGGTCATGCCTTGTTACGGCGTGCAACCCATCACTCGCCTGCGACCACGCATTGCCATATCCCGTTACGGCGTACGACACACCACAGGCCTGCGGCTGCATGCAGCCATACCTCTTAATGGCGCGTACCTGCTGCAGTCGCGGCCGCTCAACACTTGTAAGACCGTATTGGCGGGTGGCAAATCAAGCAGGACACCTCTGACACACGGTAACAATATGGACTGTCATTGTCAGCCCCTCCTTTTTGTCCGTTATCGGACGGGGATATCATGAAATCGGAAACCTTCTGGAAGCGAGGAGGAGAGGAGATCTTCGAACAGGTATAAAAGATCACATTTACAACGAGGGAATGATCCTGAACCCTAACTCTCTAGCTTTCTTCTGCTAGCTAACTCATGTTTGTTCCCGAGTGACTGACTTGAGCGTCGGAGGGTCCCCACCGGAACATCCAGTCTCCGGGGACTTTTCTTGCAGGAGTTCGGCAAGGAGGACCTCCGTTTCCCTGGCGTTCAAGGAAGGTGACTCGGCGCCAACAGATTGGCGCGCCAGGAAGGGGGTGAAAGAAGAAAAAAGCTTCGAACCTGACAGCGACAACTTCTCTTTCCCCGAGCTCTCAAGCAATGGTGACGACCCGTGCGCGAGAGGTCTCCACTAGTCACGCTGGGGGCAGCATCGAGGGGCTGATCCGTTGGCGGTTGGCCCCTCAGCTCCCCTAGCTGACGTTCCTGCACCTCCACCGCAACAGCTTCAAGAAGACCGGCTTGCCGCCCTCACCGCGCAAGTTCAATCTTTGGCAACGGTAGTCCAAGGCCTGCAACACCAAGCGGTGGCTACGCAGCAACCGGGGCCCCTCCCGTCAGTGACTGGAGTCATCTAGCCCAGCCAGCACTCTTTCCGGAGGAGGTCCCCTGCCCGAGAAGCTTGCCACCGCCGCGCTTCGCCCAAGCCTCACCGTCGCGAAGCCTCCAAAAGGCCCTGGTCACCCTTTTGCCATGCTAGTGCATCTCCCAGGCGGCGACATGGGAAGGAAGCGGAGCGCCTTCATCAGCATCGCCACCGCTCTTCCTCCTCGGATTCCTCGAGGGGGGGGGGTCCTTTGACGGCAGAATAGCCCGCCGAGCTGAGCGTCGGCTTGACGAGTACAATCAGCGGTTGGAGGAGCTCAGTCGTCGGATCACCAACCCACCAGAGGCGGATTACGACAGCCGGCCACCGCTGTCCCACCGGATTATGGAGGAACCGATCTCAACTCGGTTCTGCCTTCCTCAGCTAGACCTGTATGACGGGATCATGGACCCCCTGGACCATTTGAAAAGTTATAAGGTCCTCATGCAGGTCTAGGGGCAACCGATTCGCTCCAGTGCATCGCCTTCCCCGCCATTTTGAAGAAAGCTGCTCGAGCTTGGTACTTCCGCCTGCCGCCACGGAGTATCGACTCCTTTCGCCAGCTGGAAAGGGCCTTTTTGGCCCATTTTGATGCATGTCGAAAGATTCCAAGGGTGGCAGATAGTCTCTTCTCGGTCCAGCAAAAAAAGTGGCGAGTCCCTGCAGGACTACGTCGCTCGGTTTAAGGAGGCCGCCCTGGAAGTCTACAACCTCGAGGATTCGGTGGCCACCTTGGCCTTGAAGCGAGGGCTCCATCCCTCTCGCTTCGCATACTCCCTCAACAAGAAGCCGCCCGGCTCGTACGCAGAGCTTTTGAGTCGGGCCCAGAATTACATCCGCGCCGACGAAGCTGACTCCTCCCAGCGCGAGGCCAGCAGGAGCACCACCAAGAAGCTGACTCGTCTAGAGCCTATTGAAGTTTGACCTAGAAGGCCCGAGCCTCCCCACTGACCAGACAACCGTCCCCGAGCTCCTGCACCGAGAGACGAGCCCTACACTCCTCTACTCGCCCTGATTATCGCACATCCTTCTCGAGATCGAGGGTGAGCCCTATCTTCAATGCCCTCCTCCAATGAATCCAAAGATCCCCCGCAACAAGAACCTCTACTACCACTACCACCGGGATCATGGCCACGACATCAACGACTGTTGCCAGCTGAAGAAGGCAATAGAGGACCTTATCCAGCATGGCTACCTAGGAAGTTCACCTAGAGGAATAACTCGGGAGCTCCTGGCCCATTAGTGCCTCCACCGCCGATGATTGACAATGCTCCCACTGAGAAGATGATGACGATGATTTCCTGGGAGGCAGGCGGCCCACCCAAGAGGCCAAGGGGGGAGGGAGAGTTAGACTCTGTAATCCCTTTTTCCAAAAGGGACTTAAAGGGGGTAGTTAATACAAATGATAATAGCATCGTCGTATCATTGATGATAGCTAAACACCCTGTAAAAAGAATTCTGGTTGATAGTGGGAGCTCGGTGGATGTGTTGAACTATGATGCCTTTGTTCGCATGAACCTGTCACCCGACCTGCTTCGACCTGTTACTACTCCTCTGATGGGGTTCACCAGAGATTCCATGAAGGTCGAGGAGGAGATCACTCTTCCTGTCATGGCTGGCACGGCCCCATACCAAAGTACAGTCTTCATGAGCTTTCTGGTGGTTCGGGTGCCCCTCGCCTATAACGCTATCCTTGGAAGGCCTGGGCTTAATCTTTTGGACGATGTTATCTCCACCAAGAGACTCCTCATGAGATTCCAACCAGTAAAGGGGTCGGCGAGATGCGCAGGGAGCAGAACCTACCGCCACTGTGCTGCCACATGGCCCCTAGCCCTCAAGGGGTGATGCCCACACCTGCACCAGAAGCACTGGACCCCTGGGACTCGGCGAGGAGGGGAGAACCGGCCGAGCGCCTGTTAGCCTTTCCCCTGGGAGAAGACCCGGAGCGGACTATCCAAGTTGGGGCTCTGCTTCCGGAGGAGGCTCGCAGCCAACTCTTTGCTTTCCTGCGAGCCAATGCTGATATCTTCGCCTGGTCAGCATCCGACATGCCAGGCATTTCGGAGGAGGTGATTACACACCAGCTCAACATTAAGCCAGAGTGCTGACCAATTAGGCAGAAGAAGAGGAGCTTTGCTTCAGACAGACAGAAGGCCATAGATGAAGAAGTGCGCAAGTTGGCAGCGGCTGGACACATTCACGAGGTGCACTACCCCGACTGGCTGGCGAATGTCGTGATGGTCTGCAAGGCCAACGGGAGCTGGAGGATGTGTGTAGACTTAACCGACCTCAATAAAGATGCCCCAAGGACAGCTTCCTGCTGCCTCGGATCGACCAGCTAGTAGATGCTACGTCCGGCCACGAGACCCTCAGCTTCATGGATGCATTCTCGGGGTACAACTAAATCAGGATGGACTCGCTGACGAAGAGGCGACCTCCTTTGTCACCGAGAAGGGGATATACTGCTACAAGGTGATGCCGTTCGGGTTGAAGAATGCGGGAGCCACCTACCAGAGGTTGATGAACAAGGTTTTCGAGGACCAAATCAGGTGCAACATGGAGGTGTACATGGACGACATGCTGACCAAGAGCACCCATGCCACGGACCATGTTGCCGACCTTGCGGAGACCTTCGCTAACCTGCGCCGGTACCGAATGAGGCTGAACCCTCGCAAGTGCGCCTTCGGAGTTGCATCAAGCAAGTTTCTGGGTTTCATGATGACACAGCGAGGAATTGAATCCAACCCAGACAAGATCCGAGCCATTTTGGATATGAGACCCTAGCTAACAAGAGGGAGGTGCAGCGTCTGATCGAGAGGGTAACAGCCTTGAGCCGCTTCATGTCAAGGTCGGCAGAGCGGTGTTGCCCTTCTTTAAGGCACTACGCAAGGTCCACAGCTTCGAATGGATGAAGGAGTGTCAGGAAGCTTTCGAGGAGCTGAAGAAATTTCTATCTACTCCTCCAATATTGTCCAAGCCAAGGAGCGGGGAGGAACTCTTTTTGTATCTTACAGCCTCCCCCGAAGTCGTCAACTCTGTGCTTGTCCGCATGGACGCCGATGGAGCGCAGAAGCCAGTCTACTACACTAGCAAGGTACTCCACAATGTTGAGACTAGATACTCCAAGACCAAGAAGATCATCTTTGCTCTGGTGGTCTCCGCCTAGCACTTCCGACCCTACTTTCAAGCTCACTCAATCGTGGTGCTCACGGACTAACCACTTCAGACTATCTTGTCCCATCCTAACACTTCCGATCGGCTGGCCAAATGGGCCATCAAGTTGGGAGAGTTTGATCTATCCATCCGACCAAGGCCTGCAATGAGTCCCAAGTGTTAGCCGACTTCTTGGTTGAGTGCACTTGGGCCGAGGAGCATCCGAGGAGTTGCACCCAGAGGCATGCATGGAGTCCCCTACGGCCGAGGGAGTGGGGAAAGAAGATTGGATTCTACATGTAGACGGAGCATCAAACTCTCAGGGGAGCGGGGCCGGACTTATCCTTGTGAGCCCCGAGGGAGAGGTGGTGGAGTACGCTCTCCGATTCCTCTTTCCGGCCACCAACAACCAGACAGAGTATGAAGCCTTGCTGGCAGGGATGAAGCTAGCCAAGGAGCTTGGTGCGGAGCGTCTGAGGGCCTTCACGGACTCCCAGCTTATCTCCGGGCAGGTCGCTGGGGAGTACGAGGCTAGAGACCCAACTATGTCCCGCTACCTGAACAAGGTGCAATCCCAAGCCTCTCAGTTTGCATATTTTTGTGTCAGCTACATTCCCTGAGTGGAGAATGCCAGGGCTGACGCGTTGTCCCGCTTGGCCACTTCGGCTGACGGTACCTTGGGAAGGACGTATGTGGAGCACCTGCAAGTCCCAAGCATTGAAGCGACGGTGGAGGAGGCAATGCCAGTCGAGCAAGAGGCTTCCTGGATGGATGCTTATGTCTGATATCTCACTAACGACACCCTCCCTGAAAACCCGGCTGAGGCCCGATTACTCAAGCGAAGGGCTCCGAAGTTCCTAATGATGGATGGGAAGCTCTATCGAAGATCATTCTCATACCCGGTCCTCAAGTGCGTCGGGCCTGCTGAAGCTGACTATATCTTACGAGAAATCCATGAAGGCATATGCGGGAGTCATCTAGGGGGCAGAGCCCTGGCATACAAGGCCCTACGGCAGGGGTATTATTGGCTGACCATGAGGGAGGACATGGCCGAGTTTGTCAAGAAGTGTGATAGCTGCCAGTGCCATGCCAACATCCAGCGGCAGCCAACATCTCAGCTGACCCCACTGGTAGCACCTTGGCCCTTCGCCCAGTGGGGGATGAACATCTTGGGGCCATTCCCTCCTGCCTCCGGCCAGCGTAAGTTCCTGCTGGTGGCTGTCGACCACTTCACCAAATGGATCGAGGCTGAGGCGCTTGCCAAGATCACCAAGGGCAAGGTGAGGGCTTTCTTCTAGAAGTCTATAATATGCCGGTTCGGGCTACCACATACTCTGGTCACCAACAACGGCCGGCAATTCGAAAACGCACGCTTCCTAGGATTTTTCACCGAGCTCGGCATTCATCAGCGGTTCACCTCTATAGGGCATCCTCAGACCAACGGAGTGGCCGAGGTAACCAACCGTATCATTCTCCAAGGACTGAGAGCCCGGCTAGATGACTGCAAGGGATGGTGGGTGGAGGAGCTCCACAATGTGCTATGGGCCTACCACACAACGCCTCGGGCCCCCACCGGAGAAACTCCCTTCAGCCTCATCTTCGAATCTGAAGCAGTCATTCCTGTAGAGATCGGTGCCCCGAGCCCTAGAGTGGAAGCATACAGCGAGGAAGACAACCCGAACCAATTGCGGGCTAACCTCGACCTGGTGGAAGAGGTGCGGGACCGAGCGCGACTCCGAATGGCAGCCTACCGACAGCGAGCGGCTAGATATTACAACACTCGTATCCGCCCAAGGGCCTTCTGGCTGGGAAGGACCCTACCGGATCACCGAAGCACTCCACCATGGAGCATACAAAATAGAAGAGCTGGACGGAAGGCCGCTCCCGCGGACATGGAATGCCGATAACCTCCGTCGGTATTATCAGTAGCGTACTCTTTCTTTACATAAAATTTTGCGATTGTATTCCCTTGGGGCTCCTGCCCCGCACTTAAAACTAATAAACAGAGGTTTAAGTATCTCAGCTTCTCAACAAAAAGCTCAAGGCCATACTCGGCATGGAAAGCCCAGTGTACCACTAGCAGACCGATGTACCATTGGCTCTCAACAAAAAGCCCAATGTACCATTGGCATTGAAGACCCGATGAACCATTGGATTCAAAAAATCTCGAGGCCAGACTCGACATGGAAAGCCCAGTGTACCACTAGCAGACCGATGTACCATCGGCTCTCAACAAAAAGCCCAATATACCATTGGCATTGAAGACCCGATGTACCATCGGATTCAAAAAAGCCCGAGGCTAGACTCAGATGGAAAGCCCAGTGTACCACTGGCAGACCGATGTACCATCGGCTCTCAATAAAAAGCCCAATGTACCATTGGCATCGAAGACCCGATGTATCATCGGATTCAAAAAAGCCTGAGGCCAGACTCGGCATGGAAAGCCCGATGTACCACTGGCAGACCGATGTACCATCGGCTCTCAACAAAAAGCCCAATGTACCATTGGCATCGAAGACCCGATGTACCATCGGATTCAAAAAAGCCCGAGACCAAAATCGGCATAGAAAGCCCAGTGTACCATTGGCAGACTAATGTACCATCGGCTCTCAACAAAAAGCCCAATGTACCATTGGCATCGAAGACCCGATGTACCATCAGATTCAAAAAAGCCCGAGGCCAGACTCGGCATGGAAAGCCCAGTGTACCACTGGCAGACCGATGTATCATCGGCTCTTAACAAAAAGTCCAATGTACCATTGGCATCGAAGACCCGATGTACCATCGGATTCAAAAAAGCCCGAGGCCAGACTCAGCATGGAAAGCCCAGTGTACCACTGGCAGACTGATGTACCATCGGCTCTCAACAAAAAGCCCAATGTACCATTTACATCGAAGACCCAATGTACCATCGGATTCAAAAAAGTCAGAGGCCAGACTCGGCATGAAAAGCCCAGTGTACCACTGGCAGACCGATGTACCATCGGCTCTTAACAAAAAGCCCAATGTACTATTAGCATCGAAAACCCGATGTACCATCGGATTCAAAAAAGCCCAAGGCCAGACTCGGTATGGAAAGCCCAGTGTACCACTGGCAGACCGATGTACCATCGGCTCTCAACAAAAAGCCCAATGTACCATTGGCATCGAAGACCCGATGTACTATCGGATTCAAAAAAGCCCGAGGCCAAACTCGGCATGGAAAGCCCAGTGTACCTGTTGGCCCAGATGGCAACCCAAAAGGGGGGGTGAATTGGGTTCTTTAAAAATTAGCCCTTTTTAAATAGTTTGCTTGAGATTAATGAGGGCAAATGCAAGATAACTATAAAGTGCAGTGAGTAAGATAGAGATAGATAAAGAGACAATGAGACACTGCAAACACAAAGATTTTATAGTGGTTCGGTGTATTCAACACCTACGTCCACTCCCAAGATTCACTTGGGTCCACACTATAATCTCTCTAGATTACAGCCGAGTTGTTTTCCAAGCTCACAACTCAAACTTGTTGTTTTACCGGGTGCACAACGAACCCAGCTGGTTTTACTCGGGCTTACCAGCACAAAACCCTACACGTTGTTTTTCACGGGCTCACAACTAACCCAAGCTTAAACAAGCTTAACCCGAGGTAAAACTACCTCCTCTAGTTCAATCCCCCAGATTGAACTAGGCAAAAATAAGATAAGTATTGTGTGTGAATACAAAGCTCCTCAATGAGCAAATATACAAATTAAGAATAATAAGGTTTAGAAAAGCCTGATTTGTAGATAGGTTGGCTTTTGATCTTTTCTTCTTTTCTTCTTTTCTTCTTCTCCTTGCTGGATTGAATCAAGCCTCAGCTCCGATTCTTCGTGGTTGAAGCAGTTGAGAAGGGTTGAAAAGCAAGAAACGAATCTCCTTTCTCCAAGTTGGGAAATCCTCCAAGACTTTGATTTTGAACGCTTTGGATTCCTCTTGAGCCTTTTGGAGTGGAGTGGATTTGAGCTAGAAGGTTTTCCTTTCAAGATTCAAGCTCACGGATTTTTGAAATGGGATTTGTCTATCTCAGATTTTCTCTTTTTTTTCAGATTTTTTCTCTTCTCTTTTTTTTTTTTGAACAATAGACTCCCCTTTTTATAGATTTCTTTTACACCTCTTTTGGAATAAAACTATCCGTTGGAGTGTACCTTCTATCAAAATATATCCGTTAGAAATGAGTAAAAATAGAAAGTTACCGTTAGAGCTGATCTGGCAACTTCGTTTTTCGTTCCAGGTGGGTTGGAGTCGACTCTAACTTTTCTGGAGTCGGCTCTAGCTCGAGGCGTTTTAAAATGATATTTCCGGAGTCGTCTCTGGCTTTTCTGGGGTCGACAAGAAACTTTTCCGGAGTCGACTCTAACTTACCCGGAGTCGACTCTAGGTTGGAGCCAGAAAAATCGACTTTCTGCTTCGTCTGTGAGAGTCGACTCTAACAGTCTCGGAGTCGACTCTAATGACCGTGCCAGTTCCGGAGTCGGCTCTGTGATTCTCGGAGTCGACTCTAATGTCTGCAATTCTTACCTAGACATTAGATTCGATCCAGAACACATTGTAACTCTTGATTTTGATCTTTCAATAGTCTTATAGGCTGAAACACTAAATCAAAATCATCAGAGCCTTCAAAAATTATACTCAAATAGTTTTGTTAATCATCAAAATCATCAATTGGGTCAACAATCTCCCCCTTTTTGATGATAACAAAAACTTTGAGTATATGCATTCAAAAATTCAATCAAACTAAGGATTATAGTCATTTTAACTTTAAACCATTGAAATTAAGGTTTTGATGCCAATGTTCAATGTAAACTTTAAAATTGTACATGAGTTCAATATAATCCATCAATATTGAATTGTTAAACTTAATGTGCATAAGATTGTAAATGAGCTTTTTGTTAAGCTCCCCCTGCATTGAGTAGCTCCTCTTATATATAAACATCAAATTGTAACAGATTAATCATTTCAATTCATTTTGCATAAACAATTAATTAATTCTCCCCTTTCTTTCTTTCTTTATGCATATATATTCAATATTCCTATTCAATCTTTCTTTCTTTGCATATACACAACTATCTCTCCCCCTTTTTTGTTATTAGCAATAAGGAGAGTAAAGAAAAATTTATAATCTCAATAAAGCATAGGAATCCAATCAATCAAAATTTGAAAAAGTGAAATTGTATTTCATATGCAAGAACCATTACATCAGTTGATTCATTTACATTTCAAAATGAAATACATTGGATAATCAAAAACTTCCTAAGTACAAGCTATCAAACTCAAAAACAAGATCAAATGTGCTTGAATACAATTTTCTTTAGATGACCTATTATCTCCATTACATCATCTTTTTGTGATTTCTTAAAATTTTCAAGGCAGCTTCGATTTGAGAGACTGCAAGGTCAATATCCTTCTTCAATTGACCCGTTGCATGAACATACGATCCTGATCCATCGGCAATGCCTTCCATCCTTTCGAAGATCTTGTGAAGCTCAGCTCCAAAGGATTCCACAGAACTGCCTAAGGTAAAGGATAGCATGTCCAGTCTCGAATTTAATTCTTCTTTTAACTGATTAAAGTCATCCTTCAATTGATTAATTTCATTTGACCTGTGACTGTCATACTCAGCAAGTAAGCTTCTTAACTGATCAAGTTGTTCATTAGAAAATCTTCCAGAATTTGTTATAGGCTGATGTGGAGGTGATGGAATAGAACTCGGTCCGGCCTCCGAAGGTCCAGCAGACGAAGGTCCCGCAAATGATGAATCAGGGACTGATGGTCCCGCAGTAGATGGTCCTGGGATTTCTTCTAGTCTGGTTCCCTCTGCACCATCCCTATCTGTTCTTTCCTCTCTCCTCATCCAAACACCATTAACTTTCTTAAATCCCATTCTATGAATAGTTGAAGTGCTGTAATAATCAGTGTGTCTCAGTTTTCTTAATGGTTCATTTTCCATGATGAGCACACCCTGGCTTCTAAAAACTAGTGTCAGAATCATACCGTATGGCAGTGTTGATCTTTTCTTAGTAGCTGCCTCTGCCATGTAACCTATCATCATGCCAGCTAAATTGACTGGCCTTCCAGTTATAATGCAGTCCATCATCAGAACGTCTCGCTCCGAGACATACTCGAATCTCCCTATTTTTGGAAATAAGATTCTACCACATATATTATGCAATAATCTGAGTTCTAGGTTTAACTGATTTGCAAAGATCTCTTCGAACTCAGTCACATCTCTTCCTAGCATCCTTGATAGTGCACCACTTCTGTCATTAAGTTGACATTCCATTAAACCAACAGTGGGCATTTCTAATAGGGTTCCAAGAATCTCAGTTGTTACCGTAACCCTAGTTCCTCTCACTGTGCTAATCAATCCTCCTTCTCCTCTGCTTAATCCATTATAAAACTCCCTTACCAATGCTGGATATGTGGGCAAATCTAGTGAGCACACTTTCTCCCATCCCATATCCCTTAAATTTCTTCCAATAGAGAAACCCTCCGATTCAAATAAATCAAAATTAACTTTTCTCCCAGTGGTAATGGTCTTACCAGCTAATTGATCAACCTTAGGAGATGAGGGTGAAGGTGGAGAATCCTCTTGAGTGGCCGAAGAGGAAGAAGGCGATGGTTGCCTCCGAACCGTGCGTCTCTTCGTTGGAACGGATGCTCCAGCGACGAATCCGCGCCTCTTTGGAGCCATTGAGAGGATTGGAAGGTTAATCAGGGGTTTTGAGTAGATTTGGGGAAGTTGGAAAAGTTTTGGAGTTCTTAGGAACGGTTTAGGAGACGATTGGAATGATTGGGGGTCGACTCCGCCTTTTTATTTTTGACCTAACTCGACTTAGAGTCGACTCCCGAAAACTGGGTGTCGGCTCCGAGCCAGAAAGTCTGTCAGCGCTCGTATTAGAGTCGGCTCCACAAAAGCCAGAGTCGGCTCTAATCACTTAGACAGAAAATCAAAAACTCAGGTGTCGACTCCGCAAACTGTCAGAGTCGACTCTAACAGTTTCAGAGATAAAAAATTAAGTTTCAAGAATTTGAAACTATTCAAATTAATCATCAAATTATAGATTAAAGTTCTTTAGCAATTGGGGAAACATTGAATCAAGATCTAGATAGATTTCCTTATTGAAATATCAAGATTTTTCAAGAAAATGATGAAATCTAGATTGATGTCCTTAAGAGTTTCAGAAAACTATTCCAAAGGATCACAAACTCCTAATTCTCCTCTAAGATAACAAAATCTTTCTTCACTTAAGGGTTTTGTTAATATATCTGCAAGTTGTTCTTCAGTATTCACATAATCAAGACAAATTTCATTATTGGCTACATGTTCTCTTATAAAGTGATATCGTATTTCAATATGCTTTGTTCTTGAATGTTGAATTGGATTTTTAGTAAGATTTATTGCACTTGTATTATCACATCTTATGGGTGTCTTATCAAGTGTGATACCATAGTCTTCAAGTTGTCTCTTAATCCATAGGATTTGAGCACAGCAACTTCCTGCTGCAACATATTCTGCTTCCGCAGTAGATAATGCAACCGAATTTTGCTTTTTGCTAAACCATGAGATTAAGTTACTTCCTAAAAATTGGCATGCACCACTTGTGCTTTTTCTATCTAACTTGCATCCGGCATAATCAGAATCTGAGTATGCAATTAGATTTAATGTGGAATCTCTAGAATACCATAAACCTACATTTTTTGTTCCACTTAAGTATCTTAGTATTCTTTTAACAGCTATTAAGTGTGATTCTTTAGGTTCTGATTGAAATCTAGCACATAAACATACAGAAAACATAATATCTGGTCTACTTGCTGTCAAATAAAGAAGGGATCCGATAATACCTCGATAATATTTTTGATCAACCTTTTTACCTTCTTCATCTTTGTCCAGCTTGCATGAAGGACTCATTGGTGTTCCGAGGGGTTTAATTGATTCCATACCAAATTTCTTTAGAATCTCTCTTGTGTACTTAGTTTGGTTGATAAAGATACCCTCTTTGCTTTGTTTGATTTGGAGTCCAAGGAAGAAGTTGAGTTCTCCTATCATGCTCATCTCGAATTCTCCCTTGTTGAGAAATTATTGAAACATAATTGCCCCAACTTATTGATTTTGATGATTTCCAAAAGACATTACTTTACTTTCTAAAAGGCTATGAACATGTTAAGTCAATCAATGAAATATTCTTACTATAAGCAATTTCAAATTGGAAACTATGAACTGTTAAAAATGTAATGAGTTTATGGAATCAATTGAATATATGTTTCAGTGAGCTATACTTATGAATTCAAAAATGATTTCTATACCAATCTTTTAAAGATCAATGACTTAATGAAAATGCTTTGAAATTGAGCATTACTGTTAAATCAACATTATTTAAGTCATATTTATATTTCAAAGTTGGTTGGGATGATTTTCAAAGCAAATCAGAATGTTTTCTGATTTTTGTATCAGTCCCGAGCCGACTCGAGAGTTTCCGAGTCGACTCCTGTGATTATATGATTTTTAATGTTGTCTCGAGTCGACACTTGAATTTTCAAGAGTCGACCCCTGAACTTTCGCGAGCCGACTCGTGACTGTGCGAGCCGACTCGACTCAGACGGCAGAAAGACTCATTTTTGAGTGCCTCTCGAGTCGACTCCCAGCTTTCGCGAGTCGACCCCTGAAAGTCAAGAGTCGACTCCCAGCTTTTCACGAGTCGACCCCTGAAAATTCTCTTTTTGGTGCGTTTCTGGATTCGCGTGTCCGAGCCGACTCGCACAGTACTCGAGCCGACTCCCCGGAATCTGGGCGGTAATTTTTGAGTTGACACATCAGCACCAACGGTAATATTTTGAATCAACGGCTATATTTTACTGTGTCTAACGGCTATATCTTTTCAGGATCTATAAATAGAGGAGCCAGATTCAAATAGAAATATATACATATTGAAAAACAAGAGAGAAAAATAGAGAGAACCTATTGAATATCAAAAAGGGAAACTGAGAGTATTGTAGAATCATTTGATTCAAGGAGAGATTCAATCTTTGGATTTGAGAGAGAGATTCGTGTGCATCATTAATCAACTCTCAAAGCTCAAGAGGAAGGCAAAAAGCAATCCAACGTGCAAAATCTTCAGCCATTCCAAGTTCAAAAAGAGGCAACACATTCTCCAAAGCTTTCAACGATTGAGGAATCTTGCTGAGGCATCGATTCAACTCTTCAAGGAGAAAAGGGAGAAAGCCATTGCTGCAATCATCCGGAAAACCATCAGGCGTTTCTAACCCTAGTTTTTATTTATTCTTAAATTTGTATATCTGCTCAAGAAGGAGCATTTTGTTAAAAATACTTTGATTTCACTTGGTTACTGGTTCAATCAGTGGATTGAATCAGTGGAGGTAGGTTTACCTCGTTACAAGCCGGAGTGCTTGTGTTGGGTTCGTTGTGATCCCGCAAAACAACGAGTAAGGTTTGTTGTTAGCCCGCAAAACAACGTGTAGGGTTTTTGTGCTGGTAAGCCCGCAAAACCAGCTGGGTTCGTTGTGATCCCGGTGAAAACAACAAGTTTGAGTTGTGATCTTGTAAAACAACTCAGCTGTAATCGGTGATTATAGTGGACCCAAGTGATCCTTGGGAGTGGATGTAGGTGTTGGATACACCGAACCACTATAAAACTTTTGTGTTTGCCGTGTTCATTTTCTCTATCTCTATCTCTCTTTGTTAACTGCTGTTCTTTGCTTATTAGTTAATCTCACTTGCACATCTTGCTAATAATCAATAAAGTTAAAAAGGGCTTAAATTTTTAAGAACCCAATTCACCCCCCCCTCTTGGGTTGCCATCTGGGCCAACAATTGGTATCAGAGCATAGTGCTCATTTAGAGTTTGATCTCACGATCAAGAGCTAAAGGTCATTATGGCAACACAAAGTGGTTCTAGTTTTGCTGAAGGTCATTCTACGAATAGACCTCCACTTTTTAATGGCTCAAACTATTCTTATTGGAAAGCTAGAATGAGGATATTCATTCAAGCTTCTGATTATGAGCTTTGGGGTGTTATATTAAATGGACCTAGTACACCCACACACCTTATTGATGGCACTATTGTTCCAAAGCCCGAAAGGGATTGGAATGATAATGATAGGAGAATGGCTCAACTTAATGCCAAAGCCATTAATATCTTATATTGTTCCTTAGATTCAAATGAATTCAACCGCATCTCTACTTGTAATTCCGCTAAAGAAATATGGGATAGGTTGGAAATTACACATGAAGGAACAAACCAAGTAAAAGAATCAAAGATAAATATTTTGGTTCATAAATATGAATTGTTCACAATGGAACAAACTGAAACCATCACATGCATGTTCACTAGATTCACCGATATTGTGAATGGTTTGAAAAGTTTAGGAAAAGTTTATACTAATGCTGATCTTGTTCGCAAAATACTCAGGTCATTGCCAAGATCGTGGGAAGCAAAAGTCACAGCAATCCAAGAAGCCAAAGACCTCAATGCACTACCCTTAGAGGAGCTTCTAGGATCTCTCATGACCCACGAATTGACAATGAGGCAGCATATTGAGGAGGAAACAAAAAGAAGAAAAACTTTTGCTCTAAAGGCTGCAGAATTGGAAGAGAGCAGCAGTGATGATAGTGATGAAGATGATGATGAAACTGCTCTCTTGGCCAAGAAGTTCAGAAGATTTATGAGAAAAAGGCCCTTCCAAAAAGAAATTTGGAGCAAGAATGAAGGAGAAAAGGATAAGAAAAAGGACAAGAGAAAGAAAAGAAAAGAGCCCTTATATGTTATGAGTGCAAAAAGCCAGGGCATTATCGATATGATTGTCCTTTACTAAAAAGGCCTTCAAGAAAAAGAAGAAAGCATATATGGCAACATGGTCTGATGAATCTTCTTCATCGGAAGAAGAAGAGCAAAAGGAAGTTGCCAATATTTGCTTCATGGCCAACGACGACGACTGCGACAATGAGGTAAGTTCTGAAAACTCAAATGATGATTTTACTTTTGATGAAATGTTTGAGGCTTTTAATGAACTTATGATAGATTTTAAATTGTTGAAAAAGAAATTTAAATCTGTGAAAAATGATAACATTAGTTTAGCTAAAAGTAAAAGAATTAGCTTTAGAAGTTAAAAACTTAACTAATGAAAAAGAAGAACTTAGGAAAGAAAGAGATAATCTGAATCAAGAAAAAGATTTATTAAAATCTGAAACTAAAAACTCAACTAAAGATTTAAAAGATCAAATAAAAACTTTAGCTTTAGATAAAGAACAGCAAGCTAAAGAAATTGACTCTCTTAAGAAAGATGTTAAAAAATATAAGGACATTGTTGAGAAATTCACTTAAGCTCAACTAAACTTAACATGATCCTAGATAGTCAAAAGCTGTTTTTGACAAAGCTGGTTTAGGATATAACACATTAAGAAAACAGAAATCACTAAAGAATATTTTTGTAAAAGCCAACCAAGGTAATATAACTTGTTTTAAATGTAATGAAAAAGGTCACAAATCCTTTGAATGCAAAACCTTAAAAACAACAAGTTAAATATTAAAGCTAAGAAAATATGGGTTCCGAAAGGAACAATTTTTTGCTGCTAACCATGAAGGACCCAAGAAAGCTTGGGTACCTAAGCATAAAGTTTGATGATATTGCAGGAATGTCTTGTGGCCAAAAGATCAAACAAGAAGTGGTATCTTGATAGCGGCTGCTCAAGACATATGACGGGTGACAAAGAGGAATTCATCACCCTAGAAGAAAATGTTGGTGGAGTTGTGACATTTGGCGATAACGGTAAAGGTCAAATTTTGGGCCTTGGTAAAGTTCGCATAACTCCATCTATAGTAATTGATAATGTACTTTATGTTAATGGTTTGAAGCATAATCTAATTAGCATAAGTCAATTATGTGATAAAAACTTTAATGTTTCTTTTAAATCTTCTTTATGCACTGTAACTAATTCTATTGATGATAGCATTGTTTTTACTGGTTATAGATTTGGCAATATATACTTAGTTGACACAGACAAAACTTCTAAGAGTAGTCATTGCCTAATTACTGATAATGCTAACATTAATGATATTAGTTGGTTGTGGCATCGTAGATTAGGTCATGCAAGCACACACCTTATTTCAAAACTAATTAAAATGGATTTAGTCAAAGGTTTACCTAAATTAGATTTTGAAAATAATAAAATCTGTGATGCATGTCAATTTGGAAAACAAACTAGAAGTTCATTTAAATCTAAAAACATTGTTTCAACTTCTAGGGGACTAGAGCTACTTCACATGGACCTTTTCGGACCAACTAGAACCACAAGTCTAGGAGGAAAGAAATATGGTCTAGTGATTGTAGATGATTATTCTAGATATACTTGGGTAATGTTTTTAGCTCACAAAGATGAGACTTTCTCGATGTTCCTGAAATTTTTCAAGAAAGTCACAAATGAGAAAAACACTACTATAGTATCTCTAAGAAGTGATCATGGAACAGAATTTGAAAATCACTTATTTGAAAATTTCTGCACTGAAAATGGAATTAATCATAATTTTTCAGCCCCTAGGACTCCACAACAAAACGGTGTAGTTGAAAGAAAGAATAGAACTTTAGAAGACATGGCC
Organism: Calamus simplicifolius; assembly: GCA_900491605.1. Lineage (NCBI taxonomy): Eukaryota > Viridiplantae > Streptophyta > Magnoliopsida > Arecales > Arecaceae > Calamus > Calamus simplicifolius. Next base: position 406,669 of record UESW01004029.1, read on the forward strand.
CGTACCATGCTATGTGAAAGCAACTTACCAAAGTATTTTGGGCGGAAGCAATTAACACAGCATGTTACATCTTAAATAGAGCTTTAATAAGACCAATATTAAAGAAAACACCTTATGAATTATGGAATGAAAGAAAACCAAATATAAAATACTTTCATGCATTTGGATGTAAATGCTTCATTCATAATAATGGTAAAAACAACTTAGGAAAATTTGATGCTAAATCTGATGAAGGAATTTTTCTAGGTTATTCAACAACTAGTAAGGCATATAGAATCTTTAACAAGAAAACCTTAGTAGTTGAAGAATCCATTCATGTAGTTTTCGATGAATCTTTAGCATCTGGATCTGAAAAGATTATGATGAGGAAGATACAAACATAATTGAAAAAGATCTTGAAAAACTTAATATTGAAGTATCTTCTGATCATGAACAAGAGCTAAAGATAATGATTCACATAAGGATGATGATGTTAATATGATCATAATGATGTAGATCTTCCAAGAGACTGGAGATATGCTTATAGTCATCCTAAGGAATTGATTATAGGTGATCCATCTCAAGGAATAAGGACTAGATCATACATGAGAAATTAGTAATCATCTTGCATTTGTATCACAAATAGAACCTAAAACTATAGAAGAAGCTGAAAAAGATAATAATTGGATGTTAGCTATGCAAGAAGAACTTAATCAATTTACTAGAAATAATGTTTGGACTTTAGTGGAAAGACCTAAAAACCATTCAATTATAGGAACTAAATGGGTTTTTAGAAATAAGTTAGATGAAAATGGCATAGTAATTAGAAACAAAGCTAGATTGGTTGCTAAAGGATATAGTCAAGAAGAAGGTATTGATTTTGATGAAACCTTTGCACCTGTAGCTAGACTAGAAGCCATTAGACTTTTACTTGCATTTGCATGTCATATGAACATTAACCTATTTCAAATGGATGTAAAAAGCGCATTTTTAAATGGACTTATTAATGAAGAAGTCTATGTAGAACAACCACCAGGTTTTGAAGATCACGAGTTTTCAAATCACGTTTTTAAATTGCACAAAGCTTTATATGGTTTGAAACAAGCACCTAGAGCTTGGTATGATAGGTTAAGTAAATTTCTAATAGAAAATGATTTTACAAGAGGAAATGTTGATAAAACTTTGTTTTTAAAAAGAAAAAGTAAAGATTTACTTGTAGTACAAATATACGTAGATGACATTATTTTTGGTGCTACTAACGAATCTCTTTGTCAAGAATTTGCAAAGTTAATGCAGGGAGAATTCGAGATGAGCATGATGGGAGAACTCAACTTCTTCCTTGGACTCCAGATCAAACAATGCAAGGAGGGAATTTTTATCAACCAAACCAAGTACACAAGAGAACTACTCAAAAAGTTTGGTATGGAAACAATGAAACCCCTTGGAACACCAATGAGTCCTTCATGCAAGCTAGACAAAGATGAAGAAGGTAAGAAGGTTGATCAGAAGTATTATCGAGGTATTATCGGATCCCTTCTCTATTTAACAGCAAGTAGACCAGATATAATGTTTGCAGTATGTTTGTGTGCTAGATTTCAAGCTGAACCTAAAGAATCACATTTAATAGCTGTTAAAAGAATATTAAGATATCTAAATGGAACAAAAATGTAGGTTTATGGTATTCTAGAGACTCCACATTAAACCTAATTGCATATTCAGATTCTGATTATGCCGGATGTAAAATTGATAGAAAAAGCACAAGTGGTGCATGCCATTTCTTAGGCAGTAACTTAATCACATGGTTTAGCAAAAAGCAAAATTCAGTTGCATTATCAACTACTGAAGCTGAATATGTAGCAGCTGGAAGTTGCTGTGCGCAAATCCTATGGATTAAGCGACAACTTGAGGACTATGGTATCAAACTTAATAAGACACCCATAAAATGTGATAATACTAGCGCAATCAATTTAACGAAAAATCCAATTCAACACTCAAGGACAAAACACATAGAAATTAGATATCATTTTATAAGAGAACATGTAGCTAATGATGAAATTTGTTTAGATTATGTAAACACTGAAGAACAATTAGCTGACATCTTTACAAAACCCCTAAGTGAAGAAAGGTTTGAATATCTTAGAGGAGAATTAGGAATTTGTAATCCTTTTGAATAAATTTTGAAATACTTAAGGAAATGCATCTAGAATTCTTTCAATTCCTCAAAATCTTAAGGAAATAGTATCTAGAATTCATATCAAAATGATTTATCAAGACTCAATGATTATGAATCATACACAAAATCAAATCCGGAATCATTTCAAACATTCAGAAAATTTTCAATTTTTTTGTTCTGAAATGGTCTCCGAGCCGACTCGGTGTGTACCGGAGTCGACTCGAGTTTCTCTGAAACTTGGGAGCCGACTCCTGGTATGAGCGAGTCGACTCGAGTTCGAGATTTCTCTCTGTGATTTAGGCGAGCCGACTCGAGGTTATGCGCGAGTCGACTCGACGTGGTCCCAGGTTGATTATCTAGGGCACGAGTCGACCCGACGGTCATTTCTAACTTTTCTAATCCTTCGTTTCTCTCTACAAAAATCTCCCAAACCCTCCAAATCTTCCAATACTTCCGATTAATCACTCCAATCAAATCTATGGCACCCAAAACCGTGGAGCCAGCAGTAGAGGCGCCGGGATGAAGAGGAAAAGAATGTGCGACGACCCGTCCGCGAGCCGTCCGTGGATTCTACTCTTCTTCTTCCAGTGATTCTCCTGCTCCTACTTCTAACCCTCAGGTAGACCTCCTAGCTAGTAGAGTTGTGACAACGGGAAGGAAGGTCGATTTTGAGCTTTTTGAGAATGAGGGATTCATTATAGGAAGACAGTTATTGGATGGGACTTGAGAAAATTTGTTCATTAGATTGTCCTACTTATCCAGCCTTGGTGAAAGAATTTTATAAGAATCTGACTAGAGGAGACAATGGGTTAGTAAGCACAGTGAGAGGATAAGTCTAAACATTACTGACACCATCTTATCTAGACTTTTAAACCTTTCATTGTCTGGACCTTGCACATTTGCTTCAGAGGATAGGTCTCCTGCTCTCACCAGACTATTGCATAGAGACTTTGAAGGATTTGAGGAAGTTCTTGCAAGTCAACTGCCATTGGAACTTAGACTTTACATAATATCTGCAGTAGAGTTTTATTTCCCAAAACAGGCAGGTTTGACTATGTTTCAGAGAGGGACATTTTCATTATGGATGCTATTGTATCAGGAAAACCTTTTAATCTGCCTAGAATGATTTTATGGTACATGGCTGATTGTGGAAGTAAAAGGAAATCATGTCTTCCCTATGGTATGATCTTGACTCAGTTGTTCAGGAGCCAAGGGATTGTGTTTAGTGACAGTGAGCCCAAGAAGGAATTAAGACACACAGACTATTATACCTTGGCCACTATCAACAGAATGGGTTTTATCAAAAGAAATGGAATTTGGGAAAGGAAGAACAGTTTAGAGGATAGAGCTGAGGCACCTAGACATTCATCTCCAGAGCCACCTCAGACTTCATTCATACCAGACCCAGTTCCAGCTCCATCAGATATTCCAGTTCCTGCTTCTGCATCTACATCTGCTCCAGTTCAGACCTCTGCTTCTACATCTGTCAGTTTTTCAGACACTCAGTTAGAGCAGCTTAGGTCTCTATTCAAATCAGAGTTAATTGAGCATGAGACTAGATTGAAGACTGAATTTGATGAAAAATTTATGAACTTGAAGGAAGCACTTTATTCTATTAATGATCGAGTATCTTCTATTGAAGCCAATGTTAGCTCATCCACCTCCTCTCTAAATGAAGATTTGAAGAATATATTTGAAGAATTGAAGGATATTTGTGGAGATGGTGAGACTTATGCAAAATGTAATGCAGAGCTTCAAGACAAAATTTCAAGTGCATGCAAGTTTGTTGATGAAAAACTAAAAGATTATGTCAAGATTCAATGTGAAGGAATGCATAAGATTATAGAACACTTAACTAGAATTACTAGGCAACATTTTTGATTTCTCTTTATGTATTTGAGTTTGATGTAATGAATGTGAAATTTGCAGTTATGTAATTTGCAGTTATTTGTAGTAATTGAACTTTGATGTAATGCTTTTTGATGTTAATGAAATTCAGTTCATTTCAATGTTGTGTACATTTGAGATATGATGTTTTGAAGTATACCTTGAATACATTAATGTATTTCTTAACCTTTTTGTTGATTACAAAAAAGGGGGAGAAATATTTAAATCGTATATGCTTTCAATTTGATTCAAGTTTGTTAAGTTTCTTTAAGAAGAAGAAATCATTAAAAGGGAGAAAATGTATTTAATCGTATATGCAATTTAAGACTCTGAAAGGGGGAGAGAAAATTTTGAGTATTATTAAGGGGAAGAGATAACTTAAGTATCATTTGCTCAAAGCTCAAAATTTAAAATTTTTGAATGAATTATAAAACTGAGTTTCATAGGGGGAGCTACCTCATTGAGGGGGAGCCTTTCCATGAACATAAATTTTGATTATAGAATCACAAATTCTTTTTTCAAGTTTAACTCGCATATACTTAATGTTTTTGTCATCATCAAAAAGGGGGAGATTGTTGAGAAATTATTGAAACATAATTGCCCCAACTTATTGATTTTGATGATTTCCAAAAGACATTACTTTACTTTCTAAAAGGCTATGAACATGTTAAGTCAATCAATGAAATATTCTTACTATGAGCAATTTCAAATTGGAAACTATGAACTGTTAATGTGTAATGAGTTTTTGAATCAATTGAATATATGTTTCAGTGAGCTATACTTATGAATTCAAAAATGATTTCTATACCACTCTTTTAAAGATCAATGAATTAATGAAAATGCTTTGAAATTGAGCATTACTGTTAAATCAACATTATTCAAGTCATATTTATATTTCAAATTGGTTGGGATGATTTTCAAAGCAAATCAGAATGTTTTCTGATTTTTGTATCAGTCCCGAGCCGACTCGAGAGTTTCCGAGTCGACTCCTGTGTTATCTGATTTTTAATGTTGTCTCGAGTCGACACTTGAGTTTTCAAGAGTCGACCCCTGAACCTTCTCGAGCCGACTCATGGACTGTGCGAGCCGACTCGACTCAGACGGCAGAAAGACTCATTTTTGAGTGCCTCTCGAGTCGACTCCCAGCTCTTCGCGAGTCGACCCCTGAAAGTCAAGAGTCGACTCCCAGCTTTTCGCGAGTCGACCCCTGAAGACTCACTTTTTGGTGCGTTTCTGGATTCGCGTGTTCGAGCCGACTCGCACAGTACTCGAGCCGACTCCACGGAATCTGGGCGATAATTTTTGAGTTGACACATCAGCACCAACGGTAATATTTTGAATCAACGGCTATATTTTACTGTGTCTAACGGCTATATCTTTTCAGGATCTATAAATAGAAGAGCCAGATTCAAATAGAAAGATAGAGATTGAAAAAGAAAAGAGAATAGAAGAGCAAGAGAGAAAAATAGAGAGAGCCTATTGAATATCAAAAAAAAGGGAAAACTGAGAGTATTGTAGAATCATTTGATTCAAGGAGAGATTCAATCTTTGCATTTGAGAGAGAGATTCGTGTGCATCATTTAATCGACTCTCAAAGCTCAAGAGGAAGGCAAAAAGCAATCCAACGTGCAAAATCTTCAGCCATTCCCAAGTTCAAAAAGAGGCAACACATTCTCCAAAGCTTTTCAACGATTGAGGAATCTTGCTGAGGCATCGATTCAACTTTTCAAGGAGAAAAGGGAGAAAGCCATCGCTGCAATCATCCGGAAAACCATCAGGCGTTTCTAACCCTAGTTTTTATTTATTCTTAAATTTGTATATCTGCTCAAGAAGGAGCATTTTTGTTACAAATACTTTGATTTCACTTGGTTACTGGTTCAATCAGTGGATTGAATCAGTGGAGGTAGGTTTACCTCGTTACAAGCCGGAGTGCTTGTGTTGGGTTCGTTGTGATCCCGTGAAAACAACGAGTAGGTTTGTTGTTAGCCCGCAAAACAACGTGTAGGGTTTTGTGCTGGTAAGCCCGCAAAACCAGCTGGGTTCGTTGTGATCCCGGTGAAAACAACAAGTTAGAGTTGTGATCTTGTAAAACAACTCAGCTGTAATCGGTGTGATTATAGTGGACCCAAGTGATCCTTGGGAGTGGATGTAGGTGTTGGATACACCGAACCACTATAAAACTTTTGTGTTTGCCGTGTTCATTTTCTCTCACTCTATATCTCTTGTTAATTGCTTGGATATTGTTTTAAGTTAATCTCTCTTGCATATATTGATAATACATCTATTGAAGTTAAAAAGGACTTAAATTTTTAAGAACCCAATTCACCCCCCCCCCCTCTTGGGTTGCCATCTGGGCCAACAGGCGCCGCCGGGCTCGGCGTCCGAAGCATCGACATATTCATCTTCGTCTTCTTCTGCGGACTCGCCGTCTTCGGAATCTTCGATGCTCAGAAAAGAAAGGTCCCACTCCGGGTGCCCGCTAAGTATCCTCTGCTTACACTCTTCCATCCCGTGACGGAATGCGTCTACGTCATAGCGTCTTGCCTCCCTGAAGAATGGCGAGCTGCGTGTTGGCCTCGGCGGCCCGTTTCTCGGCCTCAGCCGCCTGGGCCTTCAGGATGGCGTTTTGCCCCTCGAGCTCGCTAGACCGTATCTCGAGCTCCGAGCTCCTACTGCGAGCGGACGCAACGCACTTTGGAGAGCCTGAATCTCCGACCCCATCCTCGCCATCTGGAAAAGTCAAGGACAATCGGCATCACAGGGAACCAATAGAAAAATAAGAGGGTAAATAAGAGCATACCTCCCCCTCTCGCCTGGCCAACCTTCCGGCCAGCTCCTCAGCCTCACTCCGGGCCCTCGTCCTGTCAGCGCCGACCAACTCCACCCTCTCTTGCAGGGTACTGATCTTCGATCCGGCTTCAATCTCCCCGAGCTTGCGATAACTCGCCATTCACTCGAGTCATTATCCCTTGTTGCCACTTCGCGTTCTCCTTCAATTCGGCGATTTCGTCATTACGCCTTTTCAATTCTCCTCCACCTCGCCCAACATTCTCGTCAGGCGTTTTCTTTCGTCGTCGGCCTCTCTCCTCAACCGGCTCAGACTCTCCGTGGTCCCGCCGCATCGCCACCACCTCCGCGGAGTGTTTTGATTTGATCTTGGCCAACTCCCGGCATGCGTCATCGCTCTTCGCCAGGAGTCCCTGTAACTCCTCCACCCTATGCTTCAGCTTGGACACCTCGTCCACAGCAGCCTGGTGTGCCGCCCTGGCCGCCTCGAGCTCCTATCCATCGTGTCCATGAGCTCTGCGAACTGCTCAGACTTTTCAGCCGCGACTGGAGCTCGACTTCTCCCTCCGGGCCTGGACGCTGGCCCCTGTCGCCAGACTCAAGCGCCAGCAAATCGCCCGGGAAAGCAAAACCCCTGCAAAGGCAAAAATGAGTAAGCGCCCACAACGGAGTCCATCGGGTAACATCTACACGCTGGGAAAATGACTCACCTTCGAAGCATAGTCCCGGGTCATCTTCATCAAAGTCGTATTATCTATGGCGGGGAGGAGATGAATACCCTCAGCTACACCTTGCTGCCCGAACGCAGCATCTATCAACCCCCGGTCAGCGAACTCGTCCGTCGATGGACCCGCACCCGGATGCAGGACCGACCTTATCATGGCGGAAAACGCCTCGTCAATGCTAGCCTCCGAGCCACTGGGTTGACCGACCCCGCCTGAGGGACCGGCCTGGACGATCCCCAGCTGAGTGGCCTGCAGCCTCCCAGCCTCTTCCGTCAGGGCCCTGGCTTGAGCCTCTTCAGATAGCTCGGCCAGCCCAAGCGCTAATCTCCCCAAAATCTTCCTCGAAGGGGCCCCGATCGTGGGACCCCCACTTTGTTGCGCTCCCTCCACCGGTGCGCCCTCTCCAGTAGCCACCACCTGCGGCCCCTCCGCGGGCTCCCCCGAGGTCTCAGTCTGAACCGCCTCTTGACCCATCGAGGACGGCCCACCTCACTGCTGCCGGATTCCCCAGCGGATAGGCCAAGCAGGGGCCCCTCCCGAACTTCCTTCCGCTGCGGCTGTCTCCTCCCCCTCTCCCGCTGGAGCCAGTGGCGATCCACGGGGGCGATGGACCCCTCCGCTACGGCCGCCTCCACTGGACACGTCACGAGTTCCTCCTTCAAGGGAGGCGCGGTCGGATGAGCCAGCGGAGCCTCATCCGAACTATCTGAAATCTCCAAACGAGAGGTTCGGGCGCCACGGCCGCCCTCCCCGTATCCTCCTTCGCCCCAGGCGCCTCTGTAGCGACTGCTCCAGCGCCCGGCGGGCTCTTTGCGGATGTGTGGCCCCTCTTTTTGGGTCGGCCGCTGTCCGCTCCACTACCTTCCCCAGGACGCTTCCCTCTCTTCCTCTTGGAGAGGCTCGACAACGCCAACCTCGTGGCTGTCAAACCGGAGTTCACATATTCAAACCCAAGCGCAGTAATCGGGAAAAATACGCAGCGCAAAAAGAAACTCACCTTGAGGATCCAAAGGGCTGAGCCCGGCTGCAAAGAGAGCTCCCTCCGATAACAGGTCGTTAGCCGAAAACGTCTGTCCATTACGAAGGACATCCAGGTCCCTCTCCTCCTGCGCCGATAAGGCCGGATGCGTCTCCGCATCCCTCGCAACTTCCCCCCATCGCGAGGGAAATCGGAACCGATGTTCCCCTCCGCAATCACAAATCGACTCTTCCACCCCTTGATGGAAGAGGGCTTATCCGCAATGACATTAAAAGACCTCCGGGGCCCGATGGAGGTCCACTCCGATTTCCGCCCGGGAGTTAGGTGATAACAGGTGCGAAAAGGGGGAGAGTCGCAACGATTGGATCTGGTGACACATCGAGATAAATCCGACGATGTTCCGCCAACTGTTTGGGGCCACCATCGATGGACAGATGTTGTAGTGGGTCATGATCTCCTTCACCAAGGGATGGAGAGGGAAACGAAGACCCGCCTTAAAACTGTCCTCATAGACGAAATACTCCAGACTCCAAGTCCCGGGTAACCCTATCTTCAAGTCCCGGCACCCGCAAAACCACATCCATGGGCAGACCATACCTCTGGTGAATCCTCCCCAAATCCTCAGCGACGATTTCTGAGGCCACGTCTTCAGGGCTCATCGCCATCTCGGTCGAGGGAAATCCTGGGCGAAAACGGTGAACGCTGGAGAGGATGAGAGGCCAATGCTCTTCTGAAAACAAGGTAAGAAGACGCCGCGAACATGCACACATGTGCGTATATATATATGGGGCAGCTGTCACTTCGCTTCTCCGCCAAGAAACCGCCCTGGGGAGGCGGAACATCCCATTCGAGGCGTCCGGAATCGCCTCGACAACCCCCATACCGATCGGGATTCACGGCACGGCACAATCTCAACCGTCGCTAGTGGAGGAGCCTTACCTCCGAAGGTACGATGGCCCTACCGCATTAATTAGGGCATCATTGCACGGACTGTTTAAGCCAAACGTCCCATCCGGGGCGCGCCACTTGAGCTTATACTCCCTACGCCCGAACCTACGCTTCGAACTAGGGAGTGGAGGGCATGTGTTGGGGGGTAAAATCGTCATTGCATTGATATCCGTGCAAGACGGCTAAGGCTGACCCCCTCCTACCGTCTCCTTCCGGGCTTCCGTAGCTCGGCCTCTTCCGGGCTTCCCTAGCTCGGCCTCTTCCGGGCTTCCCTAGCTCGGCCTCCTCCGGGCTTCCGTAGCTCGGCCTCTTCCGGGCTTCCCTAGCTTGGCCTCTCCGGGCTTCCCTAGCTCGGCCTCTTCCGGGCTTCCGTAGCTCGGCCTCTTCCGGGCTTCCGTAGCTCGGCCTCTTCCGGGCTTCCCTAGCTCGGCCTCCTCCGGGCCTCCGTAGCTCGGCCTCTTCCGGGCTTCCCTAGCTCGGCCTCCTCCGGGCCTCCGTAGCTCGGCCTCTTCCGGGCTTCCCTAGCTCGGCCTCTTCCGGGCTTCCGTAGCTCGGCCTCTTCCGGGCTTCCGTAGCTCGGCCTCTTCCGGGCTTCCCTAGCTCGGCCTCCTCCGGGCCTCCGTAGCTCGGCCTCTTCCGGGCTTCCCTAGCTCGGCCTCTTCCGGGCTTCCGTAGCTCGGCCTCTTCCGGGCTTCCGTAGCTCGGCCTCTTCCGGGCTTCCCTAGCTCGGCCGCTTCCGGGCTTCCCTAGCTCGGCCTCCTCCGGGCCTCCCTAGCTCGGCCTCTTCCGGGCTTCCGTAGCTCGGCCTCTTCCGGGCTTCCCTAGCTCGGCCGCTTCCGGGCCTCCGTAGCTCGGCCTCCTCCGGGCTTCCCTAGCTCGGCCTCTTCCGGGCTTCCGCAGCTCGGCCTCCTCCGTGCTTCCGTAGCTCGGCCTCTTCCGGGCTTCCCTAGCTCGGCCTCCTCCGGGCTTCCGTAGCTCGGCTTCTTCCGGGCTTCCGTAGCCTGCTGCTACCTAGCGATCCACGCCCCGACGTCTACCTCCGCGGAACCTGACGCGGGAGAGCTCAAGTCTACCCGAGCAGCACCTTGAGCAGGGAATCATGTTAAGACATGGCCTAAGACCTATTGTAACCGCCCAAGTCTGCTCACCCAGATCCCAAGACATCAAGTAGCTCTCTCAGCCGTCGATCCCTTAACAGACAAGGCGTGGATTCTAACGGCCCCACAACGGCCTGATTCTGTCTACCCCCGTATCGTAACAACCTCAGTACCTTCCAGAAGATGCTCAAGTCCCCAGGTGACAGTCTATAAATATCAGATTGGCAGATTCCCTCAGGTACGCGACTCTTGATGCACAAAAACTCTGGAGTCATTCCTCTCTCCCGGCAGCTCGTCGGTGCTCTGCCCCTACCAGAGCCTCCGATTGGCCGCCCCCTGGAGAGGTCTCCCGGAGAGATCCACCTCCCCATTGTCTGGTTGATCGCCGATTCCTTCCTCACTGACTTGAGCGTCGGAGGGCCTTCCGCGGAGGACCACCCCTGGCGTCCCTCCGCGTGTGGGCTTCCTGTTTTGCAGGTCCGCCGCACCCCACTCCCTGAGGATCGACCGTGCCCGAGTCGGAGGATGGATCCCGGTGGCAACAGTAGGTAACTAAAATGCTCTATGAGCATGCAATATGAATATACAAGCTAGCTCCTACTTTTTCCTAATATTTCGTTTTCTCCACCATCGAGTATTCTATTTATTTTTAAGAAAAAAAAAAAGAATGCTGACCATGACCGTACAATATAGAACACTTGTTTTAAAGGTTCCTTCCTTTAATCTCTTACTAAAATTTAGCTTCAAATTATCATAAATTGGAGCAGTATTGGGGGCTCAAACCTTGTCCTTATGGATGGCAATCCATATGATACATGGGATTGCCAAGGCTTGCCGGTTGTGAAGGGCAAACCTGTGATCAATTGGGGTTGGGCCATAAAGACTTGTGTCGAGAGCAGCGGTTTCAAAAAAATCATTGTTATTAGTAAGCATTAAGCAACCAATATTGGCTTCATATGTGCTTCCAACTACAAGAGCTCCTTATGAAGGCAAGGGCAAATACATCCAAATAAAAAAAAAACAAGGAAGAAATTAAGAATGGAGGATATTGAAGATGTTTACAACTTGACTTTTTATAGCAGCATAAAACTTAAATATAATTCTTTAAGTGCTTATTGTATGGTCTTTCACTAAATAAGTAATATGTGTATCATTATTTTATTTTAAAAAAAGTAACATTTCAATGAAATTTAATAGATACACATCATTTTTTTATATAGGATATGGCTCGCATGTCACCTGTTAAGCAAAGAACCGTTTGTTTGGCAAGCATCTAAGGGTTTCAACCTTTATAATAAATATCATTAGCTACTTATTCTAATGATTGTAAAATTTATAAAGATTTTATTCGTATGTGTGCTGCAAAAATTGATGATTTTTCAAAATTTTTTCTTTGTCATCATCAAAGAAACTCTAGCTTTCATAAATATTGATATGGCTGATCCAACGTCGTCGGAATAAACGACAACGATAACGACGACTGACGGAGGCTCTCTCACAACCCTCGAGACCCCCTCTCGGTCTCGGGCCACATGAACAATATCTCAATCCCCGAGACCCTCTCTCGGTCTCGGGCCACATGAACAGTGTCACAACCCCTGAGACCCCCTCTCGGTCTTGGGCCACATGAACAGTATCTCAACCCCCGAGACCCCTTCTCGGTCTCGGACCCAATGAACAGTATCTCAATCCCCGAGACCCTCTCTCGGTCTTGGGCCACATGAACAGTGTCACAACCCCCGAGACCCCCTCTCGGTCTCGGGCCATATGAACAGTGTCACAACCCCCGAGACCCCCTCTCGGTCTCGGGCCACATGAACAGTATTTCAACCCCGAGACCCCTTCTCGGTCTCGGGCCCAATGAACAGTATCTCAACCCCCGAGATCCCCTCTCGATCTCGGGCCACATGACAGTATCTCAACCCCCGAGACCCTTTCTCGGTCTTGGGCCACATGAACAGTGTCACAACCCCCGAGACCCCCTCTCGGTCTCAGGCCACATGAACAGTATCTCAACCCCCGAGACCCCCTCTCGGTCTCAGGCCTCATGAACAGTGTCACAATCCCCGAGACCCCCTCTCGGTCTCGGGCCACATGAACAGTGTCTCAACCCCGAGACCCCCTCTCGGTCTCGGGCCACATGGATAGTATCTCAACCCCTGATACCCCCTCTCAGTCTTGGGCCACATGAACAATACTTCGACCCCCGGGTCAGCGCACGATCCGGCCCATTCTGGGCCACCTGGCATTCCCACATAATCCGCCGCACATCTGTAGCAGGGTGTGACCATGCCTCATAACGGTGTATGGTTCGTGGTGTGTCTGTCACTGTGCACAACCATACCCCGTTACAGCGTGCGGTCCGCCACCTGCCCGCTACTGTGCGCGGTCACATCTAGCGGTGGCACGCACCAGATATAGCCCCAGATGCAGGACACCTATGAGGCCATGCTGACCAATGACGCGAGACACCTCCAGCATGTATGGTGACAGTACGATATGTCATTGTCAGCATCATATTTTGTCCGTTATCGAACTGGGCTCCTGGAAGTCAGCAATCCTCGGGGATAGAAGGGGGATATTCGAATAGGTATAAAAGCATACGCTCACGCTGTAAATAGGGATCCTTGAACTCTGGTTTTTCTAGCTCTTTTTCACTAGTTAAGCCCCAACTGTTTAGTTCCCTTCGGCTAGACAGTTCTCATTTGTTCCCAAGTTACTAACTTGAGCATCGGAGGGTTCCCACCGGAGCGTCCGGTCTTCGGAGAATTTTCTTGTAGGAGTCCGGCGAGGAGGATGTTCGTTTCCCCGGTGCTTGAAGAAAGTGACTTGGCATCATCAGATTGGCGCGCCAGGTAGGGGGGAGAAAGTGATAGACATCGAACCAGCAATCTGCAACTCCTCTCTCTTCAAGCTCTTGAGTCATGGTGACAACCCGTGCGAAAGGGGGCTCTGTCAGTTGCGCTGGAGGGCAGCGCCAAGGGCTGATCCACTGGCGGTCGCCCCCTCAGCTCTCCCGGCCGGCGTCCCGGCACCGCCGCATCCTCAGAAGGCTGGACCTTCCGCTCCTCCGGTCGACGTTCCCGCGCCTCCTCCCCATCAGCTCCAGGAAGACCAGTTTGCCTCCCTAGCCACGCAAGTCCAATCCTTGGCGGCGGCGGTCCAAGGCCTGCAGTATCAGCAGGCGGCCCTGCGGCAGCGGGAGCCATTTCCATCGGTTCCGAGCATGGTACAACCCAGCCAGCATTCTTTCCGAAGGAGGTCGCCAGTATTGGAAGCTCGCCACCGTCATGCCTCGCCCAAGCCTTATCACCGGGAGGCCTCTAAGAGACCCCGGTCACCTTCTCGCCACGCCAGTGTTTCCCCTAGGCGGCGACATGGGAAGGAGGCGGAGCACCCTCGCAGACATTGCTGTCACTTCCCCCATCTTTAGAATCCTCGGGGGAAGGCTCTTTTGATGGCCGGATAGCCCGTCGGGCCAAGCGTCGACTCGACGAGTACAACCAGCGATTGGAGGAACTCAGCCGCCGGATTACCCACCTGCCTGAGACGGATTATGATAGCCAGCCTCCGCTGTCTCGCCGCATCATGGAAGAGCCCATCTCCACCCAGTTTTGCCTCCCCCAGCTGGATCCTTATGACGGGACTACAGATCCCCTGGACCACCTAGAAAGCTACAAGGTACTCATGCAGGTCTAGGGGGCCACCGATTCGCTCATGTGCATCGCCTTCCCTGCCACCCTGAAGAAGGCTGCCTGAGCTTGGTACTCTCGCCTGCCACCGCGGAGTATCGATTCCTTCCGTCAATTGGAAAGAGCCTTTTTGACCCACTTTGACACCTACCGAAAGATTCCAGGAGTAGCTGACAGCCTCTTCGCTGTCCAACAGAAGAGCGCCGAGTCTTTGTGGGATTATGTCGCTTGGTTCAAGGAGGCGGCTCTGGAGGTTTACAATCTTGAAGATTCAGTGGCCACTTTGGCCCTGAAGCAAGGGCTCCGTCCGTCCTGCTTTGCGTACTCCCTGGATAAGAAGCCGCCCAGTTCTTACGCTGAACTTTTGACCCGGGCCCAGAAGTATATCCACGCCAACGAGGCTGATTCCTCTCGATGCGAGGCAAGTGGGAGCGCCCTCAAGAAGCCGGCTCGCCCTGAGCCTGTGAAGTTCGACCCCGGAAACCTGAACCTCCCCGTCGACCAGACAATCGTCCCTGAGCTCCTGCACAGAGAGATGGACCCTACACTCCACTGCTCGCCCCTATATCGCACATCCTGCTTGAGATTGAGGGTGAGTCCTATCTTTAGTGCCCACCTCCGATGAACCCAAAGATCCCCCACAACAAGAACATCTACTGCCGATACCACCGGGACCATGGTCACGACACCGACGACTGTCGCCAGCTGAAGAAGGCGATAGAGGATCTTATCCAGCGTGGCCATCTTGGGAAGTTTGTTCAGAAGAACAACCCGGATACTCCTGGCCCGTCAGCGCCTCCGCCGCTGATGATCGACAATGCTCCAACTGAAAAGATGGTGGCGATGATTTCCTGGGGGGCAGGTAGCCCACCCAAGAGGCAGAGAGGGGGGGAGTTAGATCCTATAATTCCTTTCTTTAAGGAGGACTTAGAGAGGGTGGTGAATAAAAACGATGATAGCATCGTCGTGACCATGACGATCGCTAAACATCCTGTAAAAAGAATTCTGGTTGATAGTGGAAGCTCAGTGGATGTTTTGAATTATGATACTTTTGTTCGCATGAACCTATCGCCCGACCTGCTTCGGCCCGTCGCCATGCCCCTGATGGGGTTCACTGGGGATTCCGTGAGAGTCGAGGGGGAGGTCACTCTTCCTGTCACGACTGGCATGACCCAGCGTCAAAGCACCGTCCTCATGAATTTTCTGGTGGTTCGAGTGCCCCTCGCCTATAACGCAATCCTCGGGAGACCTGGGCTCAATCTTTTGGACGCTGTCATATCCACTAAATGACTCCTCGTAAGGTTTCCTACCAGGGAGGGAGTCGGGAAGATGTGGGGGGAGCAGAACCTGCTCCCACTTTGCTATCATATGACCCCTAGTCCGCAGGAGGCGGCACCTGCACCTGCATCGGAGACACTGGACCCCCGGGACCTGGAGAAAAGAGGGGAGCCAGCCGAAAGCCTGCTTGCTTTCCCTCTCGGAGAGGATCCAACGAAGACAATCCAGATTGGAGCCCTACTCCCAGAGGAGGGCCGTGACCAGCTCCTCACTTTCCTACGGGCTAACACAGATGTCTTCGCCTGGTCGGCATCCGACATGCCAGGCATTCCAGAGGAAGTGATCACCCACCAGCTCAACATCAGGCCGGAGTGCCGACCCATTAGGCAGAAGAAGAGGAGCTTCGCCCCTAACAGGCAAAAGGCCGTGGATGAGGAGGTGCGAAAGCTATTGGCAACCGGTCACATCCATGAGGTACACGACCCTGACTAGCTGGTGAATGTCGTGATGGTTCGCAAGGCCAGTGGGAGCTGGAGGATGTGCGTGGACTTCACCGATCTCAATAAGGCATGCCCCAAAGATAGCTTCCCACTACCCCGGATCGACCAGCTAGTGGATGCCACATCCGAGCACGAAACTCTTAGCTTCATGGATGCCTTTTTGGGGTACAACCAGATCAGGATGAACCCGGCTGATGAAGAAGCCACCTCCTTTGTCACTGAAAAAGGGCTCTATTGTTACAAGGTAATGTCGTTTAGGTTGAAGAATGCCGGAGCTACCTATCAGAGGTTGATGAATAAGGTCTTTGAGGACCAGATCGGGCATAACATGGAGGTGTACGTGGACGATATGCTAACCAAGAGCACCAATGCTGCTGACCACATCACCGACCTTGCAGAGACCTTCAACAACCTACGCCAGTACAAAATGAGGCTGAATTCCCGCAAGTGTGCCTTTGGGGTGGCGGCAGGCAAGTTCCTGGGCTTTATGGTAACCCAGCGGGGGATTGAAGCCAATCCTGACAAGATCCGGGCTATCTTGGATATGAGGCCCCCAGCTAATAAGAAGGAGGTACAACGCCTAACTGGGAGGGTGGCGGCCTTGAGTCGCTTCATGTCGAGATTGGCATAAAGGTGCCTGCCCTTCTTTAAGGCGCTGTGCAAGGTCAGCGGCTTCGAGTGGACAAAGGAGTGTCAGGATGCCTTTGAAGAGTTGAAGCGATTTCTATCCACTCCCCCACTGTTGTCCAAGCCGGAGGGCAGGGAGGAGCTCTTCCTGTACCTCGCAGCCTCCCCAGAGGCCATCAGTTCTATGCTCGTGCGCATGGGGGCCGACGGGGTGCAGAGGCCGGTCTACTATACCAGCAAGGTACTTCATGATGCTGAGACAAGATACACTAGAACTGAGAAGATCATTTTTGCCCTGATGGTCTCTGCCCAACGCTTCCGACCCTACTTTCAGGCTCATCTCATCGTGGTGCTCACGGACCAACCTCTTCGGGCCATCTTGTCTCGTCCTGACACCTTCGGTCGGCTGACCAAATGGGCCATCAAACTAAGTGAGTTTGACCTATCTATTCGGCCAAGGTCAGCCATGAAGTCTCAGGTGTTAGCTGATTTCTTGGTTAGTGTACTTGGATTGAGGAACGTACGGAGGAATCACGTCCAGAGGAACGTATGGACTCCTCCTCAGCCGAGGAGGTAGAGAAGGAAGACTGGATCTTGCACATGGATGGAGCAGCAAATTCTTAGGGAAGCGGAACCGGGCTCATCCTTGCGAGCCCCGAGGGGGAGGTGGTGGAGTATGCCCTTCGGTTCCAGTTCCCGGCCACTAATAACCAAGCAGAATATGAGGCCCTGTTGGCGGGGATGAGGCTGGTTGAGGAGCTCGGTGCAGGGCGTCTGAGAGCTTTCATGGACTCCCAGCTTATTTATGGGCAAGTTGCTGGAGAATACGAAGCCAGAGACCCGACCATGTCCTGTTACTTGAGTAAGGTGCAGCTCCAAGCCTCTCGGTTCTCTTACTCTCGTGTCAGCTACATTTCCCGGGCAAAGACCGCCAGGGCCGATGCGCTGTCCCGTTTGGCCACCTCGGTCGATGAGACACTGGGAAGAACGTATGTGGAGCACTTGCATACCCCAAGCATTGAAGCTGTGGAAGAGGCATTGCCGGTTGTGCAAGGGCTCTCTTGGATGGATGCCTATGCACGATATTTGACCGACGGCACCCTCCCTGAGGACCCCGCGGAGGCTAGACTGCTCAAGCGACAGGCCCCAAGGTTCCTGATAATGGACAGGAGGCTCTATCAAAGGTCATTTTCGTACCCGGTCCTCAAGTGCATAGGGCCAACGGAAGCAGACTACATCTTGCGGAAAATCCATAAAGGCATCTGCGGGAGTCATCTGGGGGGCAGTCCCCTAGCTCACAAGGCTCTACGACAGGGGTACTACTGGCTGACCATGAAGGAGGACGCGGCCGAGCTTGTTAAAAAGTGTGATAGCTGCCAGCGCCATGCCAATATTCAGCGACAGTCGATGTCTCAGCTAACTCCCTTGGTGGCACCTTGGCCCTTCGCCCAGTGGGGTATGGATATCTTGGGACCATTTCCCCTGGCCTCTGGACAGCGCAAGTTCCTCCTGGTGGCCGTCAATCACTTCACCAAATGGATTGAAGCCGAAGCCCTTGCTAAAATCATTGAAAGCAAGGTGAGATCCTTCTTTTGGAAGTCTATCATATGCCGATTCGGGCTACCCCATACTCTGGTCACCGACAACGGCCGGCAGTTCGATAACGCGCCCTTCCGAAGGTTCTGCACCGAACTCGGCATCCACCAGAGATTCACTTCCGTCGGACACCCCCAGACCAATGGAGTAGCCGAAGTGACCAATCGCATCATTCTCCAAGGACTAAGAGCCCGACTAGATGATTGCAAGGGGCGCTGGGTGGAGGAGCTCCACAATGTGCTATGGGCCTACCATACAACGCCACGAGCCCCCACCGGAGAAACTCCGTTCAGCTTGGTCTTTGGGTCCGAAGCTGTCATCCTGGTGGAGATAGGCTCCTCGAGTCCTTGGGTGGAGTCGTATAATGAGGAAGACAACTCGGACCGGCTGCGGGCCAACCTCGACCTGGTGGAGGAGGTGCGAAACCGAGCGCGGCTGCAGATGGCGGTCTACCGACAACGAGCTGCCAGGCACTACAACACCCGTGTGCATCCCAAGACTTTCTTACCGGGAGACTTAGTCCTTTGACGAGCTGAAGTCTCAAAGCCGACGGAAGGAGGCAAGCTAGCTCCGAATTGGGAGGGGCCCTACCGGATCGCCGAGACACTCCGTCACGGGGCATACAAGATCGAAGAGCTGGATGGGAGGCCGCTCCCACGGACGTGGAACGCCGAAAACCTCCGTCGATACTATCAATAGTACATTTTCTTTTGGCATTAAATACCATGCTAGTATCCTTGTGGGTTTTCACCCTTCACTTCTCATCAATGAACTTAAATTCTAGTCTCTCAGTTTTTCCACAAAGCCCAGTGTACCACTGGCAGAGCGATGTACCATCGACTCTCAGCAGCTTAAGCCCGACTCCGGTCGGCACGAAAGCCCTGGGCCAGCCAGGCACAAAGCCTAGTGTACCACTGGCAGAGCGATGTGCCATCGGCTCTCAGCAGCTTAAGCCCGACCCCCGTTGGCACTTAAAGCCTTGGGCCAGCCATGCACGAAGCCCGACCCCCGTCGGCACTTAAAGCCCTAGGCCAGCCAGGCACGAAGCCCAACCCCCGTCGGCACTTAAAGCCCTGGGCCAGCCAGGCACAAAGCCCGACTCCGGTCGGCATGAAAGCCCTGGGCTAGCCAGGCACAAAGCCCAGTGTACCACCGGCAGAGCGATGTACCATCGGCTCTCAGCAGCTTAAGCCCAACTCCAGTCGGCATGAAAGCCCTGGGCCAGCTAGGCACAAAGCCCAGTGTACCACTGGCAGAGCGATGTACCATCGGCTCTCAGCAGCTTAAGCCGGACTCCGGTTGGCACGAAAGCCCTAGGCCAGTCAGGCACAAAGCCCAATGTACCACTGGCAGAGCAATGTACCATCGGCTCTCAACAGCTTAAGCCCGACTCCGGTCGGCATGAAAGCCCTGGGCCAGCTAGGCACAAAGCCCAGTGTACCACTGGCAGAGCGATGTACCATCGGCTCTCAGCAGATTAAGCCTGACTCGGTCAGCACGAAAGCCCTGGGCCAGCCAAGCACAAAGCCTAGTGTACCACTGGCAGAGTGATGTACCATCAGCTCTCAGCAGCTTAAGCCCAACTCCGGTCGGCATGAAAGCCCTGGGCCAGCCAGGCACAAAGCCCAGTGTACCACTAGCAGAGTGATGTGCCATCGGCTCTTAGCAGCTTAAGTCTGACCCCCGTCGGCACTTAAAGCCCTGGGCCAGCCATGCACGAAGCCCGACCCCCATTGGCACTTAAAGCCCTGGGCCAGCCAGGCACGAAGCCCGACCCCCGTCGGCACTTAAAGCCTGGGCCAGCCAGACACAAAGCCCGACCCCCGTCGGCACTTAAAGCCCTGGGCCAGCCAGGCACAAAGCCCGACTCCGGTCGGCACAAAAGCCCTGGGCCAGCCAGGCACAAAGCCCAATGTACCACTGGCAGAGTGATGTACCATCGGCTCTCAGCAGCTTAAGCCCAACTCCGGTCGATACGAAAGCCCTGGGCTAGCCAGGCACAAAGCTCAATGTACCACTGGCAGAGCAATGTACCATTGGCTCTCAGCAGCTTAAGCTCGACTCCGGTCGGCACGAAAGCCCTGGGCCAGCCAGGCACAAAGCCCAGTGTACCACTGGCAGAGCGATGTACCATCGGCTCTCAGCAGCTTAAGCCCAACTCCAGTCGGCAAGAAAGCCCTGGGCTAGCTAGGCACAAAGCTCAGTGTACCACTGGCAGAGCAATGTACCATCGGCTCTCAACAGCTTCAGCCCGACTCCGATCGGCACGAAAGCCCTGGGCCATCCAGGCACAAAGCCCAGTGTACCACTGGCAGAGATGTACCATCGGCTCTCAGCAGCGTAAGCCCAACCCCCGTCGGCACTTAAAGCCCTGGGCCAGCCAGGCACGAAGCCCGACCCCCGTCGGCACTTAAAGCCCTGGGCCAGCCAGGTACAAAGCCCAACCCCCATCGGTACTTAAAGCCCTGGGCCAGCCGGCACAAAGCCCGACCCCCGTCGGCACTTAAAGCCCTGGGCCAGCCAGGCACAAAGCTCGACCCCCGTCGGCACTTAAAGCCCTGGGCCAGCCAAGCACGAAGCCCGACCCCCATCGGCACTTAAAGCCCTGGGCCAGCCAGGCACGAAGCCCGACCCCCGGCACTCGGCAGCTCGGCACTTAAAGCCCTGGGCCAGCCAGGCACGAAGCTCGACTCCCATCGGCACTTAAAGCCCTGGGCCAGCCAGGCACGAAGCCCGACCCCCGTCGGCACTTAAAGCCCTGGGCCAGCCAAGCACAAAGC
Organism: Calamus simplicifolius; assembly: GCA_900491605.1. NCBI lineage: Eukaryota > Viridiplantae > Streptophyta > Magnoliopsida > Arecales > Arecaceae > Calamus > Calamus simplicifolius. The sequence continues at coordinate 427,717 of UESW01004029.1, forward strand.
CCGACCCCCGTCGGCACTTAAAGCCCTAGGCCAGCCAAGCACAAAGCCCGACCCTCGTTGGCACTTAAAGCCCTGGGCCAGCCAGGCACAAAGCCCGACTCCCATTGGCACTTAAGGCCCTAGGCCAGCCAGGCACAAAGCCCAGCATACCCCCAGCAAAGCGGAGCATCATCAGTCCTCAGGAGCCCGTCAGCCTTGACCTCTTCAGTCCAATGCCTCAACCCCAGGAAGCTCATCCTTCCTGGCCCTAAGGTTCGGTCCTATCTAGCCAAGTCAGCGATTCACAAAAAGAATTAAAGGTTACCCCTCGGCGCTGATGAAGCCCCGAGAGGTCGCACATCATTAACCAATGAATTTGGGGTAGAGATTGCAGATGGACAGACAATTCATCTTGAGAGAAAGTGATCTTTCATTAATTTAAAGTGATTACAAAAGCACCGACCTAGTCGGACTTACAAAAATAAAATAGAAGTGGAGGCTCACGGTTCAGCCGGTGCGAGCTCATCATCGGATGAGGCCAACTCCGAGAGACGCTTTGGTTCGACCTCTAGGGCTTGAGGAAAGTTTAAGTCCCGAATGACTTTCTCCTTCCCATGCTGAAATCCTTGAAAAAATGCCCCTGTCGAAGCTTCCGCTAGTTCGTCTATAAAGCACTCGGACGCCTTGAATTCTTCTATGACCCTAGCGGTCCTGGCCGCGACGGCTGCTTCCACCTCGGCGGCTCGGACTCCCTCCTTTGCGGCGAGAGCTGCCGTTGTTGCCCTCTCGGCCTCCTGGGTGCGATGTGCCTCCTCCTCGGCTTTATCAGCCCTCTCCTCCACCGCTATTACCCTCTCCTCCGCTGCCCTTGCCCTCTCCTCGGCCTCGGTCGCCCGACTCTCGATTGCTTGGATGGCCGAGGTCAATTCAGAGATGTGTAGATCTCTGGCTGCGATGGCGTTTTCGGCGTCCATCATCTGGCGGAGTGCCGCCCGTAAGCGGTTGGCCTCAGCCTCCGCTCGGCTCTTAGCAGCCCTTACCTCACTGGCCCAAGCGGTTCTGGCCGACTCTAGGGCCCCCTCGGGCGCCTCCGCACGATGACGAGCTTCCTCGGCCTCCCGCAGAAGGGCCTTCCCTCCGTGAATGACCTCCCTTGTAACCCTTAGGGAGTTCACAAGCTGCGTGCAGTTTCCATGTCAAAAAAAAAGAGAAGAAAAGAAAAAGAGAAATACAGAGGCAAAGGGTTGCAGGACAACTTACTCTGATGAGGGCTGCGTAAGACTCTCAGTAGAATGTAGCCGCCTTCAAGTGGCTAAGCTCCTCCAGGACCTCAGGCATGAAGACTGGCGAGAGGACCCGCTCTGCCCAGCGCCCGTTGTTCAGAATGGAGTCCCGAGGTTGCCCCAGTCTGGCTCCATTCCCTTCGGCTACCTCGGCATTACCAGACTCGGCGCGCGGGCTGCTCATTGGCGTCTGCTCGGGGGGTGGGCTTGCTGCCCCTGACGGCCCCTCACCCTAGCTCCTGGCTGCCTCGGGGAGGGTCGATCCGCTGGGAGCTAAGAGCTCCTCCACCACCGCTGGCTCCTCTGCTACCGCCGGCTCCTCCGCAGGGCTTCTCCGTTGGTACCCCTCGGTCACCGCCCTTTCTGGCGGGGTGTCGACTGTGAGGTCAATCTCCGGAGCGACCGGGGATCTTGCGGTGCCGGTGGCTCGGGCACCTGCACCGTCGAGCGTTTTGGAGCCGGTGCTCGCCGATCTTCACTTGGTCCTTCCCGGCCCTCTTCTTAGCAACGGCCCTCAGGAGTTTCTGGGTTGGGACCTTCATGACTGTACAACTTCGGTCAGGGTCGGTATAAAAAAAAAGGGAGAACGACGAAACAGGAAGACTTTGACTAAGTATAAGAGAGACTTACCACGGTGAGAAATGAGACCCGCCGACTGGAGGTTCTCTTCCGTTAAGAGCAGGGTGTACCGAGGGATGTCGATAGCCAACAGCGCCCTAACGCTTCCTTGTCTCCGGGGTGGATGGTTGAATTCACGTTACCTCGGAGATCGGGGTCCCCCCACCGGGCCTTGACTTGGTCAAGATTTGCAAAGAAGAACCGGGATTTCCATCCCTTGATAGAGGAGGGAAGAAGGAGTTTCAAGACTCGGCCGGGTCGGGGCTAAAATAGCCACCAACCCTTTTGAGACCGGAGAATGTAGAATAAGCGAAAAGAGAAACCCGAGGTATGATTTGGAGATGGTGGCAGAGAACAACGAAGGCGCTAACGACCCTAAGGGAGTTTGGGACCAACTGTGAAGGGGTCAGGGAGTAGTAGTCGAGGAGGCTTGCAAAAAAAGGGGGGAGGGGTAGACGGAGGCCTACCCTCAAAGAGATCTCGTATATGGCCATTCGACCGGGTCGAGAGGAGATCACCCGGTCATCGGGAGTGGAAGATAAAGCCCAATCTCCCGAGGGATTTTGTAACGGGCCCGGATGTTTGCTAGATCCCGGCCTGTTACCGTGGAGGCGACCCCTTCCGGGGATTCGCCCCCACTCTCGAGGAGGCGCTGGCCTCTGCCTGGTGGCCCCTCGACGGAGCCCTACCAGCCGCCACTAGACGCCTCCCTACGGGATCCTCCCTGGCGACCCTCCGCTGGGCCAGGGGGACGCAGTCCTCTGGATTGGAGGACCACTCGAGGGGAGAAGGAGGAGGAGAAGAAGGAGAGGCTCGAGGCCTCTCCGATGAAGAACGATTCTCTGAATCATCCTCCGCAGACCAGGACTGGAACTCATGGCGGGAAGAAGAAATAGAGGAACCTAGAAGGAGCAAAGGGCTAACCTGGGAAGGAAAGTGACGCGCGTAGACTCTCGGGTTGCAGGGGGGACCATGGAGCAGAAGATCAAGGAAGCACAGAGGAAGAAGACGATAGCAGGAACAGAATGGCTGCTTTCGACCCTCCGCCCGGGTTTTATTCAGTTTCAAATCGTCTGCCGTGCCTCGTCCACCACATGGACTCTCACAATAGGATGGACTGTCTCGGAAACCACTGAGCGCAGGATACGATTTGCTTTCGGCTAATGATGGGACGCCGCTGATGTCGCCGCTATGATGGGTACTGTTGGGGAGCGCGGAATACCCCCAAGATCACGACTATAGCGTATATGAGTAATACAAAAAACTTTTACCGTTCTAATCTATGAGTATAAGATCATACCTTCAGATTTGAACTTTGGAACAATTTGATTCGATTGCTCGACCTCAACCTTTTAGCCTTCCGCCGTATTCCCAAAAATACCTTCCTTTCTCACAAGATGGTGGGATCTCTCGACCGACCTAGGGTTTCTTGTTTTTTTTTTCCTCAAAAAACGTTAACCCTAGCAACCAACTGAGAGGGTATTTATAGGGCTACAACAGGGACCAATAGGCAAATATGAAAAGGACTTCCCACGTAATTAAATCTCCCAATCCTACCCCGGGTTAGGATTCAATTACGTAAATTACAATTCATTCCACAAAAGAATTATAATTGTACTCCTAATCATATTTGAATTTATATTTTCGAGCCTTTAATATTAAATACTTATTATCTCCCCACGTTAAGATTACAGATATCCACCAATTAAATTTAATTACTGATAATATAATTTAATTAGCTTTTATTATCCTTGAGACTTATCCACTTAACTTATTTGATGTATCGGATTCAAAATCCACTTGCAAGATTTGATACAATCAAAACTTATAAGCTTTCTCAAGGGGATATCATCAATCCAAATTAACAAGACGTGGATTCCTTCAACTATTAATATTCACCATATATATAATGTTATTGCCCAACCCACTGAGTTTATTGACTCATATAGAATCTCACTCTATGTGTAATCAAAGCAATAATCACTACATACACGTGTCTAGAAATAGAATTCGGATTAAGAGCATAAGTAATCATAATATTCATGAGTTTTAAATTATTTTATAAAGTCAGTATAAAATAATTAACTCAACTGGGTCCTGTTCAATACACACAAAGTGTACTAGTACAAATAGTTAGAATAAACCATTCCCCATAGTCAAGACAGACCTACTAAAAATTTGTGCTACAGTTCTACTGATGGTGTGTCCAATTTCATCTAAAATTGTGAACAATAAACTTGTATTCCAAAAGAACCGATGATCTAGTCTTATGTGTGTAAGCCGTACTCTACACACTAGATCAAATACTCTTTGTAAATACTAGATACATGCACATATATAGTAAATGGCACACATTGCTCAAAATGAATTCTCATTAAAATATAAAGACATAACATAAAGCATATCTTTTAGTCTATATCTCTATCATGGTAATGATGGCACGACTTTCTTCACGGATTCCGATGGATCAACCCTGCTTCGAGGACGATCGCCACAAATCGGGTGGACAGTATTGGCCGCCTTTTCACATCCCCACACCGCCTGCATAAAATCGTCGCAGCGCCCATAGGCACGTGTCCGGAGGCGGTTTGCGATGGGCGAGGATCAGCCACTTGGGGGGTGACACCCCTTTCGCCTTACTGGGGTGGGCCCACTCCGTCTTAGGGGTGAGGGGGCATCTGATATGGCTGATCCAACGCTGTCGGAATAAACGACAACGATAACGGAAACTGACGGAGGCTCTCTCACAACCTCCGAGACCCCCTCTCGGTCTCGGGCCATATGAACAGTGTCATAACCCCCGAGACCCCCTCTCGGTCTCGGGCCACATGAACAATGTCACAACCCCCGAGACCTCCTCTCGGTCTCGGGCCACATGAACAGTATCTCAACCCCCGAGACCCCTTCTCGGTCTCGGGCCCAATGAACATTATCTCAATCCCCGAGACCCTCTCTCGGTCTTGGGCCACATGAACAGTGTCACAACCCCCGAGACCCCCTCTCGGTCTCGGGCCACATGAACAGTATCTCAACCCCGAGACCCTTTCTCGGTCTCGGGCCCAATGAACAGTATCTCAACCCCCGAGACCCCCTCTCGGTCTCGGGCCACATGAACAGTATCTCAACCCCCAAGACCCTCTCTCAGTCTCGGGCCACATGAACAGTATCACAACCCCCGAGACTCCCTCTCGGTCTTGGGCCACATGAACAGTATCTCAACCCCCGAGACCCCCTCTCGGTCTCGGGCCACATGAACAGTGTCACAACCCCGAGACCCCCTCTCGGTCTTGGGCCACATGAACAGTGTCTCAACCCCCTCTCGGTCTCGGGCCACATGAACAATACTTCGATCCCCGGGTCGGCGCACGATCCGGCCCGTTCTGGGCCACCTGGCATGCCCACATAATCCGCCGCACATTTGTAGCAGGGTGTGACCATGCCTCATAACGGCGTATGGTCCGTGGTATGTCTGTCACTGTGCGTGACCATACCCCATTGCAGCGTGCGGTCCGCCATCTGCACGCTACTGTGCACGGTCACATCCAGCGATGGCGCGCACCAGATATAGCCCCAGATGCAGGACACCTGTGAGGCCATGCTGACCAATGATGCGAGACACCTCCAGCATGTACGGTGACAGTACGATCTGTCATTGTCAGCCTCATATTTTGTCCGTTATCAAATTGGGCTCCTGGAAGTCAGCAATCCTCGGGGACAGAAGGGGGATCTTCGAACAGGTATAAAAGCATACGCTCATGCTGTAAATAGGGATCCTTGAACTCTGGTTTTTCTAGCTCTTTTCACTAGTTAAGCTCTAATTGTTTAGTTCCCTTCGGCTAGACAGTTCTCATCTGTTTCCAAGTGACTGACTTGAGCGTCGGAGGGTCCCCACCGGAGCGTCCGGTCTCCAAAGACTTTTCTTGCAGGAGTCCGACGAGGAGGACGTCCGTTTCCCCGGCGCTTGAAGAAAATGACTTGGTGTCATCAAATATCATTTCTTGTTTAATTTGTTGAATGCACTCTAGGGTTAGATAAAGCTAATGGTGATGGATGAAACAAACTTTGATAGAAACAAAACATTTTACTTCATCCAGCTACTTCTAGGTTAGTATATTTGCTCATCTATCATATCTTTTAGTATAAATATACATCATAGCAGATGGTGTTGCTTTCAATAATAGCCTTTTTATTTTAAAATAGTTTTAGAAATATTTAAATACAGTCAAGTTTAGATTTAATCTTTCTTATCCTTAGATTTACATATTTTATAGATCCAAAGATGAAAAAAATATGAGAAAAGTATATGACTTTGAGATGCATATAAATTTAAGGATGAAAAAAAAATCAAATCTTAAATTTGACTATATTGAAATGTAGTAAAGTCCAACGTTTTTATTTTAATACTAATTTCACTTGGTTAGCCAATTGTTAAAATATAATTAAAAAATAACTTGCTATTTTGTTTTGTTTTTTTTAGCTTGTTGTTTTAATATTAATAGGTTATTCATATCGCTCAGAGTTCCACATAATATTCCATCGAGATGATAAGTTCTTTTCAAAACAATTCAAAAGCTTGATTGAGTCAACAGGACAAATGAACCAGTGCCATATCAACAATAATTAGCATTTTATAAGGAGGTAAAGTACCACTACTATATAATTAGCTCATGATTGACCAATGTCTATATTTTATCATAGAAAGCAAAAACTAAAATTTATGTGGAATGGTCATGCTAGCGGACCATTTGATCATAGAAATATCAAGATTAGTTATAATCATGCAACTAAATTAAATAGTTCCTGGGCCATTCATTTGACCCATTCTCAAAAGACACTCAGAAGTGTTTCATTGAACCGGAAAGTTCCAGCTTTTTTCCTCAACATTTGCCAGCTGTTTTTGTGAATCTTTTGAGGATATTTTATACACTTCTCTTAATCATTTTGTTTTAGAATCAATGAGCTCTGTTTAATATAGATATGTTATCTTAAATTTTTCATTTCAAAGGCACAAACCTTAATTAAATTATCGAAGCTAACATTAAATATAGTTGAATTATTAGAAATTCAGTGCTTCTTAATGTGCTTGCTGCTATGTTTTTCAATCCATAAATTAGAAAACAAAAAACTGGAATAGAAAAAATGAACAATAAAATCATAATAGTAAAGACACGCAACCAGCAAGGTAGAGAGTATTTTCTTGATGTAAAGCATGATGAAAATTAAAACAAATGGTCCATAAAAACAGAAAATAGTTAGATCAATTAGTCAAATAAATCCAGCCATGCACTGATCACCTACTCACCATCTCAAAGACTTAATTAAAACCACTGATCGAGAAGAAATTATTTTTCAGTCTTTTACAAGTCGTAATTTATATATATATATATTTTTTTAATCTTGTGGTGTGCTCTGCGATAGTCTTCAGACACAAGATAGCAAAAGAAGGGACAGCGCTTGGGAAGGAGAAAACCAATAAAACGAATTAGGTGCGGTTCGGACAATTCAGACGTCAAAACATTGATTTTGTGGCCGCACCTTGTAAAATTTCCACGCTCCGGCAGCCCCATCTTCATTCATCCCTCTTTTGCCCCCTCTCCCCAACCTCAATCCTTTTTTCCTCACTCTACCTTTGTTGACCTCCTCTTGACTTTCTTGGGATCTCTACTTCCCACCACATCCACCCTTCCCTTCATTTCTTATGCGTACAAGACATCCTCAAATCCCACGCTCTTCCTCTTTTCTTCCTTCCTCTCCGTTCCCATCTCCCTCCCTTTCCCTTTTAACTCCCGTCTGCCACATTGCTCTGTTCTCCCTCTCCTCCTAAGCACTCTAGAAGTCTCGATCTTTCGTTGTTAATCCCATAAAAGACACATTTTTCTACTCAGATTTATCCCTATTCTGTCCAAAGTTTCGATCTTTACCTTGAATTGAAGCATTTTAGCTGATAAAAATCTCCTTTTTCTCTCTATCGCCCAAAGTTTGGATTTTTGGATTGCTCTTAGATATCGGCCGATATGGGCGGTCAGATGAGCTCGAGGCCCGGCACGCCGCCAGTCCTCCGCGTCGACGGCGGTGGCGCCACCAGCGCCTCCGTCGGCGGCGGCGCCACCAGCGCCTCCGTCGGCTGCGCGCACACCGGTATGGAGTTTTTGGCCGAGCTGAGCTCCTACGAGGCGGCTTGCCAACGAGACCCGGAGCTCCAGTCCTTCGACACCACTCTCCAAGAGCGCACCAACCGCGTCTTCTCCGCCCTCGCTCTCGGCGTCGAGTTCCGCTCCCTCTCCTTCGACTCCCTGAAGGAGGTCACCGGGTCCCTCCTCGAGATGAACCAAGGGGTGGTCAGTATCATCCTCGAATGCAAGGAGGACATTTGGAAGAACCCCGATCTCTCCGACGTCGTCAAGGAGTACTTCGAGAACAGCCTCCAAATTCTAGACTTCTGCACTGCCCTCGAGAAGTGCCTCAACAAGGCCCGCGACAGCCAATTGATCATCCAAGTTGCCCTCCGGCGCTTCGAGGAAGAGGAGGAGGTGGAAGAAGACGGCCAGAAGAAGTATGTGAGGACTGTAGAGGAATTGAGCCATTTCAAGGCAGCCGGCAATCCGTTCACAAAGGAATTCGTCCAGATGTTTCAGTCGGTTTATATGCAGCAGCTGTCGATGCTCCAGAAGCTCAAGCAACGGAAGAACAAGGTCGGCAAGAAGCTGAAAAAGATCAAGGCATGGAGGAAGGTCTCTTGCATAATTTTCGCCGCCACCTTTACCACCATTCTTATTTGCTCGGTGGTGGCCGCTGCCGTGGCTGCGCCGCCGGTTGCTGCTGCTTTGGCTGCTGCTGTCTCCATTCCGGTAGGGTCGATGGGAAAATGGATAGACTCGTTGTTTAAGAACTACCAGCAGGCAGTGGAAGGGCAGAAGGAGATTCTCAGATCCATGCATGTGGGCACCTACATTGTTGTAAAGGACTTGGATAGCATCCGAGTGCTCGTCGAACACCTGGAGCTTCAGATTAATGCGCTGCTGGACAACGCTGACTTCGCCCTCAGGGATGAGGAGGCGGTGAGGTTTGGGATCAAGGAGATCAAGGAGAAGCTGGAGGTGTTTATGAAAAGCATGGATGATTTGGGTGGGCAAATAGATCGGTGCAGCAGAAATATAAGGAAGGCAAGGACTGTTGTTTTGCAGAAGATTATGAAGTATCCAAAATGAATTGAGGAGTCTACCTGGTATGTTTTTCTCTAATAATTTATGCTGTTCTTCTTTGTTTGTGATAATCTGTATGTTACTGTAAGTGACAGGCTATATACATGTCAAATAATATGGTGAACAATAGAAGAGCAACTTTTTCTCTATCTTGACCTGGTTCAATGCATTGGTGCAGATTGTTCCTTTATCCATTTGTACTATATTTCAAGTGGCTGATCAATTGCTTTTTTATAGGTGTTTAAGGTTATTTATATTATAACTAGGTTATCTTTAGATATAAATAACTCTAGTCAATAATTCGATTCGTTGATGTATTCAGAGGAAAGGATTATCCATGAAAATGCTCTGGAGTAGATTTTGATAAAATAATTCTTGAAAAACATGTTAAGACTTTTATGTGGCCTCAATGGTTTCCGCAAGTGGTACATGGTTTCTGCTGCAGGGAGGCTATTACAGCATATTCCTGAAAATGAAATAGAATTACTTCTAATATTTGAAGATTTATTGATAAGACAATTAGTATTTTTATTGAAGTTTTGTTAGTATTTACTGCAGAAAACATATCTTATGTATTTTGAACAATATAACTTGCATATCTTTCAATTTTTTTAAGTCTAAATTATGACCAATGACATACATAGGAGTTGAGTCTCAGAATCTAACTGGAAATCACTTTAGTAGTCAGGATGATAAGCTATTTTCTAGAAGATAATATCTGAAAGATGAGATGAAGTTGAGGAATATGTTATAGTCCATTGTTGGAGATGCTTCTGAAACAGATTTTGAAACCTCTATACGAGATGCTACTTCTTTGTAAAACAAACACCAAGTTTCTTCTTGTCTCTCCAAATATTCCATGTCCTTCTTAAATCCTCTTTGCATCATCTTTCTTGGTTTTACCAGGTGTTTCCCTCCCCCTGCAATGCCAAAATCCCCTCTCTCTCATCCTTGCATAAGAATTGAGTTTTCAGCACAAACAAGTTCTCAAAGAGGGAGGATAGGAAGAGAAGCTTAGGAAGGATATACCAAGGTGAGGAAATAATTGGATTTGTGGGCAGAATGGTGTTATTATAAGCTTTACCCCTCTATTATATCCAAATCTAGGTGGGTTTACTGGAGCTTATATTTACTATATATTTCGATTTCAAGGGAAGGTTTTGTTGGGAAAAATTGAAGTGAAGGGTCAATGAACCACTTTTATAAGGAAACAAAAGAATAGAAAACAATGTTATCAGTGAAGCTTGCAATTTGAAAAACACAATAGTGGGAAATACAGAGGGGGGAAACAATCCAATCGTTTTGCCTTAAGGATTGACATGTGGGCATCCCGGCATTGGGCCAGCACAGGAGGGCCAGTACACCCTTGAATTAGCTGAAATGGTCTTGAAGTACGTGTGTCAACCTGATGTGGGGCAGAATGGGGCCACATCACCCGAGAAATGGATGGAAGCAAGCAGCATTACCCAGCACCCTGTGTTGCTAGGAATAATTTTATGATTGATTTTTTAGCTCATCCTCCACCATTTGAAGGTAGGAATGAGCTGAGGAAGAAGACAAGAGCTATAATGTTAGTTCAAGCTAGGTAAATTACCTCTGATTTCTTGAAAAAGAATAAATTGGTGTAAATTGAAGAGAACTTGGGGGCTTTATGTTGTTGGTATATTTAACAGCCTTTGCTAATATCAAAGAAATTTGGGATTTTGGGTTTAACCCAAAAACCTACACCAAAAAAAAAATCATTTTAAATGTGTCTTTAATTTCTAATCAGCTGATGTGATAAACGTGCAATACATAAACTTCAACATGCATTGAAAGCCATGACTAAGGCACTTAAATCATATCATATTTCTGATCAAGACAATAGAACATATGAAAGCGGGGAAACACTTTTGGATGCCAAAATAGGTCATACCAGTGATATGTAAGCTGTGTCAAAGTGTAACAATCAATACCCTTTATTTGATACTATGTGCGATATGGCATCTACCACACCCATTCTGTCCAAATTGATATATGGCATGAATAATTTTTTCTTTTTTCAAAAGAAACTGTGTAAAGGCCAGATGATCACCTGATGTGTTGATTCAAAGAGCGATTGATGGGATGTCCCACAAAAGCATATCCATCTTGGTGAGACAAAATTCTCAAGTTGTATTGGAGCTAAATCCCCACTTAGATAAACACTGCTTGTGCAAACCCTCTTGGCCTTTTCCAACCCCATCTTGTCAAAGCCTTTCTTTGTGTTGCTAACAAATTTCCAAAGCATGTAGAACCCTTTAATCTGACTGAAAAGCCAAGTTTTTATTAACTTTTTTGAATATCTTAATCTTCATGTGCTGCCAACAAAGATGAGGAACAGGAAAGGAGGCTTTACAAGGTATTAAATTGCCATAGAAGATTGATAGGAAAATGGGAGAGACATTTGAGAAAAATAATCAGAAGTATTGTCACACCCCCAATGACAAATCTTAAGCCAGAGATGTGGCAACTGCTGCATACTCATAAAGTGTGACCTTACAAGCATATAGGGCATCCATCATAATATCATCAAATAATCGTGTAATGAAAATAAAATTTAATTTAATATTTTACAAGTCTAAAATTAATTTTCAATTATTTGAATTACATCACTAATGCTAAAAAAGGTCCAATGCTAAATATAACATAATCAAAAATAATTCTAATTCATGGCACAGATTCCTTTCCCTTAATTAAACACTCTCCCATCAGTGCCTTAATGAATCTACTATTCTGAATCTGGAAGGAGACAAACAATAGAATAATGAGCATGGCAATCCATTAAGTAATGTTCTCCTCTATTGGATATTCCAAATAAATAATGTAAATACATTTTCTTAATAGCCAAATATATTAATCAATCATCATGTTCATGTAAAGAGACGTCGATAGTAAATCCATATTCTATAGGTTTTCAATTCACATTTAATTCATCTTATAAATTTGTCGCAGTGCATCTTGACATCTAATCTAACTATATGCCCAAAATTATCATGTCATTATCAATTTCTACCAATGTACAATCTTAATTATTAATTAGCAAGGTACCAGTCAATGTATATCCTTCATTAACCATGAGATACTCAACTTAACTCAACTCAACTCAACTAAGCATTTTCCCAACTATATGGGGTCAGCTACATGAATATACTTCCTCCACTCCCATTAATTGTTAGATATTAAATAATATTTAACCCCATCAGTATGGGGTCCGATCAATGTATGTCCTTCATCTACCATTAAATGTGAAGCAATGTTTAGCCCCCCTCCACCAATTGGAAGGATATTGACAATGCACATCCTCCATTGATTTGAGGTTCCAACCGGTCTATATCTCCCATCAACCACGGATATCTAATATAGTCTATATTAAAATCTTGCTCAGCTTAGAATCTCAAAAATTCATACATGTCATATGTTATGCACAATTCAAACATATCAAATCATAAACTATAAGAAATCCATCAATCAAAATAAAATATATCAATTTATAAACCGATAAACATAACTAAATATCAAAGTTCATAGCATGATATATGACAGCATAATAATTTACAATTCACAAATCCATAAAATCTACAATTTATATATTAATCAATCATTATTAATTAGATAATAATGAATGGAGAAAAAGCATTGTAATACTAATTTATAAGAAAAACATAGATATTTAAAACTGTTCTAATTATTGCAGTATCAAACTTATGAGTCATGCTATAAAACTTTGGGAGAGCAATTGAACATAGGTTTAGATGTACTATAAAAATTATCAGAGAATCAATTTGATTTTATGTCAAAAAGATTGATCATAGAAGCTATTTTTTTCTTTAGGAGGTTAATGGAGAAATATAGAGAAAAGAAACAGGATCTTCGTATGGTTTTTATTGATTTAGAGGAAGCACACAATAGGGTCCTTAGAAAAATCTTGTGATGGATGCTAGAAAAGAAAGGAATATCTATTAGGTATATTAATATAATAAAAAAAGATAAATGTGATGGAGCAATTACTAGTGTAAGAACTACTGATAATAATACTAGTGAATTTCTTATTGCAGTAGGTTTACATTAGAAATCTGCTTTTAATCACCATCTTTTTGCTTTAGTTATAGGCGAGCTTACTAGACATTCAGAATAATATTTCATACTGCTCCTGTAACCATTTATTTTTAGATTTCATGTTTCGCAAAGTAGTACACACAAGCAGCAGCTAGCAGCAACCTTGTCACAAAATTAACTGTCAGGACTTATGATCTATGTATCTGAAATAGAAGTGGGATTCTGACAAAAGATTTATGATCATGAGAGATTGGTTTCCAATGCTCTAGCTGGTAGGCTTGTCATTCATCATAATTTTTCTATCCATCTTTATTGATACTGAAATCTAGGAATATGATAACCACAATCATGTATTTTGTTTCAATGCCATTGAAAATGGGTATTTCACTGAAATATACTCATTTATAGAGTAAAAAGTTTTTCTTTTCTCTTACATTAGGAATGGTTAATCCCTACCTTTTTACCCTTATTGTCACCCTACTTCTGAAGGGAGACTCCTACTAGAATTGAGTCTTCATCCCCTTGCCCAAATGGCAAGAGGCAGCAACTATCCAAATGAACTTAGAAGATGGATCGATGAATTCTTTTAACATAGAGCATTTTGAGACAAGGTTTCTAAAATTGTAACTAATCTTGATACCCATACACAAGATTTAAATACTAGCACCAAAGCTCGTAATGGTTTTTCATTGGAACATTACAATACTGGTAAGTTGAGTACATACCGAAACCACAATCACCAAATGGAATAAAAATCAATTGGTATGGTTGATAGGGTATCAATATGTATTGTTGGTACCTATCACTGTCAACCAGTACAGGATGGCGGAGCCAGCACATACTGAGCCAGTTGATTTCAACATCTGGAACCTGTATCATTGCTGATTTTCTTTCAAAAGGTATGGTACTTGTGGTACCATCCCTTTGTGATGGTATTTTAGCACCTGCTTGTGTATCTAGTCTTGTTTATTCTATTACAAAAAGAATATATGGATCATTCTGGCTCATATGGATATCTTATTCGGTATTCTCATGTAATTTTCAAAACACAGAGTTCTAACCCTCTGTGAGTTTTTTATATAGAACTATATTGAATCTAGTCTTCAGATTAGCCACACGTAGCTTTGTCCAATGACCCTTTGCTGACTCAATCTTAAGGGTCATTGAGTTGTGTCCCATGGCCTGAGATTTATTTACCATCTTACTTTGCCTGTAGAGTGAAGATGAAGCTTTGAGTTTTGTGATGGGATCAGAGATGGCTTGCCAATTCAAAATTGTGATTCTTCGGTGTGTTAAATAAAGTCTTCTTCAACTACAAGATTAGCAATATTGAATAAGATATAATTTTTAATTCATTGTCTTCGACCATGTTTTCAATCAATATTTTGAAAGCTGCAATACGGTTGTGTACTATTCACTGGTTGATATAGTATTATCTACAAGACCATGACACATGGTTCAACCACCTGTGTTTGTGCGGGTTGGTATTGGCAATGCATATAAGGGCCATGTTGAGAATGCCTAAATCCTTGGCTTCATTCTTTGTGCAACTTTTTGGACAATTTTGAGTTCATCTTGTGCAACTCCATGGGCAAGGCTATAATACATTATTAAAGAATCAATTTGCAAATGTTGACAGTACTCAAATCCTCGGTTTCAATCTTTATGCAACTTTTAGGGTGGTTTTCAGTTCATCTAGTTGGATTCCATAGGAAAGGCTTGTGCGTCCTATTGGAGAATTGTTCTTCAAGTGTTTGTTCTTGTCCTAACATATTAATTGACTAAAATGAGTAATTGCATCACAAAAAAGAAACTTTTTTTGAGCAAATTGGATCGGAGTTTAAATGATGGTTATCACTGATATAATGGCCATTATAATGGTTTCAGCCACCCCTTGTTATATTATTAGGATAAATAGCATAGAAAAAAATAACAGCCATCATTTTCCACTAATTCCTGTTATAACATCGTTACAACATAAATAACAATCATTATTTTCACTTGTATGTTCTTTTGAATAAATTTGAGTAAAATAATATCATTTTCAGAATTCATTTTTTTGCCTCAAGCTTCTAATCTGTAGTGATTGTATGGTCAAAAAAATCATATCATGTTATCTATAAAAATGAAGGAAAAATAATGCTGCTTTTTTTTGTTACTGCTCATTATTTCCCATTGTAACACTTATGGAAGCCATTATTTAGTAAATATTTTAATATTAAAATTTTCGAAGGCTGTTTTTCAAAGCAAACAACACCGTTGTAACCATTATAATGGGTAAATAATGGTTTTATCAAGGAGCTGTCATAACAGGAAATCTCAGACCAGATGGAAGTTGTTGAGGTGGGTCAATTTTGGAGTCTATAGGTGTCTTCAGTTTTTAAGATATCACGACAAGTGTACAGGCCAATGGTATTGAGGTCTTGTGGAATGGGAACATTCAATGGACAGGATTTATTTAGGGGAGATGCTGGTTCGGTCGAAGATAATTGGGGATGTAGACTGCATGTAAGAAAACCAAAGAGGTGGGATTCTAAGTTTGTTACCATCCAAGTGTCAGACCTGAATTTTTTGGTATAACTCACTGGTAATGAATAACACCACAAAAGAATCATGTGAAAACCACTGAACAAATCTATATAATTCAGTGAACCTCAAGCTTAATAGATTTCCTTTTTGTCCTCCAAACTTCAGCAAGAATATCAGTTCATGTATGTATAGAAAATTAGCTCTCAAGTCCTCTTTCTTTTCCTTTTATTCTTGAAGATCTATCATTCAACTTTAGATTTGTATTTGATTTTTCTGAACCCTCTTTCAAAACGTCTACAGAATCTCTCCAGTTGTTTAGTTCACACTATTAAAATTATTCTCTGAGACATTATAAACCTACAAATTCCAAATTGCTTAGTATTTTAAAGTTTAATGTGATCCTTTTTAAATAAGTTTTGATGCTCCAGGGAGCATAAGAGGCCATCTTTTTAAAGAATTTGAATTTTGCAAGAGAAATGGACTACTTGCTGGCATTGCTTGTGAGAATATGTAGGGCCTGTTAAATGTCTTCTCAAAAATCAATATTAGCAGTCTAGCATCTTCAATTAGAAGAAGTAAATGAGGTTGGACATATATAGAAATCATATTCTTGAATACTTTCCCATTGTTTCTGTCAACATTTTATATTAATGAAAGGCGTCTAAAGGTCTCCACTCCTTTGATTCATTTCTCTACTCATCAAGATTGTTTGCAATAATGATAATTCATTTTTAAACTTAGATGTATTGCAAATGAATCATCATCATTTTTAAACTACATAATATCATGATATCAAACCTACATAATATCATGATATCAAACCTACATAATATCATGATATCAAACCTAACATGATATCATCAGGAAGTGGAAACCTACAAGAGTGGAAACCTACATAATATCAAACCTACAAAAGTTTAAAAACAGATATTATGGACTTTTGTAGGTTTGATATCATCAGGAAGTGAAATTATCATCATTTAAGCAATTCTGCAATTTTTATTCTGAAAAACATCTGGGAGCCTAACATGATAGAGCAATCATTGGTAAAATTTTAAGAACATGCCAGTCAGTTTCAGTCTCCCAAGTAGAGTTTCAGTTTCGGCATATTCACTTTTCAGTCAAAAAGTCAGATTAAAATCCTAAAAAACAAAAAATAAGATAAAAATAAAAGAGATTAAGGCAAGCTATTTCACATCATTTTTTTGTATTTTAGTTATCTAGTATTATAATAGTTTGCATAATTAAACTTCATCCATCTATACTCATTATCCATTCAATGGTTCCGCATTCAAACATACATGCCTAAAAAAATATTATTATAATGGAATAAGAATAGACATTTTTAGGACTTTTCTCCATTTTTGATATTTCAAAGAGAAGAGACAGAAAAGAATAATAGGGGATTCTTGGATAAGAAGTTGAAATCTCACTGTTTATTGAGCATATCATTGATAAAATCATGCCACTGAAAGTATGATAAGTCACAAGAACAAATTGATGTGGCAACTCCTTTAGGTAAAACTAAAGAAGCAATTTTATTCATTTATAGATTCCATTATGATGTCAAACTTAGAGCTATCACCCCAAATGAGCAAACCTGGTACCCAACCCAGTCCTAACCTGAACCGTGCCCTATCCTCTCAGTTAGTGGGTTTGGCATGGGTCCCTGGTTAGAACCGTTGAAAATTTCAGGTTGGTCTAGGTTTGAGGTTTTTAGACCTGACCTGATTTGGTCCAGATTAATTACTCAATTTATTTGTATACAAATATAAAGTATCAATTTTATTTATATACTTTTAATTTCTAAACTCGTAGTACAGGAAACTTTGTAGTTTGTTTGATAACTTAATGGTATAGAAAGAGAAAAATTCACATGTTAGAACATGTTTAGGTATTGGTTGATTTTAAATTACATGTATCTTTTCAAGTCTTAGTCAACCATTGTTATATGGTTAATTATCAAGTGCTTGTGTTGGGCTTGGTATGGTGCTATCAAGGCCCAGGGAGGCTAACTTGTATTGGGGTGAGTGTGGGTCCAAGGGTTGAGATTAAATCAAGTCACGGGTGTACATGGGCTTGGGGATTGGTTTAATCTCATTGTGTTAGTCCATGGAAGTTTTTGTTGAGTCTGGGCCTAGCCCACTTGGTGGATGTATTTAAACCCTAGTCTCTAGGGTTTGGATGGAAGAGAACAGATTCTTTTCTCCTAATCATCTCTCTCATCATAGGGCGGCAGCCCTATCTCCTCTTCCTCCTCCATACTCTTCATCTTCTTCCTGCCGCGAAGATCTGGTGTCGTCCACGGGATCCAGGATGTAGTCGTGGGATCCGGAAGCCAGTGGAAGAAGGCACTGGCATCGTTCTATGGGTCGTTTCGTGGGAGAACAGTGGGATCAGGCAGAATCCATCGCATGAGAGAACGCACGGCTATGTGAGGAGAAGTGCCTCCACACACGGCACGGTGACGTCTTCACGCGTGAAGGTGCGGTGAAGGAAGGGAGTTATGGGAAAGTATGTGAAGGTGTGGTGAAGGAAGGGAGTCACGGAAGAGCCTCACGTGAAGAAGGGAGGGAGGAGAGGTCCAAGCCAGGAGAAAGTCAAGGTTCGGTCAAACCAGTTTGGGTGAAGCCCAGCAAAGAAAGAAAAAGAATTTAAATAAATCCTTTTGGGAATAAAGGAGGGGCTGTAGGAATTCGAACCCAAGATCAAGGGGTTCGAGAGCAAGTGCATTACCGCTACGCCAATCTAATTGTTGGCAACAAAGGGTGAAAGCTCAGGGTACTTCTCCAGCGAGGTTGATCCCATTGCCGTTCATCAACAACTAAACCCCAATAATTGGTATCAGAGCCAGGTTCAAGAAGTTATTTGGAGATCTTCAAGGGCTGAAAAATTTCAGCAAGGCTTCGGTCAGGGTACTCTTTATTTTCTGAAATATTTTGTGCTATTTTTGGTTAAGATCTCGCCATGGGTGCATAAAATTAGATTTTAAGAAGTTTGATGGGAAGGAAAGTTTTCTCCATATGGAAAGTCCGGATAGAGGACCTTGTGCAGCAAGGTTTAGATCTGGCTTTGGAGAAAAGGCCAGATGGGATGACAGATAAGCAGTGAATGTCGTTGGAGAAGAAAACATGTTCAGCGATCAGAGGATGTTTGGCAGATTCAGCCCTTTATTCAGTGCTGGAAAAGAAGACCCCGAAGGGACTCTGGTCGAAGTTGCAAGCCCTCTACATGGACTCTGGTCGAAGTTGCAAACCCTTTATATGAGGAAGAATATGTGCAACAAGTTGATGTTGAAGAGGCGTCTCTACAGCCTTCGGATGTTAGAAGGTGGAGATGTGCTGGGCCACATCCAGGTGTTCGGCCAGGTGAGCAATGAATTGTTGAATGTCGAGGTCAAGATGGAGGAGGAAGATAAGGCACTTTTGCTATTGTGTTCGTTGCCCACATCACATGACTTATTGGTCACGATGCTGCTCTACGGGAAGGAGACATTGTTCTATGAAGATATTGTCTCGGTGCTTCGGATGAATGAGCAGAGGGAGAAGATAACCAAGGAAGTTGTTCCTTAGGAGGGTCTATTAGTTGGGGAAGGAGCAGGCAGAGGTAGGGACATGAGCAGGCCTAGGGGACGGTTACAGTTCAGGAAGTCTACAAGTATGGTGAGGTAGGACATTTCAAGATGGATTGTTCTACGTGAAAAAAGAGAGAAAAGGAAGGATCTGAATATGTAAGTACAGTTGCAGGCCAGGAGGTGAAGGAAGATCTCTTGGTGGTATCAGATGGTCACGAGCATAATACAGAGATGTGGACCTTGGATTCAGCTTGTTTTCATCATTATACTCCTAACCGGTCGCGGTTCAGCACTTACACAGAGGTTAATGAGGGTGTGTGACTCTTGGAGATGATCATCCTTGCAAGATGACAGGGATTGGCACAGTGAGGGTGAGAATGTTTGATGGCATGGTGCGCACTCTTACTAGCGTGAAGCATGTCTCAAAACTCAAAAAGAATCTGGTGTCACTAGGGTATCTGGAGCGGACTAGATACAGCTTCAACAGTCATGCCAGGAGTGGAGTTCTGAACATCTCCAATGGAGCTATGGTAGTGATGAGAGGGAGAAGGCTGAAGAACAACCTATACAAGTTGGAGTGTTCTATAGTGATCAGAAATCTGAGACAATAGCTGTGGAACAGGATCCTTAGGATATGTATAAGATGTGGCATTACCGCCTAGGCCACATGAAAGACAGGGGATGAAAGAACTGAGCAAGAATGGACTACTTTCGACATGAGTGGTGAAGTTATGGAGATCTGTGAGCCATATTAGATGGAAAAGCAGAGAAAAGTACAGTTCTTGGTCAACACAGTTAGGAGTGTAGAACCCCTGGAGCTACTACACATGGATGTTTGGGGACCAACCTCGATTTCTGCAAGGTATGGGGCTAGATACTTCTTTATCCTGATAGATGATTTCTCAGGGAAGCAGTAGATCTACTTCATGAAGGAGAAATCAAAGGTCGTCACCAAGTTCAGAATCTGAAAGGCTAAGGTGGAGAAGGAGTAGGGTATGAGTGTGAAGTGTCTGAGGTCAGACAGTGGCAAAGAATATACCAGCAGGGAGTTTCAAAGATTTTATAAGGAGTGGGGCATCAAAAGACACTTCTCGATGATGGAAACTTCTCAACAGGAAGGGATGACTGAAAGGATGAATAAAACACTGTTGGAAAAAGCAAGATGCTTGAGGCTATAGGCAGGGCTTCCAAAGATGTTCTGGATTGACGCAGTAGATGTAGCCAGCTACTTGGTCAATCGGTCACCGCACATCAGGTTGGATGGAGACATTCCAGAGAAGATATGGTCTGGAAGGAAGACAAGCCTAAATCATCTAAGGGTGTTTGGATGCACAGCATATGTGCATGTTGGTGCTGGGGAGCGGAGTAAGTTGGATGCTAAGTCTAAGAAGATGGTGTTCCTGGGCTACCCACGTAGAATCAAGGGGTATCGACCATGGGATCCCTTGAAGAAGAAGGTTATCATCAGCAGGGATATGACCTTTGATAAGAACTCGATCCTCCAGAGCAGAGATGGTACAGATGCACAATAGGGACTGTAGAAGGTAAAACACGATAACACTAGTCAGGTGACCTCCTACACAATCGTGCCATTTGCTAGTGGATCAGGAGGATTTGAGATTCAGATGGAAAGGACTGACAGAGAGGTCAAAAGCCAGAAAGTTCAGCAGGATACAGCTGAATAGAGGACTCAGGAGGATCCAGCTGGATAGAGGACTGATACTAGGATCGCACTGCACAGGCCCAGAAGAAACATGCGACCACTAGTTCGATACGGCTTCGAGGACTCTTACATCTATCAGGAGGCTATGGAGAGCCAAGACAGCCAGGACAGAGATAGGTGGGTCCAGGAGATGCAGGCTATGGCAGGAGATGCAGGCTATGGCAGAGGAGATGCAGTCTTTCCACAAGACTGGCACGTGGCAGGTGGTCCAGTTGTCACAAAGAAAGAAACCCATTGATTGCAAATGGGTTTATCAGCGCAAGAAAGAACCTTCAGAGCAAGGAGGTATCAGGTATAAGGTAGGACTAGTGGCCAGAGAATACTCTCAGAAGGAAGGCATCGACTACAGAGAGCTGATGGAAGAAGGTGGAGCAGAGCTGGTGAAGGTACACACCAAGGAGAATCCAGCAATGCATTGACCAAGGTTTTTTCACGAGATAGCTTTCGTAGGTATTGCAACTAATGGACACGGCAGACGTGCTAAGGTCTTGAAGCACCAAGATGGAGATTGTTGGGCCTGGTGTGGTGCTATCAAGGCCCAGGGGGCTAACTTGTATTGGGCTAGGTGTGGGTCCAAGGGTTAAAATTAAATCAAGTCACCGGTGTACACGGGCTTGGGGATTAGTTTAATCTCATTGTGTTAGTTCATGGGAGTTTTTGTTGAGTCTGGGCCTGGCCCACTTAGTGGATGTATTTAAACCCTAGTCTCTAGGGTTTAGATGGAAGAGAACGGATTCTTTTCTCCCAAACATCTCTCTTATCATAGGGCGGAAGCCCTATCTCTTCCTCCTCCCTACTCTTCATCTTCTTCCTGCCGTGAAGATCCGGTGTCGTCCACGAGATCCAGGACGTAGGCGTGGGATCCGGAAGCCAGCGGAAGATGGCGCTGGCATCGTTCCATGAGTCATTCCTTAGGAGAACAGTGGGAACAGGCGGAATCCACCGCGTGAGAGAACGCACGGCTACATGAAGAAGGAAGGGAGGAGAGGTCCAAGCCAGGAGAAAGTCAAGGTCCGATCAAAGATCCGGTCAAACTGGTTTGGGTGAAGCCCAACAAAGAGAGAAAAAGAATTTAAATAAATCATTTTGGAAATAAAGGAGGGGCTGCAGGGATTCGAACCCGAGATCAAGGGGTTCGAGAGCAAGTGCATTACCGCTACGCCATTGTTGGCAACAAAGGGTGAAAGCCCAGGGTACTTCTCCAGCGAGGTTGATCCCATTGCCGTTCATCAACAACTAAACCCCAACAGCTTGTAGTTCACAATTTAATTTTGAAGCATGTAATTGGATGCTTCACTTATGAACTTCTAGAAGAATGGGTGGTTTTATCTTGATTAATTGTTTAAGATTTATCTTTTTAGTGCTTGACAGAGAACCTAGACCCCATCTACACTGACCTATACCCAATATACATCAAGTAGGGTGCCGGTTTTAATATACCCCAGCCTGATCCAAAGACCAAATGTATTTTATGATATTTTTATTTTCTGAAACTGGACACAATCTGATCCTTCAATGGGTCAGGTATGGGAAAAAGGCCCTGTTTGGATTGACTGTTGGGATACCTTTAAGTGGTTGCTGGTCAGCAGCTATATGAGATAGTTGTTAGCTAATAATTGGGGCCAACAGCTATTCCAAACAGATTAGATCCATTATGAATCCCAGGCTATTAGGAATGTTGACTAACAGTTAAGAAGTATCAGGCAATCAAAAGGGGGCTATCAAGAAATCAAGCAAGGGTCATAACTACAGTTCAAACCAATTAAGGCCATACAATCCTAAGAATTTGTTTTCTCACATGCTTGTTATTCTTGTGCTTCATTCATAGTTTCATCCTTTCAACGAACAACGAAATGCATTCATAGCCATTCATAATGATCTTTCACTGAGAAATCATCCAAATCCCATATGAACTTTTTTGGTCATCTTAGATGAACTATAATGGATGACAAATCAAATACCAGTATCTCATGATCACTGACTATCAAGACCCCGAAAATATGTGATGTCTTGTCTAAAACTTAAATCAGTTTCTAGAACTGTACAATGAACAAGAAAAGGAAAAGTAAACTCTATTCATTTTAGGAAACTTTCCGGCAACCAAATCCTCCTGTAGAAAATTCTTGTTTTGATTTGTTATCTATCATAGAAGTTACAGGTTTTATCCTCTAGGAATTATGAACAAGCGCTTCTCCCTGCAGCATTTCAACTTGTCATGTATATTAAAGGAGCACATAAAATAACCAAGAGAATGAATGACCAAAGAAATCTATGGTTTTTTTATGTTTCAAAGTACAAGGGTTATGGGTATTTATACCCGTAGTATATGTATACATAAGGAAATTACAAAGAATTAGAATCCTTTGATTACTACTAATCAATCCATGATTTACTCAATTAGCTTTTGATAACAGTTCCCCTTGATTCGATTAATAAGAATCCCTTGATTACCACCTACAATGTAAATGTTTAACCATTGAGCTTTTTTATCATGCTTTGCAATTGAGATAAATTTAGCCTTTGCTTATGTTGAATCCATGTTGCTATGGTAATGGTCATGTATCGTTTACCTTTTCTGTCTTAAAGGATAAGGAAGTGAACACAAGCATGGATATGAGAGATTGGAGTGGCTATGATTATGTTGCTCCATGTGATTCTTTGGCATTCTCTCCCGTTAGGGTTTCTCAGGTATCCTTTTTCTTGCAAATCAGGGAAGAGGAGAAAGATAAGGACACAGAGGAAGAATATGTGGCCTCTTAACTTTTATGACAGTTTTGAGTTAACTCCTTTCTCCAGAAAAGTTTTAGATCATCAGATTATGGGTATAACTAGTGAGTAACAAACGTAATTTATCATATAAGTTTTATTTATGTTCTCTCTCTCTAACTAGCTTGACTTTTTCTCCAAAAATATAATAGACAAGAAGTGTTGCATTTCCACAACGCATTATGTCACCAGTTTTATCAAGCCATGACAACACTTGAGTTTCATCGTGGCAATCAAGACCATGGCATCTAATATGAACTCAGCCAATAAAGAAACAAATCTTTCACATTACAACAAGGTTAACACAAGACATCGAATGGAAAGTTGGCAACATTTTTTAAAAAAAGAAAAGTGATGAAATTATATGTCATTAGGTTCTTGAGTCTAATGTTTACATGCATAAAAAATATGTGGAGTTTGAACAATGATATTCTCAATGAGAAGGCTTGAAGGAAATAGTAAGCTCTAATGAGAAGACTCCCCCCCCCCCCCCCCCCCTCTCGTGCACGCACATGTTGATAGTAGGAGGTCGAGATGTGAGGTTGCTATTGGGAGTCTTGATAGAGTTTTGATTAGCCAAGCTAAGTGCGAGGAATCTGTTTTCGAAGATCTGTTGGACGTTGATCTGATCTTCAAATGTGAATTAAGGTTATTTTTTTTTAGTGTGGCTTCATTGAAACTGGTGCGTTTAGAGTAACTCTGGAGATCAGGGATCTTACAATTGGATCGCATGATTAATTGGAGTTTCTTGAGGTCTGTCTTGCAAACAGATCATGGGTTCCTGGTTGCAGCATAAGAGATGAACAATGACAGATATTTGGCAGGGTGGGGGTATATCTTTGTTTTATCTAATTTTAAAGAAAGGGGTGATTGAAACAAGTCAAAGGAGTTAGGTTAAGGGCTTGGATACTTGAGTACATTTTGGCATGTCTCTTTCTCTCTCACACAGAGGCATGTTTCATTCTGTCTTTTTGCTGATCCATAGTTGTCATTTAACACATAACTGAAGGAAAGAGAGGTAAGGAAAATGAAAGAAAGGAAGGAGAAAAATGAGGAAAAAGTCTGTCGAGATTCCAAAAGAAGTTCAGATAGATGTTTTAGGGAATAAGATTGAGAGGGAGAAATTCATCTGAGCAATGATCTGTGACATACGTAAGGGTTTCTCCTGGAAAGGTCTCCTTTTCTAGGCATGTTTCTTAGGTGTCACTTCCAGCATACGTCAAAAGAGGTAATTAATGTCAGTCTAATTTCAGGGCATTTTTTAGGTTTTTCATTTGGATTCTAGGGCCATCTGGAAAAACTCTTGGAATTCATTTCTAGAATGGATTTCTCATGGCATGCTTTGATTTTAGAAGCTTAGGATTTTTTTATTGACAATTTTTATTTGGAATTTATGTTAGTGAGATAAAACATCTTGGATGTGGAATTCTCAACGTTGTCAATTGTGATTACAATGATTCTTTTGGTGGAAGTACCTAAATTCATATGGTTAACCATCAGAGTAACCATCCACAAGTTATATAATAATTTTTATTCTTATTTTCATGGTAATGATATCACAATTTGGTCTTTAGTTAAGTTCATTATTTTGGTTCATACTTCCCTCAGAGCACAAGGCATATAGATGTAGAATGCAGTTCACATTAATAATCTCGCATTATCAGGTGAGTATAGTGGGAACTTACCTTGTCAAACTTCATAAGAATGCCAGCACACAACACAAATATCTGTGTTGCGGAATTTAAACCTTAACAACACTTTAACTTTTTTTGTTGGATATCATGAAAGTAATTAATGAAACACATGAATGCTGAAGTGGCAGTCAGATAATGTCATGGGAAAATTCTAATCTATTCAGTAATTCAAGTCTATACCCTCTTTTTACCAGCAAGCACAATTCGAAATAAGTGTAAAACCTCACATGTTATCGGGAACATGCACTATAGTATGGGCCCTTGCATTTCTGCTTTTTTTTTTCTGCATGACAGTTTCAAGCAAAATTCACAAAACTGGTACTGAGAACCAAACTGGTATATTATTGGATCGGTATGGTATGGTACACACTATGTATTGAGATAGGATGCCAATTTTTTTTTTTTTTTGGCTCTTAAGCTACTCAGTCCCACGCAGTATGGGTCAGTTCAGTTCATTACTGAATCGAAACTCAATATCATATTGGTATCTTACTGATACAGTAAGATACAGTTGGTATGGGTTGATACGGCAAACCTGAGTTTTGGTTTTCTTTGTCTACTTAGTCTAGATCTCATTTAGGAGCCTAAAATTTTGTACACTGTATGATGAAAAACTCAGAACAATATTAGATAATTAACCATTATACAATGTGATATTGGATTCTAAATTAACTACCACAATGTGACTCTCTACATCACTATCATTGTTTTAGGGGTATTGGCACACCTTATACGGCATTATAAGGTACAAAGCCATTGGAACTAATAAGAATCATATACCTCTGAGGACCATATCTTTGAAGAAGCAGGTCTGAACATACTATAACATGTTGATCGGTAAATAAGCCGCACAGTATCATACCATAACAATAAATATTTGCTAATCCCAAGCTTTTCGTGTGTGTTTGAGTCAATGCATTCTCCAAATTAAGGTATATAGCCCATATATAAAAAATTAAGGCATGCAGCCAATATGTAAAAAATTATAGGACTCATACAAGGAGAGTGTGTGATCACACTAATGGTGCTTGTATCTACACATTATAAATTCATCATATGGAGGGAAGCAAGAATTTAATTATACATCAGTGAGCAACCCAATGATGAAATTCATGTACATTAGCTTTCTACAACACCCCTTCAAATCAGGCTGTATCATGCACGATTGTTTTACCATGAGAATCAGAAACGTTCACAGACCTGAAGTACTTTGAAGTTCAACTCCTTTGTCATATAGACTATATAGAATTTAAAAACTCAAAACTAAGTAGAATAGAGAAAAATGTAGCTGGCTCGAGCTAGTTTGAGGCTAAGACTTTGTTATTGTTATCATTATAATTGTTGATGTTGTTGTAGAATGTATAATGAGCAGGTTGTGCATACATGCATATAGTGTTCACCAATATGACCACTCCAGGACTCTTGTCCATCTTTGTTTTCATGTGTCATCTCAGTGCAAAAATTTTAATGGTCAACGAAGCTCCTGTTTAACCACGATGAATCAATTAATCACAAACAAAACCTTCAAGGCAAAGTTTTTTTTTTTTCACTGAAGAATGCGCTAGGATATCTCATTTCAAATTGCCCAGAACAGCGCCATCAGAACAAAATTTCCACCCCATCCTGCTCTATCCATAATTTCTCTCTATCCACATCATCTGCAAAGAATGGCAATACTTGGGCCCACCTGTAACCCTGAAAACATTGCTTTAGGTGCAACCATATCAACTTCATGAAAGAAGACGGGGGAAAATATGGCCAACCAATTCTGGACAAAACATGACCAACCAATAGAGGACACTACCCTCACATGCTTTTTGACTACTTGTTTGTTCATGCTAGATATAAATCAATGCGTTCTCCAATGAAAGTTGTTTTGCATTCATCTTTTACTTTGACAGATTTCAGTCGAATACAATGCTTTCATGAAAGAATATATATTTATAAACAGATAGTGGAATCCTTTAATGCATTGAAAGTGGAGACATCCTGGTTTTGGTAATAATGAAAGCTCTGTTAGAGGAAGTAATGCTATCTCAATGGAAAAGTAGTTCTTACTCATCTTTGTTTCATGTGCAGAATCTGAGTAGTCTTGACTGACCTTATGAAATATCACCTTTCTTTCAGAAGTACTGCTGTGAGTGGAGGCCCATGCTGCTTGAAAAGAATAATAATGTGCAGTGTGGGGTCCTTGAAGAAGCTTGCCAAAATTTCAGAAGCAAAGACAACCGCTAGGAGAAGACCCCATTACCCAAGCCATGATGGATCACTATTATGCTTTCCAAACTCTCATAGTTGTTCTGAATGACCTCTATTTTTTTTATCTTTTCTAATTCTCACTTCTCCAAGTTTGTAGGATTAACTCTGGCCTAGGCTACTTTCTAGCTTTGCATTCTCTTCATTTTTACGGCAAGACTGTATTATGATATGGTTTCACATAATAATAAGAATCATACGGAATAGAAGTGAAAACCAGAAGAATCGTAACAAATCTGTGTTTTAGCTGCGATTCTTCCATTGTCAGAGCTCAAACAAATGGAAAAAAAAAAGTAAAAAAAAAAAAAAGGATGGTGGCTAGAGAGGTGATGTTACGCATTATTTTGTCAAAGCTGTGTGTGGCTAAAATGATTAATGATATGTTTAGTGTAGTAATTTAAGCTATGGAAGCAGGTAAATTTTCATATCAGCATGAAGGAAAAAAGACATTTCTAGTCATATAATTTGGCACGCATATCTTTTTTTTACTGATCTATTTCTGTTGGACGCTGTTATCCAAAAATTTACTACCCATGATGATGATCAATTCACAATCTCATTCAAAGACATCAGAAGGAGCAGGTCTGGCATTAAATGAGCTTGAGCTATCTGGGTGCTGACGTGTTCTGGTTGTTGTGACCTATTAAAAACTTCATCAACTTCATGCTGACCTCCTTAAATATGTCTGCAAGGAGAGAGAAATTTCTCTTATTTTTCCAACTTTTGAACTCTCAAACTAGCATCCTGCGTTAGTTTTCCTTTATTATGAAACTCGGCAAGTCATTGACAGGCTCAGGCTGGATTCTGGACTCAAACCGGACCTGCACCTGGTCTAAAAGGTCAGGCTTGCTGTGTTGTGTGGGGCCTGGCTCATGTGATGGCATGCAATGGCAACAAAGTCCCATGAATCATGGGCAGCTTTTGTCAAATGATTCAAAGAATCCAGCCAGCGAAAATCCAAGAGAAGATAGTAACAGATGAAAATTGAAATATTTGTTTCTATATATCTGTTTGCTTTGTTAATCATGGAAGAAGCTATTGCATTGACAATTCAAATCAACAATCAATGACATTTTATGAGTTTGAACTCCATAAATAGGTTTTAGATTATTCATGACTTCAGTAACTTCTTGGCTTGCATAATTTCCTACTTGAAAATTTTTGAGAGAATTATTCAGCTCCTGAAAATTCCAACATGGTTTCTATTATTATGTCAAATATAACTAAGGGCTTTTAGGTATCAAGTTGTTCAGTTATTATTCGTTAACTTATTGTTCATCAAAATAGGATAATGTTCTGTACAAAGATCAAATCTCTCTCTGCTTAAAAATAGCATTTTATTTGTGTATACTGATATGGCTGACAGCATTGTTATTTTCTGCTGTCACCTTTATAATAAATAAAAACAACTTTTATATCTATTACTATTTTATACTTGGAAATTCCTGTTTGGGGTTGAATTGCATGGATTAAAGTTGTTATTTTCATTACATTGGAAAGCAGGATCTTTGTATTAAATATTGGCATTAATTATCTAAACTTAGATCTGGCTGTCGCATTGGAAAACAGAATCTTTGGACTGCTAAGTTTAGTGTTGGGTTTGAATGGTGGAGTTCAGTGGATACTCTTGGACACTATTTTGGTAGAGCTAGTGTTTGGATGGAAAGAAAAGTAAGGAGAAAAAAAAAAAAAAAAAAAAATTATCTTATTTGGATGAGAGAGAAAAATTGAAGAAAAAAAATGAGGGAAAAAAAGTGATGGGCTCCATCTAAAAGGTTTTTTTTCAAAATTTAAGAGATTTCGGAAAGAAAACTAAATGGTGCTCTTTCATTTTTTTTCACTTCGATATTGACTCTTCTAAAAAAAAATATTAGGTCATTGATAAAAAATATGTAAAATTTATAATAAAAGCATTATTATCATTATAAATTATCAACTTTTTATTTTTTTTGTTTTTCTCTCACACATCCAAACATAAAAAAAGAAAAAAAATTCTTTTTATTTTTCTTTTCTTTTTATTTTTTCTTTTTCATTTTTTTTTCTACTTTCTTTTTTTTATTTTTTTTCTTTTCATTTTCATTTTTTTTTTTTTTTTTTTTTTTTCTCTTCGTTCAAACAGAGTATTAGTGTGGTAAATTTTCTAAGCATCTGAAAGATAAGGTGACAAATAAAAGAATCAAAAAGGCAAGTGTCTTCGTCCCTAGGGTTGTTCTCTGGTTCCCGCTTTAAGATTCATGCTTGCTGGTCTTCGTCCCCGATCTTCCGCGATCTGTGTCGCTAGGTTGATCCTGCTTCCCGGAAGCATGGCAGCGCCTTCCTCTTCATCTCCGTCAGCCTCTGAGGGGTCCAAGCTTGCTGGACAACCCTGGCATCGAGGTAGTGACAGCCGGTATGAATGGATTGCTCTGGTGCCATCTTCGGCGGTTGTTGCTGAGCTGGAACAGCTCTTCCCCGACATTGTCCAGGTTCCCGTTCAATCATTGATGGGGAAGAAGCTAGATGGCAGAGTAAGGCTGTTTTGGCTCGGAGCCTTTCTCGCTGGGTTCATCCAGATGCTATTATCAGGGAATTTCAGTGATCGGGGATTCAAGGAGGAATTGAAGCAGTTTCGTTGGCTAATCGGCATTTCCTCTTTCGGTTTTCCGATTGCCACGCCACGGAGCTTGCTCTTGGAAGACCCTGGATTGTTAATGGGCAACCTCTGGCAGTTGCTCAATGGAAACCAGACTTTCTCCTGGCGAAGAGCTCACTCACTGATGCTCTGCTTTGGATCCATCTTCCACAACTCCCAATAGAATACTGGACCGATGAAGCCTTGTTGTCCATTCTATCTGTTGCTGGCCAATTCATGTTTAAGGACGCGTCCACCAGAGAGAGGGTTCATGGGGGCTTCGCTCGAGCCTGCGTCCGCGTAGATCTCAGCAAACCTCTGAGATCGGGAGCTCGGATTCATGGTAACAGGGTCCCCTTTTGGCAGCCATTTTCTTACGAAAACCTTGAGGGACTCTGCTCCTCCTATGGGACTCTGTATCTGGTGGAGCATTGCGGGGTGGCTCCGGGATCTTCGTCGGTGTCTCCCTCCATTTCGGTATGAGTTATGGACCGTGGATGGTTGCTCTTCGTCGACGCAAGGCTCCCATTGATCACCTACATTCAGCGCCCAGCATGAAGATGCCTTTGGTTAGCCCTGCTCCCCCTTCCTCTATCTCCCCTGAAGGATGGAGCACCCCGAAGAAGACTGCTCGGAGGAATAGTGGTCGGGGTTCATTCCCCCCTTCACTGGAGACTTTAGTTCAGGGAGATGTCTCAGACTTGTCTCCCCCTCAGGCTGAAACCACTGCGTGCCGGTTTCCTTCTAAAGTGCCGGCTGGCACTGAAGTTGAGTTGGGGAAGTCTGAACTTTTGGATTCTAATCCAATAAGTCCAAGGACCAAAGATCTTAATCCATTTGCATGCTTGGACTTCGATCACAATACTAGCAATGAATTTGGGCACCTTAAGACCAGTGTGGTGGCCCCTTCCAGCCCAGCCAAGAGGGCTCGGCCTGTTGAGCCTATTTCCAATAGAGTGGTCTCCAAAACCACTAAAGCGAAAGGTAAAGGCCTCCCAAAAGGCAAAGGAAGTGTGCATGCCAATTTCACCTTTTCGGCATCTTCAGTTCCCCTAAGGGGTATGGTGCCGGTTCTGGGCCAGGGCTGAAGAAATCTCGTAGCAAGGACGGGTCTGTTTTGGGGTGTTCTTTTGGGCCTTCTTTGACTCCTCTAAATGACGGATGGACCACGACTCCACGGTTTCCCTTCTGAAGAAGGCTATTCAGTGTGAAGACTCTATTATGATTTTGGACTCACCACAGGTTGAGGATCAGAGACAGGATGGCTGTACTGATATGGGGTTGGCGAGCTCTTCTTCTATCAGTGCTCAGTCTGCTCTGGAGAAGTCTGGGGACATGGATGAAGTCCCCCCCTATCAAACTTTGGAATGAAGATCCTTACTTGGAACGTGCGAGGTGCTCTGAAACCCTCGTTTCGATCCTCGTTTGGACGGCTGTTACAGCTTCATGCTTTTGATATCTATATTCTGCTAGAGACCCATTTGTCTGGGGATAGTCTGATGCGTCTGCGTAGATAGCTTTCCAGATCATGGGTTTCCTATGCTATTGACTCTGTTGGCCTATCTGGTGGAATTCTGGTGCTCTGGAGAAATGACAATATTAGAGTTGATGCGTTCCACGGGTCTGGTCAGCAAGTGGCTCTGGTCATCTCTGAGGGGTCCTCTCCTCCCTGGTTACTATCGGGTGTCTATGCAAGCACAGATTTCAGATTGCGGGGGCCTTTGGTCAGAGCTTCATTCCCTACTTGCTCAGGGTATTCCTTCCCTCATTGCTGGTGATTTCAACTGTATTATTGGGGCTGAGGAGAAAAGAGGTGGTCGGCAGTTTGTTCGGTCCCGGACGTTGCTGAGCTCAGAAACTTCATATCCTCTGCTGGGCTTTTGGACTTGGGGTTTGCCGGTTCTCACTACACTTGGTGTAATAATCGTCGAGGTTCTGCTCGAGTGTGGGAAAGACTGGATAGGGCCATGGCTTCTCCTTCTTGGCTTCAGCTCTTTCCATCTACTACTATTACTCATTTGTCCAGAATTGGCTCTGATCACTGTCCTATTCTTATTTCTACTGATCTCTCACCGGAGTAGGCAGTTCAGATTCGAGAAGTTCTGGACTTTTTTTCTTTTGCTAGGTCTATTATTTCGCAGGTTTGGCGATTACCTGTCCGAGGCTCGGCCTCTTATAGGCTTTCTCGGCGATTGACTCTGGCTAGTCGGAGACTCTCTAGATGGAATAGAAGAGAAGTGGGGACATTGTCGGGCAAGTTGAGCAAGTTGAGTCCTCTATTTCTGTCTTACAGACGAAAGAGGACCAGGAGGGTTTCCTCCTTGATTCTGAGCTTTCGACTCTTAGATCCTGCCTTGCTCTGCACCACTCTCTTCTGCTGCAGTAGGAGACTTTTTGGAGGCAAAGGTCCAGAATCCAGTGGATTAAGGAAGGGGACCACAACACCAGATTCTTTCATCATGCTACTTTGAAACGCCGAGCGAAGAACCGCATCCGGCGTATTGTTGATGATCAGGGTGATGCTCAGGAGGATGCCCAAGCGATCAGAGATTCGTTTTTTCAGTTCTTTCATTCCAGATGGACTGAGCACTCGGGTGAGGGTTCTCCTGTCTTTCCTGTTCAGCCCCCTTATAGGGTTTCCAATGCTGAGAATGCTCTTCTGATTAGACCGATTACGGCGGATGACATCCAGAGGGCATTATGGGACCTTGGTGCTGATAAGGCCCCTGGGCCTGATGGTTTCCCTCCGTTATTCTTTCGCTTCTATTGGGAGATTGTGGGGCACGATGTTGTAGAGGCTGTTCAGCTTGTTTTTCAGGCTCACACTATTCCCTCTGACTGGAACCAGACCCTTATCACTTTGGTGCCTAAACGCCAGGATGCTTACTCTCCTCAGCACTACGGCCGATTAGTCTTTGTACTACTTTATACAAGGTGTGTGCTCGCATTTTGGTCTCCCGTTTGGCTCCGTGATCCCTCGTCTCATTTCCTTGGAGCAGGGTGCTTTTCTAAGGGGCCGTAGTATTACTGATAACGCTCTCTTAGCCCAGGAGTTCATGTATGACCTTCAGCATGCTTCCGGCAGTCAAAGTCTTATGGCAATCAAGCTTGATATGGAGAGAGCTTATGACAGGCTAAGCTGGGATTTCCTGCGCTATACTCTTCATGAGTTTGGGCTTGACGTCACTTTTGTAGACTGGATTATGGCATGTGTCACCGGCCATCTTTCTCTCTCCTAATCAATGGCGATCAAACTGATTATTTTCACTCTGAGGTCGGCTCAGGCAGGGTTGCCCTCTATCCCCATTCCTCTTTATACTCTCTGCTGATGCTCTATCCCGGCTCTTACTCAGGCTCAGTTTGATGCGTCCTTTGCGCCTTACTTTGCGGGTCCCCACGGGCCTATTATTTCACATATTCTTTTGCTGATGACTGCATCCTGTTAGGAAAGGCTTCTATTCATAATGCTTCCATCTTTTCGCTGTTTTGCGGGATTATTGTCGTGCTTCTGGTTAGAAAGTCAATTTAAATAAATCTTTAATTGTTTTAGCCCGAAGACGACTCCCGCTGTCAAGGGATCTATTGTGCATATCATGGGTATTCCTACTCTGGCGGATCGGCTCTCCTACCTTGGGATTCCTATCACTGGGGAGACCTCGTAGTTCTGACTTCAGTGCCTTAGTAAGGAGGGTTGATCGTCTGGATGGGTGGCAGATCTCTGGTCTCTATGATGGCTCGGATCACTCTCATACGTTCTGTCCTCTCTTCTCTTCCTCTTTATCTGTTATCCAATGCTGCCATACCTTTGTCATGCTTGAGGAAGATTGAGAGATATTTCCGGGATTTCCTCTGGGCCTCGATTCAGGATGGCCATGGCGTTCATCTTCTTGCCTGGGATGTTGTCTGCATGCGATTGCTGAGGGTGGTCTTGGGATCCAGTCTCTTATTGCTAGGAGGGAGGCTTTGATTGCTAGGCATGCTACACGGTTCCTGCTTGATCCGCATTGCCTGTGGAGCTCCTTCATGCGTGCCAAGTATGGAGATTGGAGTCATTCCATATCCATGCAGTCTCATCGGGGGCATTCTTTCTTATGGAAAGAGGTATGTTGTTATGCTGCGGAGATACTGGATTGCACTTCATGGATGATTGGTGATGGCACCTCTGTGGATGTTGTTCAGGACACTGGATTGCAGACCTTCCCCTATCTCGATGGCCGACCTTTGTCTGTACTGATATCCCTATTGGTCTGAGAGTCAGTGACTTAATTTCCCAGGATCAGTTGGTCTGGGATTATTCGGTGGTTTCTTCTTTTTTTGGGGATGAGCTCTACCGACGCATTACATCTATTCCTCTCGTTCCGGGCCTCTCTGCTGATGTTGGGGTTTGGAAGAGATCCTGTCTGCCCCGTGCTTCTATTAGGGATCTTCTGAATATCTTTAGGCCTTTGCCTTCGCAAGGTATGGACTTGGCTTTGATCTGGCATCTATCCATTCACCCTAGGGTTCGCCTGTTCATATGGAAGCTTGCTTGGAATGTCCTTCCTACTTGTTTCCTGCTTTCTAGGAGGGGTATGAGCATCTTGCCTATGTGCCCGGTGTGTGGTCTCGAGGTGGAGACTGTGGATCATGCTATCTTTTTATGTGGCAGAGCGAGACAGATCTGGCAGCGGTCAGGGGAGTGTCCTTGGACGTATGACTCTGTTTCCCACCGTATCTCCTTTTTGCGTCTGATCAGGCAGATATGCGGGCTGGCTACCATTGGCGGGGTCCGCGGTGGGCTTACACTGCTTATCATATGTGGTTAACCCGGAACCGGTTGGTGTTCTCGGGTGAGATTGTTTTCTTATCGGGTTGTCAGGACTGTGCTTCCTTATCTGCTGAGTATACTTTCTATCACAGGCCTCTTGATTTTGTCAGCCCAGGCCACTGGGACTCCCATGCTACTTCGGTAGCAAACCGGCACACGGTCTTTATTTCTTGGAGCCCCCATCTTGGGTGTGTCAAAATCAACTTCGATGGGAGTGTTCGAGGTAGATGTGCGGGATCGGGATTTGTGATTCGGGGGTCCGAGGGTAACATGCTTGCAGCAGGTGGTTTCGGACTCTTGATTCCTCTGTTCCCCTTGCGGAACTATCTGCGTGGGCTGGTATCTCTTATGCCGTTCGGATCATTGGTGCCCGTAGGCTCATTATTGAAGGGGATTCTGCTACGGTTATCAGCTGGATCCGTCAGGAATCTAGCTACCATATACGACCATCCCTCTGATCAGTGATATCCGTTCCTTCTTCAGGGTGCCGTTGGTACTCAGATTCGCCACATCTACAGAGAAGCCAAATTAGCGGTGGATTGGATCGCCTCAGGGTGGCCTATCACTTTGGTTTTTGGAGCTGGAAGTAGGGCGACCCATGCCTATTATTCTGTCAAAATTTTGTACTTTGATATTTTGGGTTTGACTTATCCTATACTGGGATGATCATTCGTGTATTAAAAAAAAAAAAAAAAAAAAAAAAAAAGAAAAGAAGAAGAAGAAGAAGAAGAAGAAGAAAAGAAAGAAAGGAGACAAGGTGACCAAAATAAGACAAATTAGCTTGTTTTTTTTTTTCTAATAAAAAAAAGGTCTTAATCTTGCATCGTGGAAAGTAAAGTGGGTAAAGAGACTACTGGCTAGGCGCCTACTCTTTTTATTCATCCGTACAAGTGGGTCCTTCAACAAGGCCAGAGAATGTTGACAGTAATGAGTGCCTGGTTCAGCAGGCTAAGTGCTGAAGAAAAGGATAGCTTTATCATTCTTTCTTTTGATTTGAGGAGGAAAGGCATGCTTCAATAATGGTCAAAAGCTTTATTGTTCTGAAGAAATATGCCAATAATTAGTAGTGAAAAATGTAAAATTTTATGAAGAGAAGCTTGCATGATCAGCTTACAACAACACTCAATCATAGAACTATTTATTCAATGATATATTCATACCCTTTATGTTGAGAGTGTTATTTTTTGTTATCATACTGATGATGGGCTTGAGACACGAGCCATCTATCCTAGATTTCTTGAGGTTATTAAATGTGTCACACCCAAACAAAAGGTTTCATAAAGGCTGATATAAGAGGCCCCATTGGTACTCAAAAGGCATCATAAAACCTAGATACGGAGCCTTATTTAAGCTTGGAATTAGCTTTCACACCATGGCCATCATATCACAAAAGAAGATAACCAACTCCTTCAACTTGGCCATGCCGTGTATGGATTAACACCATACTAATAAAACATTACAATGAGCATGAAACATAAGTTTGTTTAACAGCCATCCTACCACCTTAAAAAGGAACATAAACAATGAACATTAAGCTTATTATGGCCATCACAAAGGCATCACTTGTTGACAATAATGGTTCTTATATTTTTTTGCAAAATTAAACTTTATTTTTGTTGCCGTAAAAATTCATTTTCTGACTCGGATGCAATTCAACTTCGGATCTGAACGCTGATCTCTCGTTCAGGTAAAACCTGCAAGATAGTCCTCACGCAGAGAGTATCTGGGGTGGCCCTCTGCGGAAGACCCTCCGATGCTCAAGTCAATAGAAATTCACAACAAACAGATGTGAGGAGAAAGCTCTCGCAGAAGAGTTCCTCAAGATTAACGGCATCTCAAGAACTCAGAGCTCTGCTCGAGCTTCAATAAAGTTTTCAGTCTAAGTGTCAGTGAGAGCATACCTGAGAGACTTCAGGATCAGGGTATTTATATGCGATCATCTGATTCCTTGGGTACGTTATAGGGGATCCGAAAATCATTCAGATTCGAATCGGATTCGAATCAAGTTTGTTACGGGCCGGTGGGATCAATATCTAATTAGTCAGAGAATCGATGGCTTGGTTAATGCTTTGAGATTCAGCGATTTATGGGTCCTAGGCCACTTTATAGGCCTTAGGCCACTTCCGGTATTATTTGCATAATTTTTCGATCAATATTTTGTTTAACTATTATGAATTTGAACTCTCCGTGCTTGGCTCCGCAGAGGCGCTCAAATGCCTCAGTCTGGTCGAGGCATGAGAATAGCTCGATCTGGCCAAGGCATAGAAATAATCGGTTTGTCGAGGCATAAGAATAGCTCGGTTTAGTGAGGCATGAGGATAGCTCGATTTGTCGAGATGTAAGAATAGCTCGATTCTGCCGAAGATGGTTTGACTCTACCGAAGACAATTTGGCTCCGTTGTTTCTCAGATGTGACAACTGACTGATCGGATATCGAGATTGGTCTTGACCTTTTTATCGTATGCACGAGCGTTAGCATAATGATAATTTTACCCCTCATCAATTTTTATAATTATTAACTTGTAAGATAAATTTATACAAACACGAAAGCAATAATATTTTGAATACATTGTATCATAATTCAGTTGTTACCATAGCCAACAGTGGCTATCATTATATTAGCAATTTAGCATAGAAAAGTTCAAAAAATTTATTTCTTTATTATTTTAAATTAACTAAAGTTATTAGTCTATATCAATCATATGGTTCTATGATTGAAATTAGCATATGACTCTAATCTATTAAGAAAAGAATGAAAGTTATGGATGATTTCACGTACCATTTCATTCTAAATTTATAAATTAGTTAAAGGAGAAACATGTTAACTACAAAAAAGGGCAACATGTTTATAATTTGTTACAAGTATGGTGAACATTTTTTTTTCAAAAGGATATTGATTAATTAATAAAGTCAATGACATCAGTGACTTTGATATAAATCCCATTTTCATTTGATTTCACCAAAGCTTCCATCAAAACTTTTGTTGAATCAAAATATTCTTTGATCAGACAAAATATACCCCAAAAAGTTTAGGATCATGTGTCATCACTTTGATAAGACAAAATACTCTTTGATATATGAAATTAAAGCGAGAATAATAATGCTAACTCATTAGTGGCTAATGCTATATGCCATCCTAGTATATCTAACTGAGAGCAAAAAACAAATACTCAACCACTAATAAGATTTTTTTTTTTTCTTCTACAAGAGATGGTAAGGGTTAATGTGGTGATATTAAGTTCAAAGTTCAATCATAGGCCTTCTTTTTTTATTAAAAAAATATTAATTTATGAAACTAAGCTTAACTAGCATCACAAATTTATGTATCTTATAATTTAAAAGTTTTCATCTGAAATCTCCATTTCAATGCTTAGAAACTTAAAACTAAGCTAAACAAAGGAAAAGAATTGATATAGGTATCTCTAATTGACTCGAAATTAAAACTTTATTGATATATAGAGTTTCGATTCTAATGTAAGATTTTTTTAGTATAATTAAGGATATAATATATTCCTATCATCTATGCAATTGATTAGAGATTTCTTTCATTTTTCTTTTTAACATTTAACACTCTTGAAAGTCATGGTTCACTTTGTAAATAAGCTACTAAATTCTTATTTTCTAAGGGGTACCACTTTATAATTTGCCGGCAGTTTTGCTTGAGATTTCGATGTAATGGATGAGAGATCTTTGCAGTGTACAAGATCTAGTTTTGATATATATTAATATTTAGCACTCACCAACACCGAATTATAATATCTTGGTCTTTATAATGTCATCTGACGTACCACTAATATATAACAAATATTATTGGCTAATCCAACTTCAACATACAAGTAAAATTTTCAAACACTCTTCCACCAGAAAAAAAAATTATTTTATTCTTTGAATTATTCTTTTAAATAATGAATTATAAATTGTTATGCTTATTTTGCTTTCCAAGATTTTCTCCTGAGCTTCTCTCTGATCAGCTGACAAAGAACAAAGTCTCAGTTCATCCGGATCTACATCAACCATTGTATGACCAACTTTTCAGAAATCAAGTTCAAACTTCAAGTCCTCTCTCTATCAAATTAAGGAGGGAAAAAAAAAAAAAGGAAAAAGCCACCAATATATACATAGCACTAATGGCATCAACCTTGAATGCTGAGTTAATGGTGGCGTACAATAGATTGCCTTCAAAGAGGACTCATTGACCACTGCTTTTCCTCTCATGCAATTGATGGATGGCAACGCTTTTTCTCTCTATGGATGCATACCTTTTTGTTCCTTCTGGCTCCCATCTCCGTCCAGAGGGGAAACAACCATGGAGCACGTTATTTGATGCCAGTTTTCCTTAAAATTCCTTTGCGTAAACTTTGAACGAATGCGCCAAATATAGAGCTTGCCATATATTAAATTTCAACTTGGGAGGGAGTTCTCTTTTTTTTTTAAAACGAAGCTGGTCTCCGAGGGGGCTCGCATCGGAGGGTCGCCATCCTCTCCCGCGTCATCTGACGGACCGCGAGCCCTGGGAGACAGGATTGACGGCCACGATTCTCACCGGTGGCGGGAAAACAGCTGGAGCAGGCGCCGCTAGATATTTTTTTTATTTGAGGTGGAGGGTGGGGGGGAGAGAGGGGCGGTGTCGGATAAGACTTTAGCCGATCGACGCGGGGATAACGTACCCTTTCCTTACGTCACCCTCTCCGTTACCGTCCTCGCCGTCTCCGCCCCCATTTCTGCCCTCCACTTCGCAAACAATTGCAAAATTTGCCACTATCTTTAATTTTTTTTTTTTTATTTATTTATCCAATAGTAATTAATATAGATGTGCCACTAAAGTCAACCACTGCCTGTCACCTACGATGCGTGACTATCCTAACTCCATCATTATTAATTCCACGTCTAAAATATGTCCGATGCTCCAAGGAATTAAAATGTTGCATGTGTGCTCATATTTCTACGTTGAAAGAGTATAATATAGATACTTTCGTCTTATTACAAATAATTAAGCAATAAGTAGTGCTTATATTATGATCTAATACATAAAGGTATTATGCCTGCGATTAATTAATAATTTACAGGACAGTTTCAATCCATCCTTTATATATAATTAAAATATTAATTATATTAATAATTTTTACTATAAAGCTATCGATAGAAAAAGTAGTTAATTATTAACCAATATTAATAGCTAGTTTTGGTAATGAGAATCGATAAAGCGTGTGCATATACATATATAATAATATGAATGGCAAGGGTAAATTATCTTGTTTTATCTCGTAATAGCAAGTGATGAGGTAATATCAATCATTGATGAAGCAATACTCAATCAATGGCAACGATCGTACCTCTAATGACTCCTAGCTGGTCATTGATAGAACCTTCAGTTAGTCACTCAAGTAGAATTTAGTCGGTCATCCGGATAGGACTTTTATGAGATCTACACAATCCCTATCATTCATGATGGATTGTAGAATTCTACGGCAATCTGAAATCATGACAGAGAGATTTTCGCCGCCTTTGATAATGGGGCATAAGGTCAAACCCTGTCAACTCTGTAATGGTTGCCTTTGCTTAGTTACCTTGCTAATTCCAAATGGCCATCCTAATTAGCAAATCACAGGGTAAATCTTACTAATTCGGCTACCGTCATTCTGCCTTTATAATGCATGCTCTGACATTCAGTTACGTGTGGATTTTTATAGAAATCTCTTAATAAGTAAATCCTAAGAGCTAAGGCACGAGTAACATCATGCTTACGTAGAGATCTTCTTTTTTTAAGCTCTCAAGTACTTCTTTTCTTAAGTTTACTATTATTTAGGATACTAATTTAAATATTAGAGGATCTTCGTCAAAAAAAAACTTCTCTGTCTAAAAAGCTTTTAGTAAGTTCATGATTAAGCAAAGCCCATCAAAAAATTCTTAAACAATTAAAAAAGTTGATCGAAAGCTCACCGATGATAATTAAGGAGGTATGTTGACGTCAACAGCAAAAACTTTAGCAAGAAAAAAAAAAAAAAGCCACCTAACGTATAACTTTTTTTTTTTTGAAATGTGGAACTGTGTGTAACGTAAAAGATTGCTGTAGCTAAAAATTTAGCTGCATGGCACGGGCCCATTCCACTGTAACGCCATAGCTTAAAAAAATATATATATATATATTGGCCGTAGCTGATGTACACAAGTGTCGCATATCACATACGTAACCGATACAAAAGAAACGTTACAAATTGGATGGATGAGTTGGCCTTGGCCCGGCTCACGCTTCCCACCTGCGCGCCTGGCCGCGTTGCGCGTTGCGCGCAATTTGTAAAACCGCTCGCCGCTTATATCAAAAAGGCAAAACAAGAGGAGAAGAAAACCAGGGGCAATCCTGGCTTTTTATCGAGAATACGCGCTCTCCGTAACCGGTAGCCGTACCTGAACCCATTGCCGGCCTGGACACGCGTCCTTCACCCATTGGACCTACACCCGTCGTCGGGATCCATAGCCGGGAAGGACGAAGCCAAACAGGGGAAAAGAAAAGAGAAGATAGAAAAGAGAGAGAAAGCTAGCGAGAAAGCACTCTCTCTCTCTCTCTCAATGATTCCTCCCAAATTCCCCCGCATCCCTGCTCAAATTTCTCTGAAATTTCTCAAAATTCTCCTTCACAATGCTTGATCTCGAGTTCTCGAGGATCGGTGGGTTTGATTTGCTCAGAGCTTTGATCTTTTTGGGGTGGAATTGGTTCGCTGGAGTGGGGGTGGGGGCGAGTGGAGGGAGGAGGGAATGCTGGAGGCCGTTGAGGGGGAGATGAACGGTGGATACGGGCAGACGCAGCAGAGCTGCGGGAGAGCAGTGAGGAGGAGCTATCGGTGCTCCCGCGACACACCAAGGTGGTGGTGACCGGCAACAATCGGACCAAATCCGTGCTCGTCGGCCTCCAGGGAGTCGTCAAGAAGGCCGTCGGCCTCGGGGGATGGCATTGGCTGGTAATTGCTGTCCGAAATGGGGTTTCTTTGACGGTTTTTGGGGCCTGGGGGTGTAATTTGGATGCTTGGTTCTTTCTTTAAATTCTTTTTCTGGAACATGATTTTGAGCAAGAATTGGGGTTTTGATGTTTTAGCTCATTGTTTGGATTTAATTGGACAATGTGGTACGATTGAATGAGTTTAGGGTTGGATTTGAGGTTTAGCTAATTGGAGTTTATGAAGTTAAAAGGTACTTTTTTAAAAGCTAGAATCTTGACAAAAATGGTTCGTTCTTTCTTTCTATGATTTCTTGTTTCGATTTTGAAATGGCATTTCAGTGTTTAATGATGCAATTATTAGTTGTATGTCAGAATTACTAGCTAATTTTGGGAATCCGCGTTGATCGATTTGGATTTAGGGTTTTTCTTCCTGAATCTATGAATCGAGTTTATCAATTTTTCCTTGTAGGGTTTTTGCATGAAGATTTTCCTTATCAAGCCTAAATTTTTAGGTTTCGTGACTGTAGCATATACGGATCAAGTCGATTTTTAGGGTTTTTCGATCAGGGTAATTTCTTGCGAAAAAGATTTA
This sequence comes from Calamus simplicifolius, assembly GCA_900491605.1. Classification (NCBI taxonomy): domain Eukaryota; kingdom Viridiplantae; phylum Streptophyta; class Magnoliopsida; order Arecales; family Arecaceae; genus Calamus; species Calamus simplicifolius. The sequence goes on from UESW01004029.1 coordinate 470,362, forward strand.
GTCCTGGCTTTTAATGATCATCTGATTGTTGATTGGCTTCGATGGTCAGGAATTCCTGGTATGATTTGTATGGCCGCAGTTGAAGCATTTAATGTAATGGTTATTCTAGATGATCTCTCTAGATTATCATATTTTGTACATCATGCATGGCTGCTATTTCATGGACTCATAGATCGCAGGGGAGTTATTTTCTTCCGGATTCTTGGTTTTGCGTTCTGGTTGCATGTACTGTTTTCAGTCAATAGATCTGGGGTTTGAATGTAGTGTATTCGAATTATAAGTTATTTGGTCCATTCAGTGTCTTGATTCATGAACTCTGCTAATGTAGGATAGTTTGGCTGATTTTTGACCTCAAAATTTAGGATTTGACAATTTTATTTGTTTGAATTTGGATCACCTATTATTGGCATCACTGTATATATGTAATTTTTAGTATTGTTTTGTAATTACTGGTCTTATCAGTTGGAGATGCAGTGTACGGTGAACTTTAAAGTTAATATCTTGCACGACAATTGCTATTTGTTAATTTTTCCCTATGTAGATTTTTTAGATCTTGATGAGATCGATTGTGTTTGCATGACTTACTGATATTTTTGTTTCAAATCTTTCTCTCCCTTTCTTCCTATCACAGTTTTATATGTTTTAGTTGCAATTCGTTCTCAAATTTTGTAATTTCTGCTGAATACGAATGTTCAAACTGAATCTAGAATTTTGGATCATCTGAATCCATGTTCATTTTTTTGGTATACTTCATTGATGAGCTAGTGATTTCATTGTTTTGGGTTTTTGATAAGATCCGTATTCTGCCATTTAAGTTCTATTTTATTTAATAGCAACATCTATCGGGGAAAAAAATATTTTGATTTATAACTTGTTTGACATGTATTCTCTTGCACTAGGATGACATACATTCAGTATTTTTCTATAAGCAACATAACCTTTCTTTCTTGTTGTTTATGAATTTGAGCTATTGTATGAGTATTTTTAATTGTAACTTGTATAGAGTTGTTGCATGTGGATGATATGTTGTGTAGAAATATGCTTGGAGCAATCTGAACTTTTTTCTTCGTCATTATAGTTTTTATGTTTAAGAAATTGATTTCTGACTTGAATATGTATTTTGTCGCATATAGATGATGCGCATGTAGAAGTTGTCTGTGGGCAAACTGACCATTCCTTATTGATGGTTTTACTTTCAACTATAAAGCTAAAATTATGTTTGATTTGTAAGTCATTTGAAGTTGTATTTTGTCACCTGTGGATGGTGTAAATGTAGAATCTGTTGTTGGGCAATGGGACCTTTCCTTATCAATGTCTAAATTTTTGTAACTCTCCAGTAGGGAATCATATTAGCTAGCAATGACATTTTCAGACATTTAAACTATCTTGGAGCCAGTTGTACACAAGGTGATGTTTTGATAGTGTTTTTTATTTTAAAAAAAGTGTCACTAGTAGTAGTCCAAAGAGTCAATTTTTGATACCTGATTGTTTTCTAGGCCTCTAATTGTAATTCTCCACACTTTTAATGATCCCATGCATTGACTAGAGAATAATGAATACTTGTACTTATTCCATGCACTTAAATAGGAATACTTGTGAATGAAGATCATGAATGAAACCCTAATAGCTGGAAAAAGGCTGGATGGTTATGGTTATGGTATTCACTTACCAGAGAAATCTTATGGAGTTTTGTAATTGTTTTAATCTGATCTTATTGGAGTTTTGTAATCTGTTCTCTTGCATTATTGCTAGAGTTAGTTGTTTGTGTGTTAGGATTGTCTATGTTCTTTCTTCATGCTTTGTTTTAGTTTCTGTCCTTTTCATCTTGTTCTCGGTTTAGTGTTTGTGGTTATCTGTGATAATTTCTTCTATTAACACATTTGTTGATCTGATGGATTTAAAGTCATTAATTATCTTTCAGTATGCTGATTCATGAAATTTCAGGTCCTGACTAATGGCATAGAGGTGAAACTGCAAAGGAATGCACTTAGTGTGATTGAAGCCCCAACTGGTCATGAAGAGGATGATGAAATTGAGTGTGAAAATATGCAGTGGAATGTTTCTGACATGGGTGAGCCCTCACTTTGTATCTTGTTGTCATTATCATTTTTTTGTTGTATAGTTTATCAACTTTTTTAATGAGTTGCTAAAATTTTGCAGAATTATTTTAGCTGGCATGAACTCATGCTTGTTTCTACTGCTCCAGAATATTATCTGTGATCCTCGCTCATCCTTTGAGTGGTTGTCAAGTGTCCTGTGTTTTTGTGTGTTACATTTGTTCTCCTTTTTCCCCCTTTTATTGGCCTTCCATTTGTCATTAATCAACAATGCTTTCTGTATGCTATCACAAAGGATGTCATTGCCAAATAAATAGATATAACTATACAACGTCTATTGCATGCCTAAGGATCTTAATATCTATGTTTTTAGTGATGTCACTGTTGCTTATAGGTTAAGTTGAAATACAGAGCTACTGGTATATCTGTTTCATCTTCTTGACTTGATTATGGAGATAGAACAAGTGCTATATTCTGTACCATACATGAAAATGAAATGTTTGCACAAGTTTGGAAACAAGAGGTGACTGAAAATTGATGGTAAAAGTTATGTTCTATCATGCACATATTTGTTTTGTTTTTATTTGCCAGCTAAATTTGGTATGCTTTAGTGGCCAAGAGAATGAAGCATAAAATGGATATTTGGATAATTGAGGTGCTCTTGTCAGAACATTGAGCTTCTCACTACAAGGAGTAGGTTCTACACGAAAGCCTTTTTTGGTTAGGGATATCATGTGAGCAAGGAATTTTCTTAAAAATATAGCATCCTTTTTAACAAGTCTGAATATGTTTGTTCTTAATTTGTATCGTTTAATGTTCCAAGAGCATCTTTTGACTATTTAATTGGGCACTGGGTCAGGCTTCATCATTTTCATGTCCTTATGGCATCCCTTTTACTGTAACTAATTCTTGCAGTGTCTGATGACACGCAATCACAAAAGCCACACAGATCCAGAAGCAGACAGCATAAAGGGTCTTCCAACAAATCCTCCAGCCGGTCTCATTCGTGCGATTCTCAATCCAAGGGATCTGTTTCATCCTCTAGGGGCACAATGGTATGACCTATGCTAATGACCACTCAGTGAGAAATGCTATGCTACAGAATGATGCTATTGGATATGATTCACTTTGGGAAGTCCCTGCACTTGGCATATCACACTACAGAGCGTTGTGATGTTGCCAGGTGCTGGGAGATGCCATGTTAGATGGTGCCCTCAAGTCTTTCTGCTGTGCACCATTTTTTTTTATTTCTTTCTGAGTGATTTATATCATCATGACTCATTTCAATAAATTATTCGTAGCTCTGTTCATGATTAAAATTTTCAAGTGGTTGGTGCAGAAAGTTGACCTGAGCAAGCTGGAAACAACAGCATTATGGAGATATTGGCGTCACTTCAATCTTGTAAGTACTTCAGTTTTATTGATTCATTAATTATTTTATTTAATAGTAAAATTTTCAAGTAATCAATCTCTTTCAGTCATATAGTTTTTCTCCCACCGTTTTTTTTCATGTCTTCTTTTATATCCTATCTGCGGGCCTCATGCCCTTTTGGTCTGGAACAGGTGGATGGCAGTCCTAACCCCTCCAAGGAGCAGTTAGTTGATGCGGTTCAGAGGCATTTCATGTCACAGGTAACTTTGCAACATTTCCTCAATATATACTTCATTTGCTTTTAGATTCTGAATCGATTTCATATAAACACCGCAAAGGAGTTTTGACTTGGCATAATGTAAACCCAATTGCTTTTCTTCTATCCTGAAGCAATTGGATGAGTTGCAGGTTATTGTAGGTTTTGTGCAGGCAGCAAAGAGGCTCAAAACTGTCTGCAATTAACCTGGGGAGAAGCTTGCCATTTCGAAGCTAACAGATTGGAAGTAGGCCTTTCATTGCCCGTAGCTATATTATGTGTAACATATGTATCCTGGGTGTGGTTCCTGGAACAGCATGGGTAGCTGGGTTTTTCCATAGCTAGAGGTTACTACTGTCAGTCCTGTAATATAGATATGTGTACCGTTAAAGACCTTGCAGCCATTGTGGCTTGTGACATTGCCAATGATGCACTGCTGACCAACTATTTTGGGAAGAAATTGCCATGTTTCTGTTTAACTGGTTGCTAGGACTTTTAAAAAGGCATCATCACAGTTTGTTTCATTGGGTGATGAATTTGGATCATGCTGCATGTCATGATGGTGCTGACAGGGTACCATCTCTTAAAAAGGCTCTGGTTCATTAAAGCAGGGAGCATAGGGCAAGGGGCTTTGCTCTCTTGTTGTCTTAAGAGACTGGCTGAATGCTGATGATGATATCCTTGGTCACAAACTTGGTGAAGACCTTGTGAGCATCTTGGTGCTTTTTATTGGCAGCGCTGCCATGTAGTGGATTAGTGGGAATAAATATGTGGACTTTTCTAAGTTGTTTGTGGGAAGGGTGGACCTTTTTGAAGGGATCTTGATGTTTGCCCTAATTTTATATCGAGGAGGAGATGATAAAATATGCAGTGGTTGATGATTGATGCTGCGAGTATGTAACCATGATTCAATGTGTTCAAGCCTTGCGTCAAGGAGAAAAACTATTTTACTTCTATTCTTTCCCCACCCCCCATGTGGTTGGTATTGGGGTCAAAGTGGATGCTGTCGTTAGCGCTCGTATCTTGAACCAGAACACATGGTCTAATTTTCTTGAGCAGGGGAATTAACCATCATGTGACAGGATGATTTCAAGTTTAATATATTTTAAATTATTGACAAATGAAAGATATGTGGTAAAGTTTCTAGTTTAATATAATTAAAATTTGAAACTAATTTAAGGAGGGATGTCATTATTGTGCATGATGGAGTGATGATATTAGCCATACGTCATGTTCATGAATGAGCTGAAGCATGTTTATTTAATTGTCCGAGCTTGAAAATATATTTGTAATATTATATCTAGTTATTATAATATTCAATATTCCCTGGCAAGGTGAAAGATATGATGATTATATTCCTCAAAGAGGGCATGCAGTAATTAAAGACAGCATGGAAGAGGGAAGGCTGATGGGTTGCAGGCATTTAATCATCAAAAGCGACAGTTGGTAGGGACTGGGGGCAAGAAACAAAGGTAGGAGTGAGGCTCCTATTCTTATGTGTTACATTGCCTATTAGATTTGGTTTCTTAGGAAGGAATGCCTCTTTTAGAGCAGCATTAGAAGTACTTGGCTGCAGAAAATAGACCCATGTTGAGTTGAAGAAGCCACTCACCTTCTTGATTCAAGGTGGCTGTTGACTGCCTTGTACTGTACTCTATCAACATCAGGTAGTACTACCCTGTGATGCACTTATTAGAGTGTTCTTCCTTAACTTACTTTGCAGATGTATTTACATTAGAATGGTATAATATATATGTCTTAACATAAAAAAAAGTTACAATTAATCAATAACGAATTAAATGGATGTCATGACATTTAATTATCAAAAAAAAAAAAAAAAAAACAACTGGCCCACCCTTGTTCTATATCTAAATATAAGGGAGGTGTGTAATTCCTCAAATTTTGTTTGAAGATTTTGTTTACATTTTGCTCTAACTACAATAAGCACATTGTAGTATTTTTTCAATGAGTAGACAATTAAGTAGGCAAACGTTGTTGGCTAGATGTCAAGTATTCAACTATGATGTACTGGATTTGATATTTTACAAGAATGTTGGACTATAACACAGTCCTCTGTGTATGTGCATTTATATGGGCCGAGCACAGGCAACTCCTTTAAGGTTTTTTTATATTTGATGATGCAAACCATTGAATATGATTTATTACTCCTAAACTATTATATACTTGAATTAGTTAAAAATTAGATAGTTGAAATAATAGATAATTTTTTATCATTTGATGCCTGGGCTAAGAGGTCTTCAATTTACATGATCGATGATATGCAAGTACTTTATAGGCAGTAGATTTCATCCAATAGTTTGGATGATGGAAAACACTTTGTACACTGCCCTCGGTGCAGCAAGGTCTACGTGGGCTGCACCGTCTCTTCCGATTGGTCCACGTGGCTCCCATGTGGCCTGACACGATGGGACAGAATAGCAGGAGGATAATGTTACTTTTTGATCGTACATCCATTAAAAGTCGTTCAGCCTTTTACCATTGGTGTGAAGACGAAAATGCCCTTTCCCTCCAGCCTACTTCAACCCGCCATCTTATTTGGATTTTGCTGATAAAAAATCGTAAGGTTCTGGGGTGTGTGGGTCTTGAGCTAGGGTGTCGTGGAACTTGAACTAGGGGTGTCATGGGTCTTGAATTGGGGTGTCGTGGGTCTTGAACTAGGGTGTCGTGGGTCTTGAACTAGGGGTGTCGTGGGTCTTGAACTGGGGTATCATGGGTCTTGAACGGGGGGTATCGTGGGTCTTGAACTAGGGTGTCGTGGGTCTTGAACTGGGGTGTCATGGGTCTTGAACTAGGGGTGTCATGGGTCTTGAACTGGGGGTGTCGTGGGTCTTGAACTGGGGTCGTGGGTCTTAAACTAGGGTGTCGTGGGTCTTAAACTATGGGTGTCATGGGTCTTGAACTGGGGGTGTCGTGGGTCTTGAACTGGGGTGTCGTGGGTCTTGAACTGGGGGTGTCATGGGTCTTGAACGGGGGTGTCGTGGGTCTTGAACTAGGGTGTCGTGGGTCTTAAACTAGTTCAAGACCCATGACACCCCTAGTTCAAGACCCACGACACCCCAGTTCAAGACCCACGACACCCCCAGTTCAAGACCCATGAGACCCCTAGTTCAAGACCCACGACACCTAGTTTAAGACCCACGACACCCCAGTTCAAGACCCATGACACCCCCAGTTCAAGACCCATGACACCCCTAGTTCAAGACCCACGACACCCCAGTTCAAGACCCACGACACCCCCAGTTCAAGACCCATGACACCCCTAGTTCAAGACCCACGACACCCTAGTTTAAGATCCATGACACCCCAGTTCAAGACCCATGACACCCCTAGTTCAAGACCCACGACACCCTAGTTTAAGATCCACGACACCCCAGTTCAAGACCCATGACATCCCTAGTTCAAGACCCACGACACCCCAGTTCAAGACCCACGACACCCTAGTTCAAGACCCACGACACCCCGTTCAAGACCCACGACACCCCTAGTTCAAGACCCACGACACCTCAGTTCAAGACCCACGACACCCCTAGTTCAAGACCCACGACACCCTAGTTCAAGATCCACGACACTCCAGTTCAAGACCCATGACACCCCTAGTTCAAGACCCACGACACCCTAGTTCAAGACTCACGACACCCCAGTTCAAGATATTTTTTTAATATCTCACCCTTGCTCAGGCCATCGCAGATTCCATTTTCACCATTAACGTGCTTAACCTCATGAACGGCGGCGCTCAGAAAATTGCCCACAATCTCCTTGCCCGGACCCTCCACCACCTTCTCCCATGCTTCGGCCTCACCCTCGTCGCCTCGCTTGAGAAAGAACTCAGTGGCGTCGATGCGGTGGACGTCCCAAGCCGGCAGTGTGCAAAGGCGGCGGATCTTCTGCAGCTGATTGCGGGTTAATGGTTTCCATCAAATCGCCGTCCCGGTGGAACCCCAGGAGAATTAAAGAACCCTAGGCATTTGATGGCAAGAGCAAGAGGTTAGAGTAACCAAGAATCGATATCAATCTAATATAATAGGATCAGAATGATTCAATTTCCAGTGTTAATATATGGTCTAGAATTTTGGAACCAACCTCGTTCGAATTTCGAATGGACACAGAGAAGATTGATTCCTCTGTTCTAACATGAGAAATTACAGATAGTTGAAATTTAATTTCCAGAAAACAATTACTTGGTAAAACAGAGCATATGAGTTAATGGAACACAAAATCCTCCATGACCGAATCTATGTCATTAATTCCATACCGAAACTTTCGATAAATATTCCATGTATGAAATCAGTGAAGAAGAATCTCTTGCCATATGACAGTACTTAATTCATCAAAAGAATCTCTAATAAGTGACCCTTACCCCTTGGTATCGAAGGATCTCACCTATAAGCTCCCCTTTCCCTGAGCCCACGTACCTCCCACAGAGCTCCCCATCCCTAAGAAACAAGAAGGTGGGCACCTCCACCACGCCCATATCCTTCAAGAACTCCATGCAGCTATCGTTCTCGTCGCCGTTCATCCTCCCGAACATGACGGTGCCGGCCATGGACCTCGACAACTTGATCACCGTCGGGTACACCTTCACGCATGGCCCGCAGTGCTTCAGCCCCACGTCGAGCACCACCAGCTTCCCCTCCACCCCCCGGTGCTTGTCGATCAGCGCCTCCACGTCCTGCCGGCAGTGGAGCTACTCCAGAGGAGTTCGAAGGTCGATCGGGGTGCCTGAGATGGACGGATACTTCCGCCTAGAGGCGTCGGTCGACAACGCGACGCGGGCGAAGCTGCTGGCGGCGGCGATCGAAGAGGTGAAGGACAATACGCGCAAGCTGACCCGCAATCAGCTGCAGAAGATCCGTTATGAACTAGGGTGTCGTGGGTTATGAACTAGGATGTCATGGGTTTTCAACTAGGATGTCGTGGGTTTGAACTGATGCTTTGTCTTAAGGTTTTGAACTAGGGTGTCGTCGGTTATGAACTAGGGGTCGTGGGTTTCCAACTAGGGTGTCGTGGGTTTGAACTGATGCTTTGTCTTAAGGTTTTGAACTAGGGTGTCGTGGGTTATGAACTAGGGTGTCGTGGGTTTCCAACTAGGGTGTCGTGGGTTTGAACTGATGCTTTGTCTTAAGGTTTTGAACTAGGGTGTCGTGGGTTTCTAACTAGGGTGTCGTGGGTTTGAACTGATGCTTTGTCTTAAGGTTTTGAACTAGGGTGTCGTCGGTTATGAACTAGGGTGTCATGGGTTTCCAACTAGGGTGTCGTGGGTTTGAACTGATGCTTTGTCTTAAGGTTTGAACTAGGGTGTCATGGGTTATGAACTAGGGTGTCGTGGGTTTCCAACTAGAGTGTCGTGGGTTTAAACTGATGCTTTATCTTAAAGTTTTGAACTAGGGTGTCGTTGGTTATGAACTGGGGTGTCGTGGGTCTTGAACTAGGGGTGTCGTGGGTCTTGAACTGGGGTGTCGTGAGTCTTGAACTAGGGTGTCGTGGGTCTTGAACTGGGGTGTCGTGGGTTTTGAACTGGGGTGTCGTGGGTCTTGAACTAGGGGTGTCGTGGGTCTTGAACTAGGGTGTCGTGGGTCTTAAACTAGCGGTGTCATGGGTCTTGAACTAGTTTAATAACATACATGCTTTCTGTCACCTTTATTAACATGCATGAGAAACACACGAAAGTTGGTGAAGTGGCGAATGTGGGAGACACAGCTATGTTTACTTGGCACTTTCAAATCAGTTATTAACATGCATGAGAAACACAGCTGCTTTCCGTCACCTTCAAGTGCCAAGTAAATATACATAGCCAGGTCCAAAACTGTCTTCATGTGAAGGTGACCGAGATGACACTTCTCACAAGATGCTTGCTTGAGACCCACGAAAGTTGTCCCTCTGCGACCAAACCAGGGACTTGAGCTTTGTTTCTCTAAATTCAACGCGATAGCTCTGTTGTTCGCCCACACTGGAGAAAGACAGCTGCTTAGGAGAAACATCAACTGCCACTCCGTTATGCTTGTTGATCTGCACTGCATAAACCGACGACACCCTAGTTCAAGACCCACGACACCCCCCGTTCAAGACCCATGACACCCCCAGTTCAAGACCCACGATACCCTAGTTCAAGACCCACGACACCCCCCGTTCAAGACCCATGACACCCCCAGTTCAAGACCCACGACACCCCAGTTCAAGACCCACGATACCCCCAGTTCAAGACCCACGACACCCCTAGTTCAATACCCACGACACCCTAGTTCAAGACCCACGACACCCCCAGTTCAAGACCCATGACACCCCTAGTTCAAGTTCCACGACACCCTAGCTCAAGACCCACAATACCCTAGAACCTTACGATTTTTATCAGCAAAATCCAAATAAGATGGCGGGTTGAAGTAGGCTGGAGGGAAAGGGCATTTTCGTCTTCACACCAATGGTAAAAGGCTGAACGACTTTTAATGGATGTACGATCAAAAAGTAACATTATCTTCCTGCTATTCTGTCCCATCGTGTCAGGCCACATGGGAGCCACGTGGACCAATCGGAAGAGACGGTGCAGCCCACGTAGGCCTTGCTGCACCGAGGGCGGTGTACAAAGTGTTTTCCTTGGATGATTGATATAGGATCACTTTGGTCCAATTTAAAAGAGATATAGCTTTATAAGAGTGACATCAAGTATAACTTAAATTGGATTCTCTTTGTACATAATGAACGATTTATTAATTCAATTGCATTATAATTTCATAAATCGATACAATTTTGATTAAAATATACTTTTAATCTTTAAACTTTTACTTAAAACTTGTTTTGTTTCTCGTTATAGTTTAGTCCTTCATCTTTTAGATCTTATGTTGTATTTCCGACGTTCCATCGCATGAGTCAGTTAAAATTGATGAAATAGCTGATGTTACGGTGACAAACCAAATTAAAACAAGATGTTAGGATAACACGTGTAATAAAAAGTAAAAACATTATTAGTTGCTAGATCCCGTTGGTCTAACTAGCAATTGCAATCAATGAATTTTTAAGAATGCTTAACTTATTTTATTATGGTTCATATAATTTTTGCTTTTGTTCTACAAGAAACATACAATTCATAGCAAAATCTATCCTACCAAACAAGGACTCTGCACTAATACAATAAAAACATTTTTTTTAGTTATTGTTACTATATAAACAATAGATAGACATATAACAAATAGAATTGTGCAAGCCAATGGTTGAACCCTTCATTCAAATGAAGTTCCATGTTCAAATTTAGTAGTGCTCCTTCATGTTTACCATGCCTATTTCTTTCATCATTTCAATATATTTGATGAATAAAAATAAAATAATTTTTCAAGAAATGTAACTCCAAATAAAAAAATCTAAAAATAGTTTAAAGATGATTTTACTGTTTTCCATCGAATGAAAGAAGAAAGTAAAAAATAAAGGATCTAATTTGTATCACTTTTATTTCCTTTCGTATTTTAAAAATTGAAACATAAAATTTATCTTAAAAAATATGTTTGGTTACACTATTTTTACCTTTTATTTTTAAAAATATTTTTTAAAAACCTAAGATAACTTTTTAGAAATATAATAACATATATTATAAATATATAATTATAAATATTAATATGTTATAATTATATATATAAATTACTATAATATAATATATATTAATATTATATTAATAATTCTATCATTATATTACAATAATAAAATATTAACATGTTATATATTACTACAAATAATAATATATTTTGAATTACATTAATAAATAATTAATATGATATTATTTATATTTATTATATTAATATTAATAATATATTATATAAATATTTTAATAATTATAATTATTAATAATTATATAATTTATATTATATTATTTTTATTTATATTATTACTTTTCATTAAAATATAACATTAATTATATTTATTAGATATAATGAATATGTAATTTATATATAATGCACTATAATGAAATAGATTTGGCTATATTTGAATGTAGCAAGTCTAGATTCGATCATCTTCCATTCTTAGATTACGAATCTTAAAGATGTAAAAGTAAAAAAAGGTAGGATGGCTGTATGATTCATATGAATTTAAGGGCGAGAAAGAAGACTAGATTTTACTTGACTACTTTCGAATGTAGTAAAGTTTACCTCCATTATAACAAATATACATTATATACTTATATTATAATCTATATTATCATATAATATAATATATAATTTATATATTTTCAATAATTTTTTAGTTAAGCTTTTGAAAGATGTTATTTATGATGAAAAAAATAAATAAAAAATATTTTTTATTTTTAGCTATTATATATATATATATATTAAAGATAAATAATTATAGAACGAGGCTCAACATGCAGACATACAAGCACAATATTTACATCATATCAAATAATGGTTGGCCAAAATTGCTCTTTCTCCTAGCAGCAAAGCCAAAATTTTTATTTTTGGTGTTCTATAATTTTTTAACTTGCTTAATAATAGGTATAAAAAAATTATTAAAGAGATTTAAAAATACCTCAAAAAATCTTTTTAATTGTTGGATTTTAAGGAAACAAAATTTGAAAAATTTCTTCATAGAGATTGAGGTAGCAGAAAAAGAAGGTGAGAGATAGAATCAGAAGGTATGCACATAGGACAATACTACGCCTAAGATCCATCCAATTTAAAAAGCCTCATTATTCAATTCATTTCACATAAAAAAAAATAATATAAAAAGTATTGCCACGGAAATCCATTCTCCGACTCGGATGTGCTTCCGGCTCCTGATCCGGACGCCAATCTCATCGCCTCGGGTGGAACCTGCAAGACAGTCGTGCGCAGAGGGTGTTGGGGGTTGCCCTCTACGAAGACCCTCCGACGCCCAAGTCAGTGGAGATTCATAGCAAGCAGATGTGAGGAGAAGACTCTCACAGAAGAGCTCCCCTAGATGGTGTTCTCTCGACAGCTCTGAGCTCAGATGGAGCTATTCTCAGTGTAATGATGAGTGAAAATGAGTGAGTGTTCCAACGTGCGTACCTGAGAGGTTGAAGGGCAGTGGTATTTATAGGGGATCACCTGATTCTTTGGGCGTATCGTGAGGGGAGGTCTGAAAGCCGTTAGGATTCAGAACGGACTCGAATCAAGTTTGTTATGAGGTCAGTAGGATCCGTATCTTGTTAGTTAGAGGATCGACGGCTGGGAGAGCTGTTGATGCCTTGAGATTCAGCGATTACATAGGTTCTAGGCCACTCCTGTGGGTCTTAGGCCACTCCTGGGTATGATTCCCCACTTTGAATCTCATTCAGTTATAGTGGATTCGCACTCTCCCGCGCTGAACTCCGCAGAGGTATTCGAGCACCTCGGCCCGGCTGAGGCGAGGGGTAATTCGGTTTTCTGAGGTATAGAATAGCTTGGTCTGTAGAGGTGTGGGAACGGCTCGGGTTGCTGAGGTATAAGGATGGCTCGGGTAACCGAGGTATAAGAATGGCTCGGGCTACCAAGGTATGAATGGCTTGGGTTGCCGAGGTATGAGAATGGCTCGAGCTACCGAGGTATGGATGGCTCGGGTTGCCGAGGTATGAGAATGGCTCGGGCTCCGAGGTATGGATGGCTCGGGTTGTCGAGGTATGAGAATGGTTGGGGTTGTCGGGACGACCTGATGCCGCTGAGGGCGATTGGGCTTCGCTGCTTAGTGGGTTTGACAGCTGGCCGACAGGACGTTGGAATTGGATTAGACCCAATTGTCGATGTGTGCGGTCATTAATGCAATAACGATTTTACCCTCATCACATGCCCCCCACTCCCTAGTCCAAAGTGTAAGTTCGGATATAGGGAGTAGAGTTCCAGAACAATCTTATTTGGGGGATTTGAAAAGGTGGGCAATGATAATCTCGTAAATGATGGGCCGTTGTTTTGTCATCATTTTTCGTCATAGCTCGAGGAGGAACGCCTCGTTTCTAGCAGGCCGCGATAGCGGAAATTCCACGTGGCGATGCTCCTTTATTTCTGGCGTCCATATCGGAAGTTTTGGCATCTTTGGCTTTCCTTCAAAAGCGTTTATTTAAAGAGGGCTAGGCGGCGCTCCTTCTGCAACGCCTCTTCGTCCCTGCCATAAAGATTTTCATTCTTCCCTGAGCCCTTGCTTGCTTGTTCCTATTCCACCTCTTATTCAGCCAATATGAAGGGTCCTAGCGATGTTGCCTCAGAGATAACCTTTTGACGATCTGGATAGAATCCGTTGCCATTATAGGGTTCCTTGTAGCCTTATGGGTGCCAAGGGCTGAGCACCGGGTTTTGACGAGTCAAGCCATGGAGTTTTCTTTTATGAGGAGAGCTTAAGGGCAGGTCTCCGGTTCCCTCTTCACTCGCTAGTACAGGAGGTGATGAGGTTTTACAACATATGTCCAACAATGGTAACCCCAAATAGCTGGCGCAATCTTATCGGATTTATCTCGATGTGCAGTCGCATCGGGGTGACCGCGACCCTTCCTATATTCCGAGTCTGCTACAACCTGTTTCAGAAGGAGCTCTGAGTGGCCCTGCATTGGTCGGAAGTCATTCAAGATGATTTCTGATAACTCATCTTCGATAAAGGAGTGGAAGTCCCAATTTTTCATTGTCGAAGGAAACATTGGTTCAGATTTTCTGAGGGAATGGGCGAGTTATGTGAAGGATCCGAAGGCGCGCCCGGAGTTGAGCGAGCAAGAGAAGAGAGATCTGGTAACCCTTCGCAGTGGTCAGGAGGTATTGGCCAGCACTCTGTTATCAGAGGATGCCCTTTTTGCCACCGGGCTTAGCTCTATTGACCCTTAAGGTGAGTCTTCACTCTGATGGTCAGTGAGTTTATGTAATTCCGTTACTGTTTAACTAAACATCTATGTTTTCAGCCGAAAGGTCGCATTTGTGGGCCAAATGAGGAAGGAGTTGGGCAAGCGCCACAGGGGCTCTGGCTCCGGGACAAGCACTGGTCCGAAAAGAGGTCTCATCCTTTCGGGTCTCGCTCAAAGGAGACGAGGAGAGACGGCGTTGGCCGCCACTCTTCCACCCTTAAGAGGGGGGAAGCGGGAGCGTCGGTCGTGGTTGGTGAGCCCCTCTTGCCGAAGGGGGACACAGTAGTGGGGATGGAGAGTACCATCGGAGAAAACTTGGAGAGAGCCATAGAAGTTTTTCCCCCTCAAGTAGTGATTGTGTCAGATGATGCTGAGGAGATATCGCCGGTCCATCCGGCGATCCTCCTGCTAGAGGTTAATCAGCTTCAGTTATCAGCGGTGGGGAGCCCACTGCGCATGGAAGAGGCCCCTGCTTAAGTGGAGGGGTCAGGAGAGGCAGTGGCGGATGTCGAAGCTCGAGTGGAGCTGCCTGTCGAAAGGTTGGTGGAGGTCGAGGTGCCTCCTACTAAGGGTCTCTCTCTTATGGTACCAGGGGATGTCGTGAAAGAGATTGAAGTTCAGGTGGAGTCTGTCGGAGATGAAGCAACGGTTGGAGAGGAAGAGGAAGAAGTAGAAGAATCACTGAATGAAGGGGACGCTCGAGCCGGGGTTCCCTCAACCGGGGCCGAAGCATCTGAGGCCCTGCAGGCTAAAGTTCTGATGGAGGAAGCCGAACGGATGGCGCTTCCTCAGGTCGAAGTCCCTCAGGCCGGCTCTTCGGCTATGAGTTCTCTTGTCTATAGCCCAGAGGTGGATGACATGCTCACCGCCTTGATGTGGTCTGTACTGCGCACGGGGGGAGTTCCTCAATGGACGAGCCTATAGTCTGGGATATTATTGATGCAGCTTTTGGTCAGTCAGGGCGCCGAAGGATGTTTACCTTCTCCCAAAATAAATAATGCCACTCTCATGAAGATCGCTACTAACTATGCCTCCCGAGTAAGTCATCATACCAAGGTTGTAATTCTTAGTTGGTTGGTTCGGCCGTGGTTTCTTACTTGTATTTTTCTGCAGAATGCCTTGATTACGAGGGTGCTGAATTGGCGCTTAAATTTGGCCACTGGGGCCTGCGCTTAGGCCAGGAAGGAGGCGGCCGACTTTCGACAAGGGTGGATTCGACCAGCCGGCTTTCTAGGGCCTTGGCATCCGTTAAGGTGACCTTGAGAAGATGGGCGAGTCTTACCGAATTACCGCCAAGAGGGCCTTTCGCCGAGGCTCAAGTCAAAGAGCTTCCAGGGTTTTGTGAACAGTTGGATAAGGCCTGCCTAGAGTTATCCCAAATCAAGTCTAAGCATGCCGACGAGGTCAATGCCTTGCAGGGCACTTTGACAAGAGGTGGGGTCAGCTAAAAATAGCCATGCAGAGGAGAAGAATAATTGGAGCAGGAGGCTCGAGGAGGAGGAGCGTAAGTGCCGGTGGCAGCAAGATCAGCTTGCCAGCCTGAATAAGAAACTCGTTGATAGGGAAGATCGGCTGAAATGGCAGCATGATCAAATTGCCAAGCTCACCACTGATCTCAACCAATGTTAGCGAGAAATCAAGGACAAACAATCCTGAATTAATGACCTCAAGGAGGGTCTCCAACAAAATAAAGCGGCCAAATTGAAGGCCCTGGAAAAGGTCCATGAGCTGAGCATAAAATGGCTCGGTAGGAGGAAAAGGTATAGTGTCTTCTCATTTACTTGCTTCTGGCATTTTTTTTTCGTTTGTGGACTCAAATGACCTGATGTTTGCAGATCGGCAAAATCGGGCTCAAGGTGCAGGAGCAATTAAGGCTCTAAGGGCGGAGTTGACCGCGAGTCGCCAAATGAACCTCAAACTTGGGGGCCAGCTAGCTAAGCTAATGACTGAATTACCTCGGCTGTGGAGGAGTACAAAAGTTCTGTTCAATTCTCTAGGAGCGTAAAGAGGCTTGTGCCGATGCATTCCGGTTCGGCGAGGAGGAAACTCGAGCAAGATCTCTTGAGTGTATCCCGAGTTGGATTTATCTTTCCTAGAGGTTGAGCTATTTGATACTCGTACCCCGGGGGCGAAGAAGCCGAGTATGAGGATATTTCGGACGTCGATCTTGATGCTATCCTGGGTCCCAAAGAGGCCATGGCTCCTGAAGAATGCCTTCAGCCTACCGCCGAGGAACCCGAGGTCTCTCTTCCAACAACATTCGAAGTGGGTGAAGCAAGTCAAGTCCTTCCGGATGTTACCAAGGAGGTCCCGGGACCGACCCGAACCTGATTCTTAAGGGTTGCTCATGTATTTTTTGTTTTTTCAACTTGTAATCCGATCGGGACTCAATGAATGAATCTTTTAATCTCTTTTTGCTTTGCCTTATCGCTTTGTTCATTGTATTTTCGAACGACCTTTTTGTCAGGAGTTCCTTCGATGGTAAACGATCGTAAATGAAATGCGCTTTAAGGTAGATACCCCTTGGGGGTTCCGAATCGAAGATTCTGCTCAATCGAAGCCAGATTAACTAGTTTTGCTGATGCATAAAATTGTTTGGTTTTGCCGTGGGACGTAACTCCGACTTTGCCTTGGTTGGGGCCGAGGTTAGGTGCGTGCAAGCTTACTCGGTTTGCCAAGGCACGAAATGGTTCGGTGTGAAATGATCGAGAACAGCTCAAATACCTCGGCTGGGGCCGAGGTTAGATAGTTCGGTTTGTCCAAAGTAAAAAGTTGGTACGTTTTTTGCCGAGGCATATAAAACGGCTTTGCCGAAGGACGCTTTGTTTCCGCTTAAGGCATTTATCCCGTTGGCCTTTTCCAACGCAGGTCTCTTTAACGTATGCGATAAACACTCAATCGCCATTGGGCAGCATCATTTTCGAAGGGGATTTTCCAGGCCTGCACATATCTCAAGGACCTGCGATCGATTTCTGCATTTAAGACGCTTGATTCGAGATCAGAAGAAAATCTTCGTCATTCGTCATGGCCTGGGAGGCACGTTCAGCGTGCTTTGGAAAGCGCCATTTTCTTTTGATCTACCATGTGGCAGCGCAGTCATGGCATTTCAAATTATGGGGCTCCCTTCTTTAATGGTTTCTCCCGGTTCGCTTGCCTATAAAATGGGGAGAGCGGGCCGTGTTAGGCTATCTCCCAAGACCTTCTTTTCTGTGAGTTGTAAGAGCTTTCATGGCGCCTGTTTCATTGAGAGCGGAGAGATCGAGCTTACCTTTTGAAAGCTGGTTCATCCCAGATAGCTGGGGTGATGGAGAAGCTGCTGAAGAGCAAGCAGTCCTCAAGAAAGGAGTCTCGGAGGTCATATGGAGAGCGCACAGGATGCCCGCAGAGGTCATATGGGAGCGCACGTACATGCTTCCTGTGTATCCTTTGTCAGTTGCCATGGGGACCATAGGAAACGCAAAGCATACGTACTCCCGTGTAAGACATGGAGCTCACCTCCTTCCTCAATTTGGATCTCTCAGTTCATCCTCCTGAGGAATCTTTTTCATGTGAAGAGGGAGGAGAGTGGTGTTGGTCTGTTGGTCCCCTGTCTATGTGGTTGGGCAGTGACTAGCAGCCCAACATCCCACTCGGGAGGAGGCATCATTGGCATAAGCATCCACAGGTCTTTGACCTGGTTAGGATCCCTCAACGCATCCATCTTGGGGATCCGTGGATGGCCTACTTTGTTCTTTGGCATTAACCAGTGGCCCAATGGAGCCGATTGTTTCTGCGATTTTTTGGGTCAGATGCAGAAACATCATTATCAACCGAAGTTGCTCAGCCGAGCTTTTATTCATCTTTATTTCCTATGCTATGATGCACTTGTAATGCCTCTCAGGAGGTTGTAATTTTTTATCAATAAAGAAATCTTTTTAATCTTCTTCCTTCGAGTATTTATTTCTTTTTCAGTATGGTTGTGCTGGGAGTTTTCTTACTCACATCATGCTTTCTAGATTGTAGCATAGTTTACTAATTCAGCAGCGCTTTTGCTACGATATTTAGTCTTTGAGGAGGAAGCATTCACCTCTGTTTAGGTCAGAGGGAGGCCTGGGCGGCCCTGTGAACTTTTGATGCATACATGATCCTACTCGAGGGAATGAAAGAACTTGTATAATTTTGTCGGTAAGTGGAGGAAGGTTACTTTCCTTTGTCGAAGCATGATAGGACACCTTAGTCGCATCAGAGTATTTGAGAAATCACCCGATCAGGCCGAAGCTTTAGAACTATATCGCTCAGTTTGGCTGAGGCTTCGGAAATAATTCAGAAATATATTACTTGGTTTGGCCGAGGCTTCAAGATTATATTTTATTTGGCGTGGCCAAGGTAAGAGACATCACTCGGCTTGGCCGAGGCTTCAAGATTATATTTTGCTTGGCACGGCCAAGGTACGAAGATCATCATTCGGCTTGGCTGAGGCTTCAAGGTTATATTTTACTTGGCGTGGCCAAGGTACGAAGCTCTCTCGGCCCAGTCGAGGTTTGTTAAATATATTTTACTTGGCGCGGCCAAGGTACGAAGATCGCTCGGCCCGGTCAAGGATTTATAAAGATTATATTTTACTTGGCGCAGCTAAGGTACGAAGCTCTCTCGGCCCAGCCGAGGTTTATCAAATATATTTTACTTGGCGCGGCCAAGGTACGGAGATCACTCAGCCCGGCCGAGGATTTATAAAGATTATATTTTACTTGGCGTGGCCAAGGTACGAAGCTCTCTCGGCCCAGCCGAGGTTTGTCAAATATATTTTACTTGGCACGGTCAAGGTATGGAGATCGCTCGGCTCGGCCGAGGATTTATAAACCTGCTTCTCATTGTAGCTATTAAAGAAGGCAATAAAAATAGAAATTTTGCAAATCATTGAAAATTTAACTTAATGGGCAGAGTAGGTTTGGGGAGGGCATACTCTTACTGATGATAGACGCAGAGATTATCCGAGTACCACGTCCGGAGAATAGATTTTTCATTTAGATCTTGGAGTTTATAGGTCTGAGTCTAATTACTTCCGCCACTTGGTAGGGACCTTCCCAATTTGGAAACAATTTTCCTTGCTCTAGTGGCTTCGGGACGGACGCCTTTCGAAGCACCAGATCACCGGGTAGGAAATTTTCCCGGACTCTGGAGGCATGGTACCGAGCCACCCTCTGTTGATAGGCGGCCATCCTGATTCGGGCCTTCTCTCTGACTTCCTCTACCAAGTCAAGGTTGGTGCGGAGTTGCTCATTGGATTCCTCCGAATAACCTTCCACGCGCAAAGATGGGAGGCCAACTTCCACAGGGATGACGGCCTCCGTGCCAAAAGCCATCTTAAATGGAGTTCGCCCGTGGGATTCTCAGTGGTGCGATAGGCCCACAAGACATGGTGCAGCTCATCCGCCCACCTGCCTTGGGCTTGGAGAGGCGAGCTTTGATTCCTTGGAGGAGAGTCCTGTTGGTTACCTCGGCCGCTCCGTTGGCTTGAGGGTGCCCGACCGAAGTAGGCGATGACGAATTCCATGATCTTGCAGAATTCGAAACTTAGGAATTGTCGAACTGCTTGCCGTTATCGGTGATTATGGTGTGGGGGAGGCCGAACCGCAGATGATGGACCTCCACACGAAGTCTCTGGCCGGGCTTCGGTGATTTGGGCAACTGCTTCCGCTTCAACCCACTTTGGTGAAGTAGTCAATGGCGACAAATAAGAATTTCCTGTCCTGTCGCCAGGGGAATGGGCCGAGGATGTCCATCCCCCATTTGGCAAAGGGCCAGGCGGAGGATATGGAAACTAGCTCGGCGGAGGGGAGCCTCTGGATTTGAATGTCTCTGGCAGGCGTCACAGGCTCGGACTAGGTCGTCCGCATCTTTCTGCATGGTCGGCCAATAATAGCCTTGCCGTAGCACCTTGTGGCATAGGGACCGGCCTCCCAGATGGTTGCTCCCTTCATGTACCTCCCGTAGAGCATAGTTCGCCTCGGATGGGCGAGGGCATCTGAGCAGCGGCATAGAAAAAGACCGCTTGTAAGCTGGTGTCAATCAATATAGTGGGTCGCCTGCAGCTTCAATTTCCTGGCCTCTCTTCGGTCGGATGGGAGCACCCTTCTTTAAGATATTTGTGAGGGGGTCGAACCAGGATGGTTCGGTCTCGATTTGCATCACCCGGTCAGCTTCCGATACTCGGCTTCTCCAGAGTCTCCAGTGGAATTTTTGTTCAGCATCCATCGTCTCCGTGGTTGCCAATCGGGAGAGTAGGTCGGCACGGGCGTTTTCCGATCTAGGAATTTGAATAATTTCAAACTCAGAAAAGGAGGATAGGCCGCGCACCTTTTGGAGATATCGGATCATATTGGGTTCTCGGGCTTCAAACTCTCCCTCGCACATGGCCGGCCACCAGCTGAGAGTCGGTGAAGGCGCTAAGCTTTTCCACCTTCAGGTTGCGGGCGATCCGGAGACCGGCTAACAGGGCCTCGTACTCGGCTTCGTTGGAAGCCGGGAAGGAGAATCGGACGCCATATTCGAAGATCATTCCTTCTGGGCTGGTGAGGACCAGACCCGCACCGGAAGATGCGTTGGACGACCCATCGACGTGAAGGAGCCACCGAGCTTCAGGCTTTGGTCCTTCGGGACTTTTTGGGGTAGAGCCGTCTTCGGGATGGTGCACTCGAGGAGGAAGTCGGCCAGCACTTGGGCTTTGATGGCCGGGCGAGGTTGAAAATGTATGTCATGCTCGCTTAGCTCGACGGCCCATTTGGTCATCCTCCCCGATGTTCTGGGGGTGGACCACCGCCTTGATGGGTTGATCGGTCAGGACCGTCACTGAATGTGCTTGAAAATAAGGCCGCAGCTTCCGGACCGAGGTGACAAAGCCAGCACTATCTTCTCGATCCTGGTGTACCTCGTCTCCGCATCGCGAGCAGCCTACTCACATAGTAGACGTCTTTGGATTTGCTTCTCCTTGACTAGCACCGAGCAACACGTCCCTCGAGACGGCCAGGTACAGAAACAGAGTCTCCCCTGCCGGACTACTGAGAAGAGGAGGCGAGCCGAGGTACTTCTTGAGATCTTGAAATGATTTCTGGCACTCAGGGGTCCATTGGAAATTTTTGGCCGATCGGAGAGTTTTGAAGAAGGGGAGGCATCTCTCGGCTGACCGAGCCACGAAGCGGTTAAGGGCCGCTATCTCCCGGTCAGGCGCTGGACCTCCTTAATGACGCTGGGGGCCATTTGTTGGAGAGCTTGAATCTTCTGAGGGTTAGCCTCGATGCCTCGCTGGGAGACCATGAAGCCGAGGAATTTCCCAGGAATTGACGCCGAAGCACACTTGGTTGGGTTGAGCTTCATTCCATACTTTGCGCAGCGTGGCAAAGCTCTCCGCGAGGTCCTCAACATGCCGCAGCGCTTCCTTGCTTTTGACCAGCATATCATCCACATACACCTCCATGTTCCGGCCGATTTGCTCCTTGAACACCTTGTTGACCAGCCTGGTAGGTCGCTCCTGCATTTTTAAGACCGAAAGGCATAACTCGGTAACAGTAGGTACCTCGGTCGGTTATGAAGGCGGTCTTTTCTTCATCCTCGGGGCCATCCGGATCTGATTGTAGCCCGAATAGGCATCCATGAATGACAGCATTTGGTGGCCCGAAGTGGCATCCACGCTGGTCGATCCGAGGGAGGGGAAGCTGTCCTTCGGGCATGCCTTGTTGAGGTCGGTGAAGTCGATGCAGATCCTCCATTTGCCATTCGACTTTTTCACCATGACGACATTCGACAGCCAACTCGGGTAGTTCACCTCTCGGACAAAATTGGCTTTGATGAGTTTGTCGACCTCCTCTTCAATGGCTTTTTGCCGCTCGGGGCGAAGCTCCTCTTCTTCTGCTTAACGGGCCTGTGTCTCGTCCATTGAGCGATGGACCAGGACGTCTGGGCTGATTTCGGGCATATCCGATGCAGACCAGGCGAAGACGTCAGCATTCCTCCGAAGGAATTCAATTAATTCTTGCCGAAGCTTTCCTTCTAGCCGTGACCCCCAGCACCCTCTGCGCGTGGACTGTCTTGCAGGTTCCACCCCGAGGCGACGAGATTGGTGTCCGGATCAGGAGCCGAAAGTGCATCCGAGTCGAAGAATGGATTTTTGCAGCAACAGATTGGCGCTAGAGGAAGGGCCTCAAGTCCCATAAACTTGTGATCCAGGAGACAAGACTCAAAGAACCAGAGGAAACATCCTCTAAATGGCCAATCAAAGAAGAGCCACATCCGAGGCTCAAGATCAGACTGCCTCTTAAAGGCCTGATCCGATCAACGGTGCGGTACCTCCACCGCCACCGCCAGCTGAAACTCCTTCGCCGCTGACGACAACGGTAACACTGGACCAGTTTGCCGCTCTGGTTCAGCAGGTCTAGGCATTGACCCAGCTGGTCCAGGGGCTCCAAGTGACCCCTAGCCCTGCCATCCCTGCTCCTCAGCTTCATGAAGAGGCCGCTGCCCCTGCTCCGCTAGCGATCTCTTTCTCTAATCCACCGGAAGCAGCGGATTATCATCACCAGCCCGCAAAAGCGAAGCCAGTGCCACAGCAAGCTGGAGGGAAGAGCCCACTCAGATCTAGGCAGGTTCGTTCTCCCTCTCCGATGTCTTCCCAAAACTCAATACCCCTACCGTCTTCCCATCGCCCGATCCCTCCTACCACTCTGGATAAAGGGATCAGGAAACAGATGCAGGAGATGTGGCGGGAATAGCATTAGGAGTTAGATGCCGTCATACAAGCCCCTCCGTCCCAACCGAAAGCGAGCAGGGCATCCCCTTCTCCGAGAGGATCATGAGGGAAGTGATTCCCCCTCATGTCAAGAAGCCTACCGTTGAGCCATACCATGGACACACCGATCCGATGACCACCTGAGCAGCTTCAGATCCATCATGATGTTCTACGGAGCGTCAGATGTGATCCTATGTCGAGCCTTCCCCTCCACTCTAAGGGGATCTGCTCGAACCTGGTTCAACAGCCTGAAGCCAGGTTCCATTGATTCTTTTGACAAACTGAGCTGTTTGCTCATCAACCAGTTCATCAGCAGCCGTCTCCAGCAATGGAGATCTGATTCCCTCTCCAAGGTCAAGCAGAGAAAGGGGGAATCGCTGAAGGATTATCTCGGCCGCTTCAACATGGCCTTCTTAGAAGTCGACCATCTCAACCACGACGTGGCCATGTCCCCCTAGCCAGAGGAGTGTCGAAGAAGAGACTTCTACCTGGCTCTAGAGGTTAACTACCCAAAGAGCCTTTCAGACATGATGTCTCTAGCAGATAAGTATGCCAGGGTTGAATAATCGAGGAGATCAGTTCAGGCCGAGCAACTAAGAAGGAGGCAAAGGCTTGGACAAGCAACGGGCCCACCGCCGTGCTAGCCCGCTTCGCCATCATAGAGCTCCTCCGCCGCTGCCTCGAGACCGAACCCGGAGTCCAATCCGAAGGTATGACCGCTACACTCCCCTCACAGCCAAGAGCGCAGATCCTGATGAGATCGAGCGGTAAATTCCTCGGCCTCCTCCTCTCCGAGGCAATGCAACTTAGAGGGATCTAACCAAGTACTGCCGCTTCCATCGAGATTATGGGCACGATACCGAGGACTATTGGTAGCTCAAGAACGAGATCGAGCGATTGATCCGATGAGGTAGACTGGACCGGTTCATAAGGCCCCCAAGCCGAACAATAAGGAGAATCGCCAACCCGAGCCTCGCCAGCTTCCTCCACCAAATCCCCCGGTCATCGGCAACATCAATGTAATAGCAGCGGCCGGCTCCCCATCTTCTCGGCCAAGCGAGGAGGAAAGCTCGCCAAAGAAAGTTTGAGTTGATGAGCTCACTTTCTTTGATGAAGACCTTAGGGAAGTACAGTACCCTCATAATGACGCTTTGGTTGTATCTTTGAATATGAAAAATTATGTGTACACCGTATCTTGATTGATAGTGGAAGCTCTATTAATGTTCTGTATTTTGATGCCTTTGTGAGATTAAAATTCTGGGTAGAAAGCCTCAACCCTGGAGTCCACCTAGTGGGATTCACAGGTGACTCCATAATCCCTGAAGGAGTCATCACTCTGTCAGTCCGAGCCGGCACCTGGCCCCGCGTGGCTATCGTGCTCATGGATTTTCTCGTGACCAAGCTCAGGTCTCCTTACAATGCCATCCTCGGTAGATCGGGGCAAATATCTCTTAAGGCCATCATTTCATTCCCCATCTCGCCATGAAGTTCCCCACCAAATGGGGAGTGAGGGTTATTCGAGAAAGTCAGATCATAGCTCAGCATTGCTTTGTCGCCGACTTCAGTCTAGAAAGCCCAAGGTGGATGGGCTGAATGCTCGGAAAGATTTCGTCGAGCAACGAGGAGAGCCAGCTGAAGAACTAGAGGAAGTACCACTCGACAAACCCGACCCGACCGAACCATAAAGATTGGGTCGCAGCTAGAAGGAAAGCTTCGGCAAGAGTTAATTGAATTCCTTTGGAGGAATCTAACATCTTCGCCTGGTCTGCATTGGATATGCAAATCAGCCCAGACGTCCTAGTCCACCGCCTCAGCATGGACGAGACATTCAGGCCAATTAAGCAGAAGAAAAGGAGCTTCGCCCCCGAGCGCCAAAAAGCCGAAGAAGAAGTGGATAAACTTATCAAAGCCAAATTTATCCGGGAGGTTAATTACCTTGATGACTGGCGAATGTGGTCATGGTGAAAAAGTCGAATGGCAAATGGAGGATCTGCATCGACTTCACTGACCTCAACAAGGCCTACCCAAAAGATAGCTTCTTTCTTCCGCGGATCGACCAGCTCTTGGATTCAACTTCGAGCCATCAAATGCTGACTTTTATGGATGCCTATTTGGGCTACAATCAGATCCAAATGGCACTCGAAGACGAGAGAAAATCGCCTTCATCACCGATCGAGGTATCTATTGCTACCGAGTTATGCCTTTTGGTTTAAAAAATACAGGTGCCACCTACCAAAGGCTGGTTAACAAAGTCTTCAAGAAGCAAATCGGTCAAAACATGGAGGTGTATGTTGATTATATGCTGGTAAAAAGCAAGGAGGCATCCCAGCACGTCGAGGACCTCGTGTAGAGCTTCGCCATGCTTCGAAAGTATCAAATGAGGCTCAACCCCACCAAATGTGCTTTCGAGATTAACTCCGAAAATTCCTTGGCTTCATGGTCTCTTAGCGAGGCATCGAGGCAAATCCTCAAAAGATCCAAGCCCTGCAATAAATGGCCCCACCTGGGTCAGTCAAGGACGTGCAATGCCTCACTGGAAGAGTAGCAGCCCTCAACCGCTTTATTGCTCATCGGCCGAGAAATGCCTTTCCTTTTCAAAGTGCTTCGGTTGGCCAAAAACTTCCAATGGACCCCTGATTGCCAGAAGTCCTTTAAGACCTCAAGAAATACCTCAGCTCACCACCTCTTTTTAGCAGCCCAAAGCCAGGGGAAGTGCTGAACCTATACTTGGCAGTCTCTAAAGACGCTGTTGGCTTGGTGCTAATTAGAGAGGAGAACAAAGTCCAAAGACCTGTTTATTATGTCAGCAAATTACTCAAGGACACTGAAACAGGTATACCTGAGTCAAGAAGATGGTCCTGGCTCTAGTAATGTCGGTCCGAAAGCTGCGGCCATATTTTCCAAGTGCACACTGTCACTGTCCTGACTGACCAACCCATCAAAGCAATTATTCATCGCCAGGAGGCGTCAGGAGAATGACCAAATGGGCTATTGAGCTGAGCGAGCACGTCATTAGTATCAGTCTCGTCCAGCCATTAAAGCCCATATTCTGGTGGACTTCCTCCTCGAGTATACCATACCAAGATGCTCTGCTTCGGATACCCCCGGACAACCAAAGCCCAGCGCCCCATGGTTGCTTCACGCTGATGGATCCTCCAGCACGGGCTTCTGGCGCCGGTCTGGTCCTCACAGTCCAGAGGGCGCAGCTTTCAAATATGGCATCCGCTTCTTCTTTCGCCTCGAACAACGAAGCAGAGTATGAAGCCCTACTCTTTGGACTCCGAATCGCCCATGAGCTTAAAGTCAAAAATCTAATTGCCTATATCGACTCCCAGTTGATGGCTGGCCAGGTGCAGAGAGTTCGAGGCTCGAGAACCGAGTATAATTTGGTATCTCCAAAAGGTGCGCGATCTATCCTCCTATTTCGATGAATTTAAAATTATCTAGATCCCAAGGGCTAAAAATGCATGCGCTGACCTTCTGTCCCGTCTGGCGACTACGGAGTCAATGGATCTCGAGCGAAAATTTCACTTGGAGGTCCTGGAGAAGCCCAGCATCGCCGATGCTGACCAGATGATCAGATTGACACCGAACCATCCTGGATGGACCCCTGCACAAATACCTTAAAGAAGGGCTACTACCCACTGATAGAAAAGAAGCGAGAAGCTGAAAATGCAATCATCCCATTATACCCTGATTGACGACCGGCTATACAAGCGTCCTTCTCAATGCCGCTGCTCAAATGCCTTCGATCAATAGAGGCCGATTATGCTCTTCGGAGGTCCATGAAGGCATCTGTGGCAATCAACTTGGTTGTCGGCCCTGTGCCACAAAGTGTTGCATGATAAATGCACAAATAATCATCATAAACCTATTAATTAGTAAGTCAAAGTACCTATTATTATTTAATATTTAAATATTTTATATATCATTTTAGGTAAAACCTCATCAACTTAAAGATCTCGATTTTAGAAGTCCAACGATAAATACTCTCAAATCGGACTTAAAATGAGCTCGAAATTAAATTTACAAGGATTTATCTTTATCTGCACGCATCTCAAAGCAAACTCGGTAAACCAATTGCCAAGTTCAATCGTAGTTCATTTTTTTTTCTTCCATTTTTCTTCCCTTCCTATCCCATCACTCCACCAACCAATCAGGGAATAAATTGGATTGAAGACTTTCAAATTGGAAGGAGAATCGTACGTTATCTCTTCGATCTCTTTGAATCTCTTCATATTTCGTTCGATGCCAAATCAGGAAAGAATTCAAATTTGGAAGGAAATGACGTTCATGATCTCTCGCGTCTTCTCCGCGTTCATGGATCAAGCAAACAAATCGTCCGCATTCGTCCGGGCTTCGAATCAGATCTGAACAGTTAGGAAGCTGCGTTTGCTATGGAAATAGAGAGGCATGATCTCTCCGTGATTTCTCCACGTTCTCTTCGCGTCCTCTCCATATATGAGCATCTACATAGCTCTGGCTGGGCAAATGTGAGATGAAGCCCCGAACATAGAAAGAAGGAGAGGCATTCGTGAGGCAGAAAGACGTTCTCTCGGTTCAGAGTTCTGGTGGGTTGCGCTAATCGATTCAGGAAGCAAGGATCTTGGGGTTCAGTCTGGAAGCAGAGATTTTTATGTATTCGGATGCTTTACAATAAAATATTTATTTATGTTTAGTTCTTAGTAAATTCTTTTTTAGTAAAAATAATTCTTGACTGATCTAGGGATGGGCCGTGATCTCGGATATGGGTCGTGCTCTCATAAGATAGATATATCTTAATTATTTTATTATCTATTTATTTAAATTCCTAATTGCATAGTTTTAATTCAAAATAACCACTAAAGTTCATGTGGATTCGATCCCTTACTCTCGCTATCTATTAGTGAAATTAAGGTATTTTAATCATTGCGCTACGACATGCATCAGATTTTTGGCGCCGTTGGGAGACTTAAGTGCAGTTATTTTGAAAAAAAGATATTAAATTTTTTTTAAAAAAATATTAAAAAAATTAAAATTAATTTTTTTAAAAAAAATTATCATGAATTTTCTATTGATTTTATTCTTATTTTTAGTTACCTTAATTGTTAAATTTTCTTATTTTCTTTTTAACATAAAAAAATTATTTTCCTTCTGATCACAAACCCACTTTTAACCTAATCAACTTTTTTTTTATTAACGTAACTTAAAAAAAAGAAACTTGAAAAAACCCTAAGACACTTTCCATAAAATATAATTAATTTTTTAAAAAATAAATAATAAATAATAAAAATAAAAAAAAAATAAAAAAATATTTTATTTTATTTTCTATGCATAGATTGACTTAGGTAAATTTTTTTTGCAAAACTTAAAATATTTCCATTGACATCTCATAATTATTAGGAAATTAGAAACTTAACCACAAAATCTAAAAAAAAGGTAAGTAGATTAATTTCTTCAAGAGCTTGACATCTGCTTGTTGCATAGCATTTTCATAATTAATTTTAAGGGCACAAACCCCTAATCAAGATAGATGGGGAGTTGATCACCCTTCCTTAGCCTATAAACCACATCTTTCATTTTGCATTAACCCAAGCCTTTAATTTTAAAATTAACTAGACGTCAGCCCCTAAGAAACTCGAGCTCAATAGGATAGGCACCCAAAAGAGTTGGACCGGGTCAGATTGACTGCTTAACTGGTGTCTAGAAAAGGAAAGGAAAGTGATTACTTAATTGGTTCCGTTCACTTACTTTGTAAGCGAAGGGGGGACCCCCACTGACTTATTTTTATTGGCTAGTTGATCAGCTAATTTGTGACTTGGAGGGCTCCAGGGCGGTCTTGGAAGTTAGGAACTGTCTAGATTTAGGTTAAGCCTAGGGTAGAGAGTTTAATCTTTGTTAACTTGATTGCTAATAATTATTACAATCCTAATTAAATTAGTCTTCATTC